>SRMA01026411.1:1348158-1877748 GCA_007224835.1 Danionella cerebrum
TGAAAATTTGGGTGCACCTAACTTTTGTGCTGGTGCACCTAAGAAAAAAAATTTAGGCGCACCAGTGCAACCAGTGCAAAAAGTTAGTCTAGAGCCCTGGTCCAATGGCAATACAGCAAACTATATGGCAAGAGTAAATGCACAGCAATATGCCAACACAGAAAACACTTAAGCAACTGCTCATGAACATGCTAACAGCGCTAACCGTAGCAAAAGCAATCATGCAAATAGTCACACAACACTAGAGTAGCAACAGTTTTTAATTACTGCGATTGATATGCTAATATGCTCGGAATCGCCTGAACCCTCCATACTAAGAAGCACATAAATCTGTTAAGCACTAGACTACAGCATGCTAATAACCAGTGAAGGCTCTTGTATGCTAATACATTGATGAAAGAAAGCAGCAGAAAACTCATCGTCCTTATATTTGCTATTAGCAATGGCCCTTTAAATTGTGCAGACGTGGCCACATTTCTAGCCAACCGAGAAAGAACAGAAGAAACTGATTGAGTCAACTGCACCTGTTCTGTGAATTTAATCACTAGATCTCTAACATGGGTACATTCACACAACAGAACAGATGCTTGCTATTCATGCACAAGACTCAAAATACAAAACGACAAAAAAGCAGACACAGCTGAAAAGAGCAATTTCCTACATGGAGCAAAACATTCAATCCTGTACATATTCTGTGTCTTGTTTTCAAGCAAAAAGTCAAATCGTTACTGGAGAGGCAGGATCTTAAGATATCGCTAGGATGATGGTGTTTCCCCTTCTTATTTTATCAAATAGAAAGGCAGACATAAAAATTGCTTATATAAATATAAACATCATATATGCCTAAAGTAGTATCTTGTCTTTAATCCATATAGTTTAAAATTAGGTCAACCCACACTATAACAGATTCTACTCTTTTGTGACATCAAGAAGCTTCCAACAATGCATTTGTTAGGTCAGACACTTAAGTAAAAACTGGCTTGCGGTATATTGAGGTTTTAATGGTATTCCACATTTTTAAAATAATTTAAACATTCAATAAGAGATTTCAAGATTTTCATATCCATATCCCTTCTGCTTCATGAGCGGGAGTTAGATATATTGTGAAAAACTGAAGTATAACAAAGAATCGTAATTACAGAAACAGAAACACTCGCAGCAATATGTTCAGCCTATAACATTGATAAATGTGTAGATAAGCTCAAAACCTTGATGTCTTGAAGAAGCAGATGTGTGTATTCAGAGATAAACGAAGATGAAACGGAACACGATCTGGACTCGCAACAAAAAAAAAAACAACTATCAGGATATTTTATAATATTATTTCGAAAGTTAATTGCACAGCATGGAGCTGAGTGTACTTTTCGTATGATCCTTTTATCCATGTTTAGAAGCAGTTCTCAGGGTTATGGCATCTTCTGTGAGAATGTCTTTTATACTTGGGTTTTTGTGGCGCTTATACATTTTGACTTAAAATTATAATGCTCCTTTTATTATCCATCTGTTCTCATGTGAATAGACCAATCACTTTATGGTTCCTCAGTTCAAGACTCCTTTGAAAACATCACTAAAATAAAAATATATATATATATTACTAAACCAAACTATTATTTATTAAAGCATTTTGATTTACAGTAGCAGAATATGTCTCTATTGGGCATAATTATTTCCCAATGGAATCACCAGTTAAAGAGCTCAATACGAAAATCTATACCCGGCTGTGCCCTTAACATTCTCCTACTTGTGGTCACCCACAATTAAGGCCATCTATAATCTGACAAACAGCTTTCTACACAATTCACTAATCAAGGCCATTTATTCCATTTCGGGCTTGAGATAGAAGTGCATTAGAGAGGCAGCAAATTACACATGCCATTTTAATAGACCAGTGCTTGTAAAAATGCATCAACATTAAGACCCATGGACACAAACACACGCACACAGCTGTCTGCACCTCTCAACACGGCTTATAATCCTCAATCAAAGGAGTTTTGACTCTGTTAACAGAAGCACAGATGCACAAATGGCTGACAATATCTACTACACTTATTTATGCTCAGACAGATGTGCATCTTTTCCCACATTCGCTGTGGTTTTAAGAGGAGAAACAATAAATTTAGCAAATCCCACTTTCTTTAATTAAAACTTGCAAATGTAGCTCTGCGCGGAAACACTGTTTGAGTCTGCAAGGAAAGTACTTGGATTCCATGCCAACGAGAGCTGCCCCAACCAAAATACAGTCAGTTAGCCATTTCCTGCTGTTTAACCTCTTAAGCCCTGAGGCCTATTTTCCGAAAATCCTATGCTTTTACTTTTTAATGCATTTCTCAGCTTTTACAAGGCCTAAACTGCAAATCTTGGTATCAAAATGAAGATAGGTTCTTGGGGAGTGGTGTGGATGAGTTAATTTGACAGTCAAGAACACTGGGTAAGAGTAATTGATGTTGGAATGGCCAAAAAATGAACTCCGCCTAAAAAAAAAACCACGTTTCCTCCAATATCTCCTTATTTTACTTATAACGAAGCAAATAAACACAATCAATTGTAACCACTACATGTCAAGAACATCTGTAGCAAGTTTGGTGTTCATACTACAAGAAACTAATATTCTGTAAAGGTTTTGATTGAACAAAGTTCAGGCGTAATCCATGTTGGCACAGTTTGGCACAATTTGGCACAATAATTGAAATATGGAAAAAATCTTGTCCAAAGCTTCAGCTACGTTCATAGTCTTCTTTTCTTGCTTATGGGACATGATTTCAGCAAAAAAAACTCCTAAAGAAACGCTGTAAAAGGGGTGTGGAAGCTCATTTACCCCATCTTGCTGCGCTTTTGGGAACCTTTCATTCACAAACGCTTTCGACGTCGAGCTTCTGCGTGTCCCTACCCCCCGACCATCTGTCCAATCCGGGAGCTCTATATATCGCTGGAAAGCTCTGATTCTGAGGAAGCCAATAAGCTCAACCATTTTGAGACGGACAGCATCGCCGACGAATCACACAACGCGCAGCGTGGAGAGACCACCTCTTACGCACGGGGAGTCATTCCATATTTGGTGACGTCATGAGACCAAGGAGCAACAGAAAAAATCTAAAATGGCGTTTCCGCGAAGCTATCGACCGGACATAACAACAAACGGACTTTTATTGCTATGGAAATAACTTTTTGTTGAAAAAACGGCAAAGGTAAGACAAGATTTACATGCTTGCTTGGTTTTCGCTGGCGTTTTTTCGTGGAACTTTCGCTCCCTGCTCTGAAATACTTCATGCAATGTAAATGAGTTGCATATCGCTGGATTCAGCTGGTTGTTAGCTTTCATTTGATGCCATGGGTTTTGGTGTTTCCGTTTATATTGTGGATACATATCGCACATAAACAAAAACGTGGTCATGAATTATACTCCGGACATGTTGTTGTTTATTTGCATGGCGTTCGAGCTGTGGTTAACGGATATGAAATTGAATTAGATACGTTTTAGAGGAGTTTCCGCTGAACACAACAGTATTTAATATGTGTGGGTTATTCTCAGGGTTCGTGAGCTATGAGCGAAAATGTAACGCACAAGGGGGCAAGTCCCCCGTACCAGGGACTCTCGGGCTTAAGAGGTTAACAGCATATCTCATCATTTGTTTACATAAGCTTTGACAAGTTATAGATGAGTGTTCATCACTGCAGTAAAGATACTTCTAAATTCATAAAATATTATATATTTTGGTCAGTCTTACATCACATGGATTTTCTTGCACATGAAACCCTTTACTGCCTTATTCCATTTTTGCTCGTCAATTAAAGCGTATGTTTATGTGGTGTTTGGAAATTTCTGCATCTCTGTCTCTCAATAAATGAATTTAGCTTCTCTAGTGCAAGAACATCTGAATCCCTTTCTCCGTTTCCAAGTCTGGAATATCGATATTTGGACGCAGGTGTTCTACCATGTGGTGATCAGTCGATTCATTGACGTGGCAGTTGGGTGGCTATTTCAACGTGATTCTCAAGGGGGGGGGGGGCATTCAGTGACAAAGTTATCCAGTAAACAGTTAAACCTGACCCAAAGTTCAAAATTCTCCCCACAGATAGAAATACAAGTCTAATAAACCTATTGGTATGGTATTATATACTTTGCATACACAGAATATGAAGTGTGAACATAATAAAAATAGAGAAAACAAACTGTACAAGACAATGATGATATATATTCCCACTAATGCTTCCAAATTATTAGGTTAAGATATTTTTATCACTTCATTGGCTACAGTTCATTACAAGAATTCTACATATAGTTAACCACCAGTGGAATTACAAATGATTAGGAACGATTGCACAACAGAACAAACTTGAGATTTCAGACCATTCCATTGTCACAAACCTGCATGAAGCAAAAGGTAGAGCAAGTTTGACATTGAAGAACATGACTGACCTGCACAGACTCCTTAATCCAACAGCACTTTAAAGAAAGAATACTGAAAACAAATGCACTTATGGACGAATGGTAAAATATCCTAAACATGCTCCTAGACCAAAGTGGGGCACAAGGACTACAGCCCTTCACAGTGTGGTGGAAATGCTGCAGAGTTTCTTTGAAGCTGCCAGCATGTACTGAAACAGGGTTGAGACTAAAACCAGCACAGGCCTTGTTAAAAGCCTTCTCAGAACAGATGAAGCCATTATAGCTGAAAAGGATGGGTTGGCTTAATTGTAACCCAGTGGTTTAAGAATGGGATGTCCCTTAAGTTTGTGTTTTGTTTTTTTTCCAATAGTGAGTTCTTTTAGCAACATAGTGTAGTATTATTGGAAATAAATGCAATGGTTAATCGATTGTTTTTGTAGCAAATGTAAAGATCTACCACCAGTTCTCTCAAATTGTTACAGGCATAAACTCCTCGTTGTGTTCTATTGTCACCAGCATATTACTACCATATTAAAAAACAAATTTAATACCATACATTAGCCTAATCCCTGTATGGTGACCTACACCTCAGCTTTTCAGTTATACAGACACGGACATTTCCAGGGGAAGATCAGCCATTAATTTGAGACACAAAAAGAAATTACTTCTTTAAATGCATTCCACTTCAAATGGATTCACAGGCTACATTAGCTCTTCCACATGACTCATGCTGGCCTTCAGCGCTTCTTATAGCGATCTAAGCTTTAACCTCCACAGAAGAATGTATCTATGCATTTACTTCTATTAATATTATTTGTGATGGGGAAAACAAATATTATTTGTGATTTTCTCATTCCTATTCTCTATAAATTGTTCATCCTGACATAACTCCCCATCAGGGCTCACATCACAGGTTCACATCCTAAAACATATGTGTGAAAGGAGCCATTAAAACATGTTACTTATTCATTTCCCCATGTTTCATCCTTTCTCCTGGCATCCGATCTGTTCTGAATTGACAAAAGCTGTGAAAAGGACCATAGAAATTATGTAAATTGACTGAAAAAGTCCCATAAAATGAAACAGGCATCAAAGACATTTCACAAGCCCTCCCTCCCTACAGGCTTTCCCATTTCCCACCTCTTCTCAGGCTCTTCGCAAGCTTTTACAGCGAACCCTCGAGCCCATAGGAGACCAAACAGCAGCCTCTCAACTACAGCTGTGAACTCAGCTTGTATTTTTAGGCTTTAAGTAACAGCTCTTCAAACACAGATCGCACGCCAACGCAGACTATTACAGTGCAGACAATGTGTACAGCATGTGGCAGTCATAGCAGAGTATAAAACATGATGCACAAAGCTGAATTCACATAAATCCCATCACATTATCCAGCGAGCAAACCTTAAGGGGACATTAATCATGTTCCACTGCCCATGAAGAAGTCTGTAACCTCTCACCGATACAAATATTGCAGTAAATTTACCAGGAAAAGCAAATATTAGTAGAACAGTGTTGTGGTCTTGCATTTTAACAAACCAGGTTTCTGCTGATTCCACAATGTAAAATTTAAGCCCTTTTAAGACCTTTATAAGACCATTAATATTCAAACTTAAGACCTAGATCACACTTATATTTATCTAACAAACTGCTATAAAATACAATACCTGCAGCTTTGAAAATGGTGAATATATCGGGGACAAAATAACCAAATGACAACATTTTCTCTGCCAAAATCTTATAAAGATTAAAAAAGTGAAAGTTGCGTTTCCTCAAATATCATTAGATATTAACTCTAGAAAGCAACTTCTGATTAGAACCAAATGGTTCTGAACTAGGATCAGTAAATGCATAACTTGTGGTCATTAAACATATGTCATATAGTAGGTGTATGCAATTAGCCTAAATGTTTCAGTAGTGATTTCCGATGCACTTATGATGTGAAATCTAACATGAATTTCTTTTGCAAGTTTTAAAAATGCTGTGTTTTATAAAGAGGCACATCTCATGAGTGAAATGATTGGGAAACGTTACTGTTACATGGCTAACAATAGTGCATTTTACATGTATAACTAGCAATTTTTAAAAAGTGATTCACATTTTCATATATATTTTTTAGATGAAAACAAACATGTTAACACAATGACCTGTTTTTTTTTTCTTGTTATTTTTGTCTATGAAGGCATTCCTAGACTCAAACAAGCTTGGAAACAGAACGTGGACCCCGTTTTTCCCAATCGGAAAAGGCAGTAAATGTTAGAAAGAAAGGGTAAAATACAATCTATTTCTGTTTTCTTCGGTGATTATCTTACCAACATACCAGTTAAATAAATACCATATGTTTGCTTTTACAGGATATGACTCCAGACTGTAAGGGTGTTTGGTCATTCACACACGGTCGAGAAGGGCAAGAGTTTAATGATAAGCATATTGTCATGTAGCATGAGAAACGCTCTTGGGGCCTTTTACTCCAATGACTCAACTTTAACCACATCCTCTTGAATGATCTAGTGATCCAGCAAAACATCTTCAGAGAAACCTTGTTTGATTTACAAGCCTTTTCAAGATGCATGATTTTAAACGAAACAAAAGCATGTGAAAACATATTTCGCCAACGAAATCAGAGAGGAAAACCTTAGCTTCGTCAACAAATGCTTATAATTAGAGCGAGTAATGAAAGTTCATTACATGACTACAATGTAAACATCAGCTTGTGTTGGAATATGATCATTTGTTTTATGGAAAGGTTTAAATATTGAAATATTTAATTCCCTTAAAAAATAGTCAGACTCCACAAAACAGAATCTTTCCAACAACCCTTGAAGACTTCTAAAAACCAGGAACCACCACTAGTAATCAGTTCAGCCTACAGTTCATCCCAAAAGGGGCAGCTCAGTTTATTATGTCAATTAAATGATGTGTTTTGTTTAGGGAGTAGACAAACCTCACAATAGTACAACCCCAGAGGTACTAGGCTGGCAATACAGCTTCAAAACTAGCCAATCTAAACAGAGCTGTATATCCATGTTACTGTTACCATATCAACTACTGAGCAAAATGCAATAGTATTGAAAGAAAAGGCTAATTAAAAAAATAATAATAATTTTAATTCACTCCACCCCTGCTTATCTTAAAAAATGTACACAGTTAAAGCAGGCGATAATCGGCTTTTAAGAAAATCACATCACTGGGCTACATTAACACAATGTTCTTTTCACACCCACATAAACTAATTAAAGAATCTCAGAACTGGAAAACCCTCAATGGTGAAAAAAACTTGGAAAAAATATGAAGAAACCAGAAGACTGTGCCTCTAAAACGTATACCAATGTAAGAGATGTGTGAATGGCATCAGTTCACTCACTCACAGCCGTACTGCTAGCAGGGCATCACTGCAATCACAACACAATGCGGGCACTCCAATCTACCACGTGACCATGGAGATGACGAGAGTGTAAAACACTGCTTTTATAAGTCTCACTGTATTACTTTGAAAACCAGCTCAGCCCTTAACCACATTGATTCACTGCAGATGTGCTGATCATTAACTCACACTCTTGTTCTCAAGACCAAAATCTTAAAACCCCATGCATTGAAATGAAACATGCTCATATATGTTTAGGCACGAAAAATATTTTTTTCTTTCATTAGCTTTGTGACTTGAGGTCTTTTGCCATGTAGGTCTACAATTGGAGTAGCTTCTCGGAAATAGATTTTTTCTGAGTTCGTACTTGGAAATCAAGTAGCCGGGTATCAATGAATATTCTCCTTTTGTGTGCACTCTATTATTAATTTAGATGAGTATTTCAGTAATAAACTTAAGTAGGAGAGTTTCAGTTCAAAATCTGCAAAACTAACATTTTAAATTAAATATTGATGGTGGTGGTGTTCAGGCATCGTTTAAGTGGTTCTACCAGTTTGGATCATACATGTTTTTAGATTTTATTCAAAGTGTCTTACATTGCAATTAACACATTTGAGCAATTGATGCTTTCCTTGGGAAGAAACCCCACAACCATAGCATTGTTAGTGCCAGGCTCTACCAAATGACCTACCGCAAAGCTGGTTAAGGTACCGGTGGACTCAGATCTAAAAAGGATTGTGCGAAAGAAATGTTCATGATGACCAATTTGAAATCCCCCAAAATTTATCAAATTTCTCTTGAAACAGAAAACGGATCACCAGTATGTGCAATTTTATTCTGTTATCAGAGAGTTTTAATTCCAAATTAACCCAACACTGTAAAATCAACCTGAATCAAGAAACTTGCACCAGCATTGATCTTGAATGTTGTGTGGTAGGAATCTTTCATGCTGCACCTGGAGAGATGGCTTGAGCCATTTTTAAATGTAAAAGCGATGTAGGCAGTGGTTGGCTCATTTGTTACCTGCCTTATCAGTGACAGCAGCCTGCCCCAAGTGCTGGCCAAGGCTGTCAGGAGAAAAATCTGAGGAAAAGCCACCCGAACAACCATGGAACATGAGATGGATGCTGAGTTGGCCTCTCCTCTTCTCTGAATATTTGACCAGGGTTTAAATCAGTGACTGTCATGGTCATCTGAACCTCCAAACACTGGCAACATTAGAAAGAGAAATACTGGAGGGAAAGGTGAAAGGATTGAGCTAAACCGTGACTGAGCTGAACAAGTGTGTTGACTATTTGAAGTAGTAAATTTGTGGATACATTATTTAAATACACATACATATCACATTATACAGTTTATTTTAAGAATTTTTTTTTTTTTAAATATCATCAATAAGAATGCTTAATATCTCAGTTTATCCAGGATTTTTAAATTCGGTTTAAGAAGTTTTATGTTGTCGTGCCTTTTTAATAATTGTAATATGCACATAAGACAAAAAATAAGCACAAACAGAACACAAATAAGTGAAACTTTAAAACAAAACAATAAAAAGAACATAAGACAAAACAATACAGAAGAGAACACACTGAGATAAAACGAAACAGAATGAAACAAAACAAAATAGTAGTTTAGTGTTCTCTTGTAGTTGAAATGCGCAGAGCAAACAAATGGAAGTATGAAATCTGAACAGTGTATATACAATAAAAATAGATTTGGAGTAAAATAGAACATATTGCAAGTGAGCGTGCAGTTTCAAATGCGAAAGCACATGCAGACACGCCGCTCACACCTACCGAACAAAACCCACACTCACTCACTCACTAAACAACTTCTCACTCTGAGATCAGATCGAAACACCTGAGAGGGAGGAAGAGAGAGAGTCACACCTCACTCATCACATTCATTCAGACTCAATGAAGCAAAACTTCAGCCGGTGTTTTACAAAAGCATTGTAGTTTAGGATGTTCTATGGCTGCATGTGAAGGCTCAAAAACACTGTTTCCAGAGAATGTATTTGGTGGTAAGAAGACTGCACGGTTTTCTTGGGCTCCTGAATACATCCTTCACTGCCACATACACTGTAATTATTACTTTTGCTCAAGAGAGTTGACCCAGTAAATGAAGACTGTACCAAAAACTTTTGCACTTTGATCAATCATTCTATAAACAATTTTGCAAAGTGCCTCCAAAGTCATCTCATGATTGATCACTGATTTAACGGGCCTTCTGCGTTTGGACGCAAGCTCAACAGTAAGAGACTAAGAAATGAGCAGAGGAATAAGTAACTGCCAAAGCATTTGAATTATTCAGAGCTCATTTCACCAGAATGGCTTCTTCGTCTAAGTTCTGGGTCTGACATTTGACTCACATAAAAGATTTAGGCAAGTCCAACAGGAAGTACATCTATGATAATTGAAAAGTATATTATTAACAGGTCGAGTGTCTGTGACACGAAGCAGGGGAGCTATGTTTACATCTGAACAAGGAGCTGCTTGCATGGCAGAAATGTCCACACACTCTAAAAATAGTTTCTTTCAGTCAATGTTATTGCATGGTTTAGGTTTAGATGAAATAGCTCACCACCGACACATTTTTTGACATGAACGTTTGTTTTAAAATCCTATGCTCGTCCAGAAAGATTGTCTTGCTCATGGACTAAAACAACTTCACTATTTCTCTTACAGGGTTCGCTAACTTTAATAAAACACACAGTAATAACCGCTTCATACACTACACATTCCTAAAACAATCTGGAACAGTTGCGGCAGACCTGGCACGGGGTCCAGACATCGTTCATCGACCAGTCACAACTTTTCTGATCGTCTTTCTGTGGACAGAGATTTGGCCAGACTTCGAAAATATTACACATTGTTAATTAGAATTTTACCCCTGGCAATTTTTGTATTTATTAGAACAAGTTTCTTGTTCATTGTTTATCCTTGAGGATATTTTCTTGCATGCTTTTAATAATAATTAGAGCCTGTATGATTAGTCATCAGCAGTATGTTAAAGGGTAATTAGTGTTAGTTTTCTGGGTCCTGATGGGTTAATGTATTCAGGAGTGAATTCTTGTTCATTATCCGGCTGTGTTGTGGTTTTTATCAGTAATGTCTGATGTTTATTCATCAGACCAGAATCAAGTTAGGCGATTCCGCACAATGTTTGTTGTCGCCTAAAGGTGAATCACAGAACTTCTGAGTCCTTCACATTAGTTCTCTGATCACGTTCTGCTTCGGACTGTAGTACTCACTGACAAACACACCCCCACACACGTCTCCCTGGATCCCACTGCCAACGCACTCTAAAAATATCTGCATCGGAAGCCCTCCTAACTGTGAGTGTGTGAGTGTGTGTGTGCTGGGATGAATCATTGAACTAGAGAGAGCTACTCAAGTGATCGCTCTCTGTCTGTCTCTGCGAATGTGAAAGAGAGACAGAGCGAGTTAGGCGGGCACATTTTTCCAAAAATAGCTCAATGCTCAAACAATTACAAGTAGGGGTTTTGGCCAAGAAGTGTGAAACTTCTATAAAAGGTGAAAAAATATATAGTACAACCATTATAAACATATTATAAGTAAAATATAAGAAACATAATTACCGGTATGTAAAGAACATGTTAAAGTAAAACCATAAAGAAAAATTATTTCTAAAAGTCAGGCATTCAAAAGAAGAGATAAAAATGAGTTTTAAGATGGGATTTTAAAAAAAGGAAGTTGCTTAACAAATGTAAATTGGTAAAGAACTCAATGTAATGGCCAAAGTGAGCTGTCAGCATTGTGTCTCATGTGATGCATGGCAGAAAACGTTAGATTCCCCTTCGTTTTAAATACATTGTGAAAATAGCTCGATTTGGGTCATTTCTTGAAAAGTATCAAGAAGAGCAGTCCGTTCTATGTATGGATCTTTTTTAGGACTTAATAAATTAGCCATTTGAATCATTTAATTACATTGTAAAATGCACATTTTTATTTAATAAAAATAGCATGGTAAAACTATGAATGTATAAAAAAAAAAAACAATGTTAACTTGCGTTTACTATATTTCAAATTACCATACTTTATATACATCTCTGGGTGAATCCAGAATGTTTAGACTTAATGATGCAACCATTTAATTTTGCACAAAGTGAAATTTAATTTTAAATTGCAACAAAAAGTTACAGATGTGATGTTTTTGTAGCCATTTCCGGAATTCACCAAGTCTATAGGGAAAAGCCCCTCAAAGCTATCTTTTAGGCCTCTTGTTGGACCAAAAAAAGCCATCTTGGGGAACATTAAATGGAACAGTTTAATCCAGGTTAATCTCGACCGTTTCTTTTCTGTACATTCATGTCAAAAGGATTCACGTCAATATGGTAAAAAAAAGACCTGGAAGTTAAATATTTACATTTTTATGAGTCAATCCCTGAAAACACATGGAAGCAAGCAAAGTTTGGTAACTGTAATTTAACTCAAGTAAAAGCTCTAGGGGAATTTAGCCAGCTCATTTAAGAGGTCCGCCACACGCCACGGATGACTGTATGCGAATGAGCGTTTCTGCACATTTAGTACGTGTTGATTAAACACTGCAATGCAATGTTTGCATTTTCACGAGGGTGTGACAGAGATGTGCAAGCTCAGGTTAGCATTCCAAGAACTGCAGAATCAAGCTTTACCTTGAATAATAAAAATATATAAAGAATTCACTTGTGGGAAACTGATTTGAAGGGTTAGTTTTGTCAGAAATTAATAAACCCATGTGCAATATTATAATTTATCTGTAAGCTATAATTATAAAGATGTCAAGAATGAGAATTTTACACTTTAGATCCAAATCTGTGAGGTAGAATGCTTGTTTTAAGCAACATGAGCTTTAACAACAACCATATTTCACTGCTCTACCTCCATCCATCAAACTGACAAATACCAGAAAACCCCCAAGACTTCAAGCATCTTGCTACACTTTATGAAAGCTGTCTGCACACCGACTCCCCCAATTTACACCTCCACTGTCAGGTCTCCGTCAAAGGCCTTTTCTCAAATCTTCACATGAGAAACAAAAATTCTCTGCTTTGCTAGTGGCTGCTGTCCCTGACAGATCCAACCTTCTGGAACATTCAACAAGAACAAGTTATTTATATTAGCATTCATTTGCTGCTAATGTTCCCATTTATTTCAGTCAAGTCCCTTACTGTAACATCTGGCAACTCACAGCATTCAAAGTAAGCGACGGGGAACTGCTGAGAGACAAATGTTTGAAGGAAAAGGTCAATTAAATTATTAGCTCGTTAAAGGGGTCAACAGAACGAAAATAACAAAACTCAAGTAGATTTTAGAATAAAACAATAAAATAATGTATATTCCCTTTTACATTTAGGCATTACAACTGTTATGTGCAAGACAATGCAGAACAAATATAACTGATAAAGAGGCATAATATCCTCTGGCAGGAATCTAATTAAAGCTAGAGAATCAGTGAAAAAAAAATATTTTAGTGCTAATATGTGCATTTGCAAGGTAGGCCAGATAAAATGTTTCATTTGCTCCGTTTCATTACGTTTGAACAAAGGAAAAGAAAAGGGCCTGTTGCATACTTAACTCTATAAAACACAGCAGCTCTTTTGAGCACATTACACATTGTCTGAGACATTCATCCTGCGGCTAACCTTTCCTCTGAGTCTTTATCAATAAGACCACCAGGGAAATGAAAGCTCTTTAGCAACATTAGCAAGGTTATGACAACCACAGTGAATAATATATGAACAGAAACACAAATGTTTCTGTATTAAATCATTATATTCAATGATGGTTCAAACGGAGACACCTTTGGACTGTTGCTACTCTATTAAGAAGCACCAGACAAAATGATACCACATGATGGACAGGTCACAAAATGACATCACATGCACAATGATGACACATCAATGAAGAAAAAAAAAACCCCAGACTGACAGTCAAAGTTATGAATGAGTCACTGGAGCTTGCCAATAACGCAACAAAGAACAATTCTGAAGTTTGCAAAATAGCACCGTCCATAGTGTAATGGCAATTTGTTTTGTGGACTGATAAGAAACCCTTTGTAGAAAAACTTCCTTAAAGTCCCTACTGTAAAGTATGGTGGAGGGAACACCATGGTCTGGGCCTGCTTTCTGCCAGATTGCAATCATTGAGGGAAAGATTAATTCCCAAGTATATCAGAATTCTGCAATAGGACAACGGGGAGTGGGGGCAACCCATTACTAATTCAAGAGGTTCACTTACTTTTATTGCAAACACTATAAAGTTTTTGGTTGTTCTCAAAAACATGGAAAATTCTTGTTACATGTGCTTTTGAATACACTTAACTTGATCGGATATTCATTGTATGGCTAATTTAACCAAGAAACAATGACATTTCAAAAGTTTAACATACGTTTTCTTGCCACTGATGTGAAGCAAATATTATCTAAGTAACTAAAAATAATAACTAAAACTACACTAACAAAGTCGTTTTCCTATCAATGGTTCCTTCCAAGCTCAAGGTTCTTGGGTTGAATTCTGGCTGGAATCTTTTAAAAAAAAAAGGTTAGTGGGTAGTTTGGGACTTGGTTTGAAACATGTGTTTAGCTAAATCTGTTCATATTGTCAATGGAATAACATCCAGCTATCCCTCATGAAGGGTCTGAAGTAACACCATGAAATACAATGGCTGACCACCAGAGGCTGGTCAGAAAAGCACATGTTAAAGTGGCTAGCAGCAAGAATATATTTAAAGCCAGGTACAAACAGCCTTTTATTAAATTGCAAATTTTGACCTTCATAAAAACGATGAGGGTGTGAATATTTTATTGATAATTAGCATAATACATGTTGAGCTTTAAATTCTATTGTGTATAATTAAGGGCAAAGCCACTTGATTGACAGCCAAAGACGAGCACTTAAAGGACAGCTTTAAGTTTAGAAATCTGACTTCCATCCATTACTTCCAGCTTCGAAAACCTTCTTTAAAGGAAACATCACAGACACTACTACGTCCATAGTTAACATTTTAAATAAAAATGTAGCAATATCTTAGGATATGGAGATCTCTGGATTCAAACGAAACCAAGAGAAACAAAAACAATCCAACAATGAAAAAAGGTCAAGGCGGGAAGGATACAGATAAAGGGAACAGTGAGCTTATAATTTGAGCTACGTGTAGCAATACTTTTCAAACATTGCAATAGCAACATCTTGGCCGATCAAAATTCTGAAGAGGACCCATGCGCAGAAGAACAAGGTTGTATTGCCAAAGACCTTAACACCAGATGATGAAGTTTCTTACAACATTGATGTAATATTGGAAAACATTTATTTATGATAACAGAGGCATAACTTTCATAATTGAGTCGTCTGAGAATTCATGGTTTGTTAATGGGAAAATACTTCGGCCTCCCGGTACAGAGATAAAAATGGACGTTCAATAATATTATAAAGATGAACATGTCCTTTGCGGACTGAGAACCAATCTGCTTCGTACACTCCATGCTTTTGGTAATTACAGGAGTGCCAGCGGGCATTTTAATCAATTCATGAGCTCTGGCTCAGGTAATTGACTGATTGTTTAGTGATCCGGAGAAAGAGAGAATGAGAAGAAAAGACCAGCACCAGGACACTGGGATGTCAAGAGTATCATCATAATTAAAACATAACTATTAACACATAATACAGCAAAACTGCCGACAGTGAATGACAAATTACGCAAGCATGTGATATCCATGATTTTAAATGAAAATTTCACCTATATTACATTTTATTTACTTGTAACCCAACTTTATGTTATCTCTGTCACATACTCAGATACCAGTCGCCAATTCAAAATTTCACAAAGCATCTCCACTGGTGACATGAATGAAGGGAAAAGTGGAACACAAATAAAGGGAAGGAAAAATGAGTGAGTTTCCATTCAGAGCGACGAGAGGGTACTGAAGGAGAAAATGAGGGAGTGTGAAATGACACCAGAGGCAGAGAGAGATCCACCTTCAGAAGTGAACACTAAACATTAACCGTGATGGGTTTATCCACAAGCCACTACTCTCGACAACACCATCAGATCTCGACGTGTTTGACACACACTGAGCAAACCCACACACACACATACACTTGCACCAACTTAAACGACAGGCAGGAAGCTGCTTTCTTTCTAAAGAGGAACTCGTAGTAAGGATGGGAAGAGAATCAAGTACAGTTTGAGGGGAAAAAAAAAAATTATGAATACTTGAGAAAGGGCTATTATAATGCCTGTCAATCTAAAGTAATTTACTGATGGTTAATTACTGTAGAATTCAAAAGACATTGGCTGTTTTTTTTAAACTGTTGAACCAATAGCAATGCATGCACCGTTAAGCGTAAGAAATCTTGCTTAAAATTTTAATTACTGACAATAAAAAAAACTGGTTTGCAATGCAAGTTACCTTAATCAATTTTAGCTCAACACAACCAAAAAAAGCTGAATTTTTGAATTATTTAGACTTAAGTAAAACTCAGAGGCAAATTGATGAATCCTCACAGACTTATATATGTGAAAAATAAACTAAACGATTGTAAAAGACTGGATAAACTTTGTAGTGTAAAAGGCAACCATATGTTCATTTTAGCTATTAAAATGGAAGGAAAATCATACTTTGATTGGCCAATTTGCTGCCAGTTTGAGCAGGAACCATTTACCATATTAAAGAGTGACAGTGGGAATGTCCAATTGTTCATTCATTCATTTTCATTCCCGCTTATTCCCTTTCGGGGTCACGGGGGTCTGCCGGTGCCTATCTCCGGCACACATTGGGCGAGAGAGGCGGGGGTACAGCCTGGACAGTTCGCCAGTCCATCACAGGAAAACATTCACACACACACATGCACACCTAAGAGGAATTTAGATTATTCAATAAACCTATCCGCATGTTTTTTGGGGATTGTGGGGGAAACCGGAGTACCCGGAGGAAACCCACGCAAGCACAGGGAGAACATGCAAGCTCCTTCCAGGAAGGTCACCGGCGAGCCTCGAACCGACAACCTTCTACCTGGAAGGCCACAGTGCTACCCACTGCACCACTGTGCTGCATGTCCAATTGTAAATTTAAAAAATAAAAAGCACATCAAAAGAAAGCAAGATTTTGCTTCTTACAACCAGCTTAACAGAGTTAAAAACTACTGAAACAAAGCAGAAACTATAAAATACCAGAAACCATTCAATGACACATAAACATATAAACGTTGTAAAAAGGTGTGAGCATCTAAAGTAAGAATAAGAGAGATTGAGTCAGCAAGAGAATTAGACAATAAGAAACTCAATGAATTGTGGAACACCACCAGCACCACCACCACCACCACCACCCATGATTACACCCAACCTCTGACTCAAGTTCAGTCATCACATCACCTAAGATTTGACCAAACCAAAACCCGGAAGCCAATCAAACTGAAAGTAAACTGTGATCTCACCCAATCAGAAGATGGCCGATGTTTATTAGGAGAGAAGCGCCCCGGAGTGATGATCCTCTCGCTGATTGACGGGACTCCTAGCAATTTCCAGTCTCTGTCCACGTCTGCTTCTGTGGGGCTTTGACTCGCCTCACCATTCCCTGAGAGATGCACAGACACAGATTTGCACTTGAGCCAGGTTCGAGTGACAGCGCGGTATATTTTCTCTCCTACACTGCTAGACTGTTTACCTGATTATAATTGGTCTGTAGATTTCACCAGTCAACAACAGTGACTGGAAATACTCAGCTTTTTTATTGAAAAAGGTAAAACAAACAAGGCATCAAATCCTCTAATAAAGTGATCATACTTTCTCTTGAATAGGTAACCAAGGTAACACAAGACTAGTTGAGAATGTACTTTATACAGCTATATTTATATTGTTTCAGTCATGTTTGAACAGCCAGGAGTGAGGTTTCCTACAAAGCCAGACTCAAACCCTCCTTTAAATCAATATATACTCTAATATGTTTATTAAAGAGAATAACACAGCAATGATTCACTGATCAAAATAATATTCAAATGAACCACATTTATGTAACTTTTAATCAAACCCTTCGAACACACTATAGTGAGTGGGAAATAGCTTTTATTGCCATACCAGCCTCTAGGCCATTACATGGCGTACGACATTATGTAAAAAAATACAATACAACAATACTCATGACAGAAAAGTAAAAACAACTAGTAAAAAAGGTTTTTAAGATTAGTTACAGTAAGAAATTTCAGGAAGTAAATAGGAAAATTTATTGCAATGTTGTAATATGGTAAGACTGCAATCACAATAAGAGCATTGTGGAGCTTCTGGTGCTTTTATTAAGTGTTCATGGATTAATCTGGAATGCCTAATTCTATAAATTGTGTAGATCATTTGGTCCGATTTCGTTCCAATCACAGGGTTGATAAATTTCATTTCAATTGGTATTTGACCGGGATGAATGCAATGCAATTACACAGCACCTTTATGACAAGACAATAAGACTTGAGCAGCAATGGCTGTTTCGCAAAGCCTCCTGTGCAACTGACACAGCTGACAGCATGAAATGGCAACGGTCAGGACACCGAAGCAAAATCAAGTAAAATTCTCAAAACCAAGAAATTCCTTAATGAGAGGCAGCAGTGCTATACCCTCCACAATCTATAGAGTAAGCACATGATGTCATAGTACTCAGAAGTCATAAATGAGTGGCAAAAAGTTTATTTTGTCTTATTAAGGCTTTTGTATGTCTTTAAGCTTATGGTTACAGACTTGTTCCCGTTTGTTTTGCCACTCAGTCTCAGTGAAGGGGGCATGGCCTGGTGGAGAAGTGACACCACTGCAACACCCCTCAACAGTTCCTTTCAAATCCATTTTACTGTGGATTTGCGGTGTGTGTGTGTATATATATATATATATATATATATATATACACTTGTTTTTAGCATGTAGTGTTTATTAAAAAAAATCATTAACATTTTTCCCTGAACCTGACCTGGTGAAATGGTTCATTCCAGGACTATTTAATCAGAATCACTCTGCGAGTCTCTGAAGCTCCTGGGGGAGACCGCAATCACAAAACAAACACAGGGCACTATTTATAGATGCCTGTTGACATGGCAACCACTCTTTGTTTGCCTGAATCACTAACTATTTCTCCCTGTTCTCCTTGAAATGTTTCGCTTCTTGTTTCAAAGCAGACATTGAGAATTGAGACATTCATTTTGTTACGCCACAAGAGAAAGCAGTGGAGAACACACTCTTTGAGAATGCTTCCTGTCCTCTGTGTAGGAGCAATATACCTGTGCTCTTAAATATTGCTGTGTCAAATCTATTCTGAGTAAACTGCCAGTTAATCTTGTTTAGATGCCTTCACCCATACCAGTGAGGACTCTACGCACACAGAGAAGTCACACAATGGTTTACTGGTTCAGTTCAAAACTGAATTTGAACAACATTGAAAGGGTTATACAGAACATGGCTTACACGGTTTTCACCCTCATAGAATCCATCAGAATTCAACCTTTTACACAGAGTTTGTGATGTGTACAACACTGTTGAAAGGATTAAAATACTAAACAAACACATTAGAAATGTCAGACACATAACATTACTCGAATAGTCCTCCTCAGTTTGAGTCATTTGTTTAAAAAGGCAAGAAAGAACAATAACCGTTTGAAGCACACCCACCATTTCCACAACACACAATCAGTCAGATGCAGTAAAAGGACTGAAATAGCATTCTACGTACATTAGTGAACTTTGCACCATAACTAACCCTAAAAGTGATCACAAGTAACAAACAAGCAGATAAGACACAAAGTTGGTGTTTAAAGGTCAAACAGAACAACATTTCCTACTAATAGGATTTATTGAAACAAGTTTTTGCCATTTTATGGGTAAAATGTGTCAAGATATTGTATGTAGGCCTCAGTTTTCGGATTTTGTGATTGCAAGGACCTTAGAACACGTTATAACATAAGACCGCTACTTAGTGACGGGGCCTGGATGGAAAAGTTTAATGAAATGTAAATTTCCATGTGAGAAATGTTTTGGTTTAAGCTTGCAGAATTATGGCTGTAATATCACAAGTCGTATTGCTGCTGGGGGTCTCGTTTTTCAAAATGTTGTCAGAATTATTACTAGTAGTGAGAGAAGTAGTAGTACTCATAGTTTAATGAGAACTTTGAGAGGGGGGGGGGGATATGCATCTTTATATTTTCTGAAAAAAAAATGGTTCTTAATCTTATGTACAAAAATATCTGGATATTTCTGTATTCAAACAATTACATGCCTTTTTTTTCCTCATATTTAAATCTTTCTTAGATGTACACTGGTTATATTTTATATAAAAAATATACAGTACATCAGATTAAATGTATACTCAAAATCTATAAATAAAAAGTGAGTGCCAGGCCTTTAGCAGCTACTGAATGGCAGTCACATTTGATTACGTAACTACAAACACACTGCAGTATCGGATCTGCTCTTTTGCTCAGGCAGATGGCTGACCTCTAACCTGTCAGTGCGCAGCAGCCAGTCACACAGCACACTGCTGATACGGATCAGGAAATCTCTCACACACGCACACGCGCACACTCCACCCAGGGCAAGCTTCATGACATTGTACTAGTGAACTGCCAAAGAACTCTTGCATCCCAGTAATTGACACCTTATGACCTGAATGTTGCTAATGTAGCATATTTTCTGTTTGTTAGCATATTTACAAAACCTGGTTCAATCACCTGTAAACATCTAGACTGATACTATTTAAAAGAACTTCAATCAGAATTTCCCTTCCACTCTACTCAAATGTTGGAGGCAACCTACTTCTTATTGGACTCCCTGCTGATTCCTAACGTTTGCTACATTTAATGAGTTAAATTTAGCAATGAGAAACACAATAACAACAGAACAAATGAATCTGAAAAAGATTTGCTCTAATATGAGTGAATAAGGGGATGATATTGGGTAAATCAGGGGTCCACACAACCTGGACAAGTTCACTATAGAGGAACATTGTGGAATAGTGTTGGCATCTTGATTTTTGGAGGAAAAAAAATCCAAAAATATGTGCACCAATGCATATTCTTTCTTGAGATTATTAGCTTTTTTTAAATATCTACAGTTTTTTAATAATCCGCTATAAAGTTAACTTGATAAATAGCAATATAAGAATTAATATATGTTAGTTTCGTCTGTTTCCGGTAGTTGTTTTAATTCGTCGTAGAAATTCTGCTGCTTGATATCAATTTTTAGCATTTTTTGTCATGTTAAAATTTCACAATGTGAATATAATAAAAGTACAACGATTGTTTTGCTTTTTGTTAATTTATATTTTGGATGTTTACAGATGGACAGTAAAACAAATGTTTTTCATTGGGTTTATGAAGGTTCAAAATGTTTAAATTTATGACCACAGAAAAGCGCAGAGCACTTAAGCAATCAAATAGCACAACTCTCGAAAAAAAATGGAACGTTAAAATGGAGGCAGTTTTTGTTTTTATTGGTTACATCACGTTGCAACATATGTATACGTTTCATATGTATACATATGAAAAATTTATATAAAAAGAAAAGTCAACCAAAACTTCTTTTTCAAACACACACATACACCAGTGGTCAATATAGGCCTGTACTTCAGTTATTAAATTGCTAGGTGGCTTGTGGTTTGTTTCACAACCCTGTCACACACAATCTCTCTTCTGCCAGTGAGAGGAGGACAGAAATTGTAACAGGGTAATTCTATGACCAAATCCAGAGGGTATGATGCATGGATTAGAGATGCATGGCATTTCAATCCATCACAAACACTTTAAGCACTCTCTCTCTTTCTTTCTTTCAGATTCATGTGAACACACCACACTGTCTGAACCTGAGGGTAACAGAAAGACCTTGGAATATTTACATAAAATCCAAAAATATGTCATTTGAGCACAAGTGTAAAGTTGTTAAGATCTATGCGATGCAACCAGCCAATCTTTTCTCCATTTCTTCAGTGTTATCAATTACCAATCAGATATTTCATTGTGTTAAATAACTGCTTTACGCATTGCTTTAACACATACATGTTAAAACCATTGCAAAATCGATGTATAAAATACCAAGATACAGTTAGTCCCAGAGTAGTAGCTTCTAGAATGGTGCTTCCCACTACTTTCAAGTCACATCATCTATCTTTTACAGGATGAACACAAGAATGAGCGCTGTGAAAGAAGGGCCTCCTCTCTTTCAGAGATCAGTGAAAGCGGCATAATCGAAGCAGGACTGAGAATCTCTCACTCTTCCAACACAGCGACAAACACCAGCTGTGAAGCCAACATCAGAGAGACAGAAGGGACGTGCCAATTCAAATACCAATCAAGATTTCAACACTCACATGAAAACCTTATTGTGATACAAATTGTCTGATTTGCCTTTGAACAGCCAAATAAAAGGTCACAGATCTTCATAAGATCTTTCTAGGCTAGAGTTATAAACAACTGCTCTGCGGTACTTAGAATTAGCTGGAAACAAATTAATCTCCTCACATACTGGGACCACTGGGATGTACAGTGGAAAACATCTGATTCTGCAGACAAAACCTGTTTTTAGAAAGCAGAACAACCCAGTGACCTGAACATGCATGTCATGTGACCCACCTTGTGATTTTTATCAGGAGGGGTATTTGAGACCTGCACGCCTGGACTGAATCTGCTTTATCATTCTCTGTTAGGCATTCTTTTCAATAAGTCTTCTCTCCTTTGAAGGTAGACACTTGCAGTGTGTGGAAGGCAGACAACGGGGCTCTGATGTTTTGTCTATGCGGGTGATAACCCTGCTTATGTAATGAAGGATGCAGACACACGCAGCGAACTCAAACACACAGCAAAGAGTGGCATGCTTTTGTGGCATAGCTGTAAAGAAAATAAAAACTTTTTAAGGTTTTCCCTAAAATGAGTGGTTTCCATACATGCATCAAATTTTAAACGTTTGATTGGTCAAGGGTTTTGCATATTTAAAGATTCTGATGAGAAACTGCCGTCAGTGTAATCCATAAATACATGTTTGAGACGCCAACAACAAATTGAATAGAAAGTAGACTTTAGCCTCATCAAACAGTCAATGACCACCATAAAGAAATTATTACTTACAATAGCACAATGATCTTCATGCTTAACCATGAAAGCCTGTGGTTTACTGGACAACCACACTGAGCATCTACTAATTTCATTCAGGGCCATCTTTACATTTGAGTATCTCAGGCTCAAAAAAATAAATAAAAAGTTACTCTGAACAATTGCATGTTTCTGAAGCTGGAAATAAAAGCACTAGAACTTTTTAACTTCTGTCATATTCAAGATTTGTTTAATGTTCCATTGTCTCGTATATTACAAGATCAACCTCCTGTATTTCCCTAGTTCAAAACCCTTTAATAAATTCCCAAAGGGCTTTATGTGAGCAACAGCAGACGTCAGAACAGTACCAGTTCTAAAAAGATACAATTCATATTCAGGTTTTGCGCAACAACCATCCGTCTTTGTTAGCAAACAACTAACGTTAGTATGTTTATCTTCATTAAGATGATCATTTACGATCAAAATTAAAGTATATTGTCTCGCTTTGGTGCAGATTACAAAAAAGCATTCGGTTTTGGGATGTTTCTTTAAAACACTGACTGGAAGCTAAAGGAAGTCCTGTGACTGTTTACCTGGACTTCAAAGACCAAAGAAAGGGTAACCTCGAGATTGTATGAAAAAGGAAGAAAAATGTTAAGTAATAAAAAGTTTGCAATATTACATGCACCTAGCCAGCTAGATTCTTGATGTCTAAATCAGACATTTACGTTTCAAATACGTTTGTTTACTAGTTTGCTATGTAATGTCTAATGAGATTATACATTTTCTAAATTATGTTCTGAGCTTTGTTTTAATTTTTTAAAAGACATTTGATCTTTTTGACATTTGAAAGGACTCTGTCATAATGATCAGGAAGAGTAAAAAACTGAACTTAATGAAGATGAACTTGCTAATGCTAGCGGTTTGCTAACGGGTTAACCTACAATAACAGTTTGTTAAATATTCTTACCTGTAATTTAAGTCCTGCCTAATTTTAACAATCAACATTTTTCTAAATTCTGTGACTTGTCACAACAATATTCCAGGTAAAATGCCATATTCTTTCATACTTGAAAGGAAACCCAAAACTTGCCCAGACTGGATCATTTCCTTGAGTTAAACGGATACAAGGGTCCCAAGGATCAGGAGAACTTTATGTTTACTGTATCTCATGATTTAAATATCATAAATATATTAAGTATCTCACCCTCCATAAACCAGAATTTACACCCATTTCATGCTCACAAAAAAGTGTGTAAAGGCTTATCTAGGTATGAACAGCTAAACACAAGGTGAAAGAGAGAAAGTGGGACAAGGAATGAATGACTCAAAAAGAAAAGACCCCAAGACACCCACCCGCTATTCATATGCATAAATACTTCAGTGCAGCTGCACTTCATAATACCTTCCGATTCAAATCTGCAGGACCAGAGGGATGAGCCCTGCCAGGGCTGAAGAACCACAGAGAAGCGGCAGGATAACTTATGGCTAATTAACAGTTGTAGGGTGTTCTAATCAACTATAAGAGAAATGCTGCATAATTTTAAGTAAGCTTGGGGTTATAAAGAACCCTATAAGAATAATTCTAAGATTTCTCTGCTGTGCTTTTCTGACTTTCATCTGACCCATTTCACAAAAACATCTCATCGGAAACAAAAATACCATCATCTGACCTCAACTGATAAGTTTACATGATTAAACCACTATGAAAGGACTAAATGACCCAAACCTGACCTCGATTGAAAAAGCAATTGTGAAGACTGAGATGCATCCACTATATTTGCTTATAGAAGGGTTTGAATTATCCTCAGAGATTTAGGAAATTGGAGTAATTATGGGTTGGTGAAACAATGTGTAATTCCCTTACAATGAATTACAAAATGTGCTCTTGGGCTTAAGAGATTTAACTACCACAACCAACAGCAGAAAGTTCACTAGTTTTTTATTACAACGAGCAGGATTCGGAGATTTTAATATTGATAGATTTTCCACACACTAGACTCAATGACACGAAGAAGGCAAATACCGCTTCTACTTAGTTTGAATGAGTTTTAAATCACAATATCCATCAGTGAAAACAGTTACATTCCCCCCGTCTTTGTGTTTGAAAGGCTGAAGGGTCCTCAGTGAACGGGAAAGAATGTCTTTGTGTTCAAAGTGGAGTATCCTTGAAATGTTTCTCTAAGGGTGGGTTCCTGTCAGCAATGCTCAAAGAAACACAGGCTCTTCTCTGAAGTTTTTCAAAGCCTCAAAATGCAAAGTCCTATTTAGCGTTCCCCAATGCACCACATATTTCATCCCACTGTCTCTGAGAGAAAACACCCGAACTCAGCTTGTGCTCACTCTAGCATGAATAGGTTACTGAGAGACCCAGACAGGGCAACACGAATCAAATCATTTCCCAACAGGAAAAAGAAGAAGCCCTCAGCCCCTTTCTGGTATGCCATTCCTGATGTAATCTCCAGAAAAATATAAGCATGCAAAGCAAGTCCTCAATAACTAGAGAAAAATTTAAGGGCAGAGGAAGATAATGGACACGCAAGTGCTCCTAGCCAACATCACTGAGAGGTCTTTGCCTCCCCTTCCTGTTCCCCTACCAGATTCCTGTTTAGTTACATACACTTAAGCATAAAGTGGTACAAGCAATGTTTAAGTGCCCTAGTAGGAGAAATCATGGATAATGGGATTCATGCCAAATAAGAGTGTCATTCATTTCCCGGAACATTGGTCCAAATAACCAAAAAAAATCTATAAATCAACACCAAAACAAGAAACCCACTGACTAGAAACCCAATAGATTGAACCAGGAACCTAGATTTTTGTAAAGTGCTTAATTAGCTGGACCAGATGTTCTTTAGCTTAAAGATGCAGTTCACTTGAGCAAAGTAGTGGCCTGTGTTTGAAAGGATCCCTGCTCATGTTCCTAAAAGCAATAGATGTACAATGTCTGCTGGGAATCCATCGTAGCCCTTCATTTGAAGTATGCTAATCAATTAAGGAATTAATTGATCAGATTGTCAGAGAGCATTATAATTCAGTGGTCCACATGGAGACAAAGGGACTATTCCTACATCTACCTAGCTTGGTCCCCCCTGTGAGGTGACTGCCACGCTGGGGTACACCTACATGATAAACTCTAGGTATAGTAGCATGTAGCTCCCCATGTGAGTTGGAATAGCAAGTCTAGGTTTTTCCTTTGGGACCACTGGTTTCCCACCTCTAATACACATGACCTATGTTAATTAATTGTTGGAATCATTTACATTTATTAAAATGAATTGCAAATGTGTAAATATGGCCTCATCCAAAAAACTAAACCCATAGCTTTACCTTAGCCATTCTGTCCCACAAATCACACAAATATTAGAACTAATCTACATTAGATTCATCCTTCTGTGAAGCTGCTTTGCAGCATCTGCTTTAAATTGCTGTGTGAATAAAAAACGGTCAAAACCATTTTATTTTGAAGTACCATTTGAAATACTGCCATGTCTGAAATTGTTGTATAAACTTGCACTGCCTTCTACCAGCTATGACTGATGCATTTTATTACTGTCCATCAAATCTCCACTGAACTACCACAACCCCTATTATGATACATGATAACTCAATTTCCCTAGTATCTCTGATACACTCCAGTTAGAGTTTGGACAATAAACAAAGTGATTCCTGGACAGATTATGATAATTTTCTCAGTCACTAGAGACACCTGGGAAAGGTGGCCTTCATCTCGTTGATCTGTGTCAGGCTTAATCAGTTAAGAGCTTGCTGCTCAACCAAGCTTCAAACCAGAGCAGTGAAAAGTGTCTTCAGCTGGTGACCTTGCAGGGCCTTCAAATCAAGTGACAGCTAAGCTTTACTTAGCAATAAAAACATCTGAAATCCATGAGATGGACTGTGTTTTAAATACATGTGCTATACATTTTAGGGGTTGCGAACTTGTGGCATTCTGTTTGCTAGGAGATAGCAAGTTTTCATACACTGAATACTAAAAACCTATAAATAGAACATTCTTTCAGATGCAAAAAGCAAGACTAAAACTTTAGGCAACCAATAAGGAACAGGTAGTTTGTACACAAGTAGCAGTCAATAATTAAGAACATGATCCACAATATTGCCCAAATTATTTGAGTGCTGTTGAGCTCACATTCATAAGTTATGCTTTAAGCATCACACATCCTCCACAACATCACTCCAGAGGGGAAATGGGATGGAACTGGGAAGGCTTTTTGCTTGTTTTATCCGGCACACACAAGTTAGCTTTGCGTCAGAATGCGATTTTCTCTTCTGCGTTCACTCCTTTAACAAAAGCAACATGGTTTACTAAAGGCAAGCATTCATTTCAGGAAATTCCTTTGTTGTAATGTAACAAAACTAAGTAGAGCTCACAGTAAAGTCCCTGCTCCCTGCCCAGAAACTTGGAGTACTTTCCAGAAACATTTCACCAATGGAGACTCGCGTCATCTGAATACTACAGCATGGGCATGGCGGGAAAATACCTCTGTAGCCAGTAACAGTTGTGTGGGTTGAGTTCACTGTACCATGGATTATTTGTATTCAGGCAGTTTTTATATTGGGATATTTTATCTCTTAAATAAAATCAACTAAATAGAAAATACTACATGTTTGATGGTATGAATTGCATCAAAAAAAAGAGTGAATAGATGTTTTGTTCATTGAGGAACGGTATTTAACGTAAAAATGTGGACATCAATGTAATTTCTCACAAAACATTCCATTATATTTTTAAGCCTACACAGCATTTTACACTCTTCAATGCAGCATGGTTGATGAGATTCCAATGGATATAAGGTTTAGTCTTAATCATCAAAAATAAAAGGACAAAAAGGAAGTTCATGGGTGACCTAAAATATTTTAGTATAATAATCACAGTTATTAAATAATAATAATAAAAAAAAAAACAATCCAAAACCAGTCTTAAAATAAGTACATTTTGCTTATGAAACATACAAAAAAGGACCAAACAATCAAACTATAACTCGGGGAGAAGAGAAAATGCCAATTAAACTTTGTTTAAGTTTTTAAAAGTAATATTATACTCTTATGTGTGTCTATAAATAGACATTCCTCATTACATATTTGTAATTTTCAGTGCCATTCATTGAAAGAATTCCTTCAATGAAGGGGTTGATTTCTGAGAGCCAATGTTTATGTTTGAATTAGCCAAAACAATCCCACTCCTATCCCGACAGCTCTATTACACAGGCATGCTGACAAAAAAAACTCAGCCAATGATCAGGACAGAAACGTCTGTCTCAGTAAAGGCCAGAGTAATAGAGGTGAATTTCTAAAAACAGAAATTGGAGAGTTAGAGAAGGTGCATTTTGCTGGCTCAGAGATTTGTATAAGGTTATAAAATTCAGTTGATCACTCAAAAGTCTGTGAACACTACCTTCAGAGCTGATTGGCTGCAACTATATTATTTGAAGCAGTTTATAAAATGAAACACACTGCTATTAAATATTAAAGAAAGAAACAGACTTGGCTAAAACTACTGAGAAAGAAGGTTTGGCACAGTGAAAAACAACTATCTGCCAGAAATTCATGTGTGTATATAATTTTTTCACTATACTTTTTCAATAATGAAGTGAGGAGAGCATGGGAACACAAAAAATGGGGACACTAATAATAAAAACATACACCAGTATCTCTTCTGTTAATTTATATTAAGTGTGCATTTACAAACAAACAATACAAACAACATAAGGATTTTATGCTAAAAGTTATTTAGCTCATTTCACAGATCTACCACTAATCTTCTCTTTGTAGCAAATTCATTATGCCAGACATCATTTAATTCAACATTCTTTTAAAGTACCCTAATGGAAATTCTACCCCATGTTCCTAATGCATCCCCCACATGTAATAATGAACCTTTCATCAATGTTCTCTACACTCTAAGGTTGAAATGAGAACCCCTGTTATTAACGCATGGGTCACCTATGCATGATTTGTGGGCTTTACCCCCACATTCTCTACCCTTTAGCCAAACATTTTACGTAACCATTTGGATGAGGCTTTAAAAGTCGTGCGAAGATGCCCCCTTTACATGCAAAGCAACATGGAGAAAATATATTTTTTTTATATATATATATATATAAATAACACAAACAGTAGCTCATTACAGAGTCAGTGCTATAAATTATCAAAATAGAGTTGTGCATCCTTGAATAAGGAAAGCAACAAGTCACAGAGAAGTTCAATAGAATAGGGCTTTCAAAAATCTCAGAAGGAGTAGTGTGCATCAGAGTGTGAAGCTTTTCTGTTCTTTTTGACTTAGATGTTGACTGGCATCATCAATAGTGAATCTAAAGTCTGGAAATGGCCAGAGGGAGAAACAAGGCTGGCAGAGTACAACGACCTCATCAATCTCCAGACAGACACGGAGCTGCCACACCATTCACCATCCGCCAGTCAAAGGCTAAGAAATCGATTCCTGCTCTATCTGAGGTTATATTCACTACGAGCCAAATATGAGGCTGAACTGAACAGAAAATACTGAAAAGCTTTAGCGAGTGAGTGGGCAGCAGTGAAATGAATCACTTATACAACTATCTTAAAGGGTGTATACGATATTACACATGAATGATTTGATGAAGTGGCTAAAAACTAAATCAAGACCTAAATATACACTTTTTTTATTGGATTGTCTGAAATTCTGATGATAATCATTTGGAGAATACAACAATTTCCAATCTACAGTTTAGGATAAAAACACTCAGTAAACTACAGCAAAGACACATGACAGAAAATGCACATCACCAGCTTACTGCTTGATTCTGGCTACAAAAGGGAGCTGATGCTTTTATCCATGTCAAAATGCCTTTACAGCAGTGAATACCTGTATGAAGCCTGGTGCAAACTGTTATTGAAGAGCCCTAAATTTGGTAATATTACTGCCAAAAAATAGCGTAGATCTTTTGTAGTATTCTACCTTTTTAATTATCAACCTAATAATTTACTTCTAATAAAGTAAATTATTTCTTTAGGGAGAGCCATATGCCAAGGCTGGTCAAAACCATTATTTTATTTTTATAACCATTATCAAAACCAGATTTTATTTAAAAGACGTCATTCACATTTAAAACCTAAACTAGATGTTGAATAATACATTAAAGATCATTTTCAAGTCCATAACAAGCATTGACTACGAGCTCTAAATAAATAAATTAAAATAAAAAAAAATTAAATAAAAATAAAAAAATTCACACTTGAGTTCTTCCCCAAACCCAAGAACTTGGATTTGCCACGTTGTGGTGACCGGGTGTGATTTTTTAAAAATTTTGTTCAAGCAAGTGCTTTATTTTTAACTCTCCTCAGATAATTTTCTCCTCCGGAAATATTTATTGATGATCTTGATGCCCTTCGCTTAGACAAGAAGACTATAAGGCTTTAAGAACATAGCAGCACATCCATTGAACAATTTCAATCACATTCTTTATAACATTGTTCAGATGAAAGTATAAAAAAGCTTCAATTTGGGCGATTTCTAAAGCAGTAACTGGAAGTCTAGTGGAAGACGAGCAGCCTGCATGAATGCTGACATCCACTCACAGCAGAAAGGAATGTTGTTCATCTCAACATCAACAAAAAAAAAGTGCTTAAGTGCTGGAGTAGAAAAAGTAGGTTGGGGGTGTGCATTGCCAATGGACAGAGTGCACATCAATAGAGCTGAGAGATGAAAGAAAAGGATGAGAAAACAGTGTTACTTAATTCCATTCCAATCCTATTTCTTGTCTATTCTCCAAAATCATGTAAGATTTACACACCAAGGAAGCTGTGTGAATTTCTATGAAGTCAGTTTACGGCTGATGCTAACTCGGGGTCAGAGGGGACCAAATGTTTTGAAACCATCTCTTAGATCACATGCAGAGTGATGAGTACACATCTAAAACTTTTTAAAAACTGCATCAAAGGTGTGACCACAAAATATGTGTCATTTCCTCAACTCTGTTTCAAGGTTATATATTAATATTATTATATTTCAAAATATATATATACACAGCACTTAAACTCATAAGGAGGGCTAAATACTCAATAATAGCATAATGCTACACCGTGCATTACCCACCTTAGTGAGCAATTCAAAACAAGCATGCAGACTTTAAGGGAGTAGCGACAAGGCCATAGTCAGGACTGAGTAAACTTGAAGCTTATTTCTAGCAAGGGTGAAACCGTGTTAATCTAAGCTCCACCTATCTGATGTGTAAACACATCTAGCTCAGCTGGCTCTGGTCAGCCGCTAGTCAATCATAATAGCATTATGTAATCGATGTTAGCAGGTGGAGGTGTGACTATACATTTCACTGATACACACGCTGTCGAAACTAAAAACACCAGCAGACACTCTACACCTTGAGTTTCAATAGGACATCTTACTCATTACTCATTAGCATTTGAGAGTAAGTGGTATATGAGCTTTCAAACAGTTTGCCCAAAGCTAGAGCTGCGTGATGAAAGGTTTGTACTCCAATTCAAATTTATGGTTTCTGGCACTGATGAAAAATTAACTAATCTTCTGCATGCCACCCGCAGCAATTTTCACTATGGCACGTGCAAGCTCATAGTTCTTTAAGAAAGGCTCAATAAAACATCTGGAGATGTTCCAGCTTAAATCAAAAGAGTGATAGGACCAGAGCATCAGCTTTAAAGCCAGCAAGAGGTTTTCCATATGACAATGACCATCAATAAATGTTTATTACCATCAATTCCACATTATAGTTTCTAAAACATCCCACAGGACACATTGTGGGACACAAACCTGTGTTTTATTTAAATATGACTTTTATTTCACATTTAAAACTTGCATGTCAAACTGGTTTAAAACGTTGTTTATGTAACCATCTAATAAACAGTGTACACTTAGCATTAAAAACTGTGTAAAATACATATTTAACATTTATATATATATATATATATATATATATATATAGTATGTAGAACTGGATTTTCCACCATCATGAGAACTATATGTACACAGCGAATGGAAAATAACCACCTTAAAAGTAAATCAGATGAGTAACTAAAGACTTTGCATGCTAATAATTCTTCATTTACGCTGGAGAAAGAAGAGCACTTCTCAATGTAACTCAATTTCAGTGATTCAGTGATCTCCTATTCTCTCTCAGAGGATATTGCTTTCATTTGTACATTTTTTCCATCAAACTTGAATATGAATAAAATACCACCTAGAGTACAGAAACAAAGGCTTAATCTTGCAGTTCACTTCGCAAAGGAAAGAAGAACGGAGATGAATCAAAGAACAGATAGAAAAAAAATACTATTACACTGTTGGTAGCTGTTTGACAAAAGCCATAAAGATTCCAAAAATGCGGAGTGGATCGGTTATACAGTAAATGCCATCTTCAGGTAGGGAGCGTCATTGTGTCAATATTTCCACAGAGGCAGATTCGTCTTTTTCTCCTGGGTGTTATGAAGAATTCAAATGTTAGGATGCCCCTATAGAAGCGGATAACATTACATGCTCTAATACAAATCAAACTTGACCAACTACCAAAGCCAAGTTACACCTATAGTTTTTATAGTTGAGTAGTTTGTTAAATACTATGATCTGCATTGTATCGTGGATAAACCCTATCAAGGCCTCGTATAGTGAGCAGTGTACGTTTACACCACTTTAAGCAGGACAGTTTCCTAGAAGTGTGCTGCATGTTGAATGCCACAACAGATTGCTTCACAGCCTTTTAACCAAACAATAGGCATGCATTAGAATGTTTGAACCAGTCCTTAAGATATCCTTTCAACCACTCAGTTTATTTACAAAAGCAACAAAAACTGGAATTGCATATCGGTCACAATGCGTAGAGCTCTGCCAGCCCGGCAAACACATGAAATATACACAGCAACAGCTCATTATATAACCAACCGGGATGAACCGAGTGACATCACGACGGGATACATTCAGTGGCCGTGTCTCAAAGCCTAACAAGCCTGCTGCATAGAGAGCAATGCTTGCAGCCAGCTCTTGAACTAAGTTTTAGGAACCGTAATGTATGATTGGGAAATGACGCGTTACAAAACCCAACCATAGTATAAGCTAACTAAAATAGAAACTGAAATGCTGTAGTCAACATGCAAGAGGTTATGCTCATTTCAACTGACGGAGGAGATAAGGGCACTATATACGTGTTGGAATAAACGGTGCACAGGGGTTGAAGTCGCAAGTCTGGTACACACTTCCGCGATTGTGTTTTCACATCAAAAGCATTACAGATACAGTTGACTCAGCAGTAGTGCGCACGTCCAAGGCTATCTCCAAGGTCTTTTAAAAAGTCGTTCACCTGGCTGCTCTTTAATCCACCGGTAAACCTATGTTAATAAGTCTTTCAAAGAGAAGCGGATGCGTGCAGCTACTCAAGCCGCGAGACAGCGCTCCACGCTCGGTCTCAAAGCTCGAGAGTAACCGCCCCGCTTCCCGTGCGCTACTTCAAAGTAGTTACATAATATTAATCGAAATAACAACCGGAACACCCGGTACACTTCTCTTTCAATCAAACGCACGTCTAGCTTGTAATATTGCAAGTGTCAGGAAATAATTGCAAGTGTTTAATATTATAAAACGTCACACTCTCGTGGTCCTGCGTCTTTAAGTTCCTGCAATGTTCCCAGACCAGGAACAGGTCAGTTTGTGCTCGCTGAAAGAAATAAACCTCGGGGACTTACTGTACGGTGTGCCGGGAAGGGAAGCGCGGGGCTCTCCGTGTTGTCAGGGCTCCGTGCGTTCTTGCGCACAGCCGGTAGAGTCGTCTCCCCTCCGCTCGTACAGTGATGTCTGCAGCAGCCCGAGCTAATAGCTCTATCTCTCCATGCCCCCACCTCCAGAGAGTGAGTGTGTGGAGGCGTGCGTAAGCGTGTGAATGTGTAATCCAAATATGGAGCAGTTGGCCGGCCCAGTTAAAGAGATAAATACTGAAGAGCTGGGCTTAAGAAACAAACGTGTATTATTTTTTAAGATTTGGGGACAGGCGTGTTACACTCGTTTGCTGGTGAGCCGTGTGCCCGAAGAAGCTGGAAGGCGTTGATTAGCTCCATCAGGTGCGCTTCATTAGGGTCGGGGGTTGGGGCTAAACAGCGCAGGGCAGTGGCCTTACAGAAATTATACGCCCCTTGTGTTAGGAAGATTATGTAAAGCTTTTAAAGTAAAACGTTAAGGAAAGGTTTTTAGACATTTTAGATACATTTTACTAATATCTCCAAGGATTTTTTTTTTATTTTATGGAGCCCCTATATAGGGCCGCGATGGTCAAGGTAAGGCAAGTTTATTCGTAGTTTTACATTTCTTTACAAGGGATTTATATAAAATAGAAACAGAGCATAGAATAAAAAGCGAAAAAAGTAGAAGAAAAAAATTACATTTGAGTTCCCTGGCAAAGATTGCGTTCCCTTCCAAAACACATTTGCATTCCTTGGCTAAAATTGCATTCATTCATTTTCCAACCCATTTATTCCCATTTTGCCGTTGCTTATCTCCAGCGCACGAGGCGAGAGGGCAACACCTAAAGGGGAATTTAGATTATTCAATTAACCTAACCGCATGTTTTTGGGATTGTGGGGGAAACCAGAGTACCCGAAAGCACGGGGAGAACATGCAAACTCCATCCAGGAAGGTCACCGTGCCACCTGCTAAAACTGCATTCCCTCACAAAACACATTTGAGCTCCCTGCCAACACTGATCACAACTTTAATGCAACTAGTCATGAAAATAAACAAATCTATAAAGTTGAGCCCAGAGCCCCTGCATCTTTATGATGTTCTATATTGAACATATATTCTGTGGTACAGAAGATGTGGTTTTACAGATTAAAGGGAGGGATCTGTGACAACAAATTATAATGCCCTTCAATTAAAACAAAGTAAACCCTCTCTATTCCGTTTTGAAAACATTTCACTGACAAGTGGGTGGGGCTTAACATATTTGAGGGAGGGGTCTGTAGCATTATGTTATAATAGCCTGTCTACTTAGAATAATATAAAGGAACCCTAATTCATTTTTGTTTTGCAGATATTTCATTGAATAATCCATTATTTAAGTACAGGGTCTTTCTGTTTAAATTCATATAAAAGCATCATCTATACAAGTTTCTGTTTTGAACATATTTTATGTCGCAGAGGGGCTATGGTTTAATATGTCTATGATAATTTGCAAGCAAGGATTGGCTGTTGGAGTCATTCGATTCATCCCTAATGTAATGACTCTCGAGTATCTACCACATACAAGACTCTGATTACTTTTGCAGAGCAGTTGCAATAAACATTTGTGCTTAGTTCTGCTTTAAAAAAAGTCTTTAAAGTCTTATAGAGAACTGCAAAGTTATTACCCATTTTGCTGATATACTCCAAGTTTAGAAGACAATGCTAGTCTACAAAAGCTTATTTGACACTATACTATTTAAAGGCCATTACTGGGGTGAATAGAATTAGACTAAATGTTAATCGCATGCCCTCACATACACAGACACATTGTGGTCAGCGCATGAGAAGGGACTTTCCCAGAGTGTGCTCTTGTGTTTCTATGGAGATTATAACATTCTCTTCTTCAACCAAGGAATAAATCACAGAGTGTTTACCAGTTGCAGTGCTTAGCAGATTCATCATGACCCAAGCACACAAACTCTCATTCCAGTAAAAAGAGAGAGAGGTAAATGAGTGGCAGGAAACTCACTCTGTGCATGAAGCTATTGATCGCTGTCAGAGGAGCAACTCTAGGGCCTTCCCTGTGGGTCTGCTGCTGTTTACACTTTGCACCCTGATGATCAGTCAGAGCTTCTCCCACTCACATTTACAAGCTCGATCACCTCTCATCACACACCGCCTGCCAAAAACACACAGCATTATTCAAAATGAAAATGAGGGATGCAATGCAACCCTGACAGCGTTTTAACATTTCAGCTTCTCTCCAAAGCTGACAGACGGAGATGTCTGTACCTGTTTTTTTTTCACCACACCCAAGCACAGAGACAAGCTGGCTGTCAAATCCATAGCACCGTGTGCTCAACACTCCTTCCCCTGGCATGTCAGATGTTCATCTATATATCTGACACTAACTTTATGCCAGTCATCCCTGCCTGCAAGCTCAGTCACGCTCTGCAAGCATCTTGTCAAGCCGTATTCTCGGTGATGGAAGGATGTGTTGCTTTTCATACCTGATTTCTGTCCTGTTCTCTCCTGAAGTTACAGAGATTCTGAGCGTTTGCAAAGACCTGGAAGAGACAAAGTATTTGAAATGAAAACTGCCCTCTACTGGGCAGAGAGAGAGTTAACAGTACTCAAAACTTTTATGGAAACCAGTTGCTTTAAAACCTTTTCATTAATTATACATTTGAAGTAAACCTCACTCACAATTTATATAAACTTTAGAAAGTAGTCTACCAAAATATTTTGAGATGGGTTTTCTCACTGTAAGTACTGTGAACCTTTAGAGACCATTCATTTTACTAGCTACAGTCAAGTACGGTGTCTGCTTCCCATAATGCAACATGATTAGACTCCTTTCCTATTCTGCCGTGTTCTGAATATTAAAAAAAAAAAAAAAACATTTGGCTGTGGCAGAAAGCAGCTATTTCATTGAAGGGCTTGAGAGTAGGAACAGGCAACAGGCAACAGTGAAGCATGGTGGAGGTTCCTTGAACATTTAGGGCTGCATTTCAACAAATCCAATTAGATATTTAGTCAGGATTAATGGTATTCTCACTACTCAGAAATACAGGCAGATACTTATCCATAATCATTGACAATATAACATGGACAAAGCATCAGTGACCTCACCATTGGTTTCAGGCAAAGTGAAATGAGGCTCAAAGTGGGCGTCGTCAAGCCAACGGCTTTGTGAAAGTGTCAATGCCCTGCCCCTCAAGACACCACTCCATTAAATTATGCACAACTTTAACGTAATAAATCTTAAACCAACAAATAAAACAATTCACCACTCTGAAAGCGTTCATTAAGGTCAAATCCAGAGAATTGGAGCCAGGGGTGTAAATACTTTTTCAGCTCCAAAGATGGGAAATTTATCATTGGAGTGAATGAGAACTTACTCATTGTCTCTAGTGGCAGGTAAAGGAATTGCAGTTCAGGCACTTCTTATCAGGCTTCAATATGGAAAGCAAGAGATTAGCCCTCGTCCATCATGCAATACCATCAAGAAAGCAAATGATTGGCCCCAGAATTTATTCTGGTGCAGGGAAAATGACCCAAAAAGACATCCAAAGGCAACTGACTATTTTTAATGTATAGAAAACCAGGAAATACTGGAAGTGGCGGCATGGCACCCACAGAGCCCGGATCTCAACATCTACAGGTGAGTCTGGGATTACACTGGACAGAAGGATTCTGCTTGGATGGATGCTGTCGAAATATCACACCAAATATTGAGTTAATTTCTATTTTGTTCATTAAGAGCGTTTTCAAATTTTCAAAATGCATATAAATAAAAAAATCTGCATATATTTTATACAAATTTTGCAGTTGACTTTCCCTGTGTCGTACAAAATGTGGAATTTTCCTTCTTATATGACAACATGCGGGTTGTTATTTTGGACATATTTCTAAAGGAATTTCATTCAAATTCCATTAAACGTTATCCGTGACCTAATTACATAATGTAATATATTTTGGTCACCTTGCCAACTGACTCTACAGCAACCTTACCGCTTATATTCAACTGAGTATACAATTAATATAAAATAATAAGAAGTATCAATGTTTTTTACTCATTTTTTGCCGGGAATTAAAATGAAATAAAGAAGAATGATAAGGGACTTATTCTGTCCTCACACTCTTTTTTTACTCTCAATCATTTTGGACCAAGACGGAATGGTGTGTATATGAAATCAATGCATGGCATTTAGTACTCACAACGGTTCCTAATTTCATATTGAACTACTATCCCACCATATTGCCCCTAGAATGCAGCAAAAAAGAACTACTCTAGAAATAAGATACAAAACACATTTCATATTCATTACAGACCCTGTAATAGAGCTGAAAAGCAGCCTTATATTAAAAGAGACTAAAAGAGAGTAAACAGAAAGTGCCCACATCTGTGGAAATGAGATTCACCTAATCATCCCTTATCAGCCCCCACTCTCCCTTTCGGAGCTCTTTATGAGTTTCCACTGTAATAATGACTTACTGAACGTGAGATAGCACTAAAGCATCATTACATCAAACCCTGCACAGCCATCTGTCAGTGTTAGCCTCCCTTTGGAGCATGTCTGTCCCTGTGATCTCCAGACTTGTACAGCATAAGCATTTGTAAATGTATTTGTAAGCTGTTGACTAGAGAACAAATGCCTGTGTGGGAGGTTGCTGTTGCACACACTTCTCTAAGTTTATTTTACACTTAAATGAACCCAACAAATAATGAGCGCTAAGGGATTTATCTTACATCTGCAGCCAGAACACTCTCTCTTCTGATCTTTAGTTTAAACCTTGTGTCCGCAAATGTACAAACAGCTATAAGCAACAAACAAGTTTATTAAACTGAGAAACAAAAGTTTAAGTTTCTGTTGTCCTTGCGCAAATCAGTCATCTGTTTAGACTCTTGTTACCTTGACATTATTTACAGTAAGAGAGGGTGGTCTATGACTTTCAGTTCAGTAGGTCCATTTATTAACTGTGACTGCTTGGACTGCACAAAATGTAAATATATACAGTAATGATTTATACAAGGAATGCTTTCATTAACAACAAACTTAAATTTCATTGTACATTTACAAAATCCAAAATAATCAAACTAGAATTTAGTATTAGTACTTTCAAACCAGCAATAATTCTTATAGGTACACTTGCGTGAAGGCAGGGAATATAACAGGTGCTAATGGTCTTCAATGTCACATATAGGTTGAAACAGCTGTATAGGAAGCTTAAAACTGGGTGAGAACAGCTACCAAACTGAGGTTGATAATGAAGGTTTCTTGTCATGGCAAGATTTACCACAGCAACAAGACACAGCATAGTTATTCTGCATCACCAAGTTCTCTCTCAGGCAAAGATTTCAAAGCACACTGTTGTTTCAAGATGTTTGTCCATTTTCTTATTCAATACTATATGGAACATACACAATATAAATAAGTCCAGCTCACCGGAGGAGGAGGAATGTTGCTTATGAACCCAGGAACACCATCCTCACAATCAATCAATATAAATATTATGTGAAAACCTTCCCCCAATGCATTAAATATGGACTGTAGTTGAGTATTCTAGCATGGCAATGACCCAAAACACAACCAATGAAACAAAGTAGTGGTTTAAGAATATGCACATTAAAGTCCTTAAATTAGGTTAGATTTGGATCTCCTTTCTGGACCTGTATGTGGTTTTTCCAATAATGCTTTTACAAGCCAAAACCCTTCAAATGTATCTCCTATAAGACGTGCCAACTTAAATGACTCCGGTTGCTTTATCTTTTTAGACTGGTATAACTAAAAGAATTGTGGGAAATCACTGAGAATGCAGAGAAATTTTCCATTGACTCAAACTTTGGAAAACTGTAACTCTAACTGAGAACCTCTTAGAAACTTTAAACTTACAGCACTTGTGGAGATAACCAGCACTATGCAAAAGTATGTGAAACTAAAATGGATTACAGCTCGAGAATAAAATATCATAAGAAATTTTTACGATGTCATTGACAGCTCCCAAGCAACAAAATTGTTTACCCTAGCAACCGAACTCTATCTCAACTTTAGTAAATGATAGAGACACGAGGTTTGGCTTACATAACTTATAGAGAAAAAGGGAACATTATGTCATTGACCTCTCTATAGCAACCAGACTGTTTTATACCTCTATCTCAGCTCAGGAAAACCATAGAAACACAGAAGCTGGGTTATGTTATCCATAGTGACATTGACAACAAGGTGAAAAAGTTTCAAACAACACTTTAGTAAGCCAAGGAAACTTTAACCATCTAGTTTCACTTGTTGATGAAAAAACATGCCATTCAATTCATGGACTGATTATTATTTTGTCTTTAGGCAGGCAATAAAAGCCATAAAGGTGTCAAACACTTCTTTCCCTCCCCATATCACTCAACCCATATTTATTTAAACATATGGCACCTTTAAATATCAACTAACACTTAGTTAAGAGAAGTTAACACGACTCAAAAATATACAAAGACAAATTACAGAGCATGCACTTTTTACAGTGTGGAAGGCAGGCGCAGACAGAGCTGGGAATTCCTCTGTGGATGTTTATCGGATGACAGTGTGGACTAAACCTCAGCATGGCATGCTGTTCACATTTGCATTTCACATCACAATCATTCCCAGCATTCCATGTGTTGTATATCTGTGCAGTTTTCATGGATCATACACTTCATTCACTTATCTGCTGGATTCAAGTGATGGGAATAAAAAAAACCTTTTATGTTTCTCAAGAAAAAAAAACTTCCCATATTAGACATGAAGGTCGCCTTTTTCATGGTCTTAAATAACCAATTTAATCAACTTGTATGACTAAGAGCGATTAACGCTAATCTTGGTTCGGCTAATGTGATCTTTTGAAAGTTTAGCCTTAATTAGTGGTTGGGAAATCCATGAGAACATGCAGAGTCAGGCAGAAATCAGGCAGCCAGATATAGCGAGCAACTGACAACATCTGAATAATGCATAACCCAGTGATCAAAGGTAACTCATCTTCCAATCATTGCATGCTCAGAGCAAGAATAAGAGAGAAGAAGCCAGGAGGGACAAACTAATCCTCTGAGGCTTTATAAAGGGTCTAACGATGAATGTTCTCAAGGTAAACACATACAAAGCTAAATGGCAATTCCCACTTCATTGAAACCAAAGGCTCTTAATCAACTACCAATGGACCTTAAGGTTCAAGGGCTAAACACAAATGATACATAGATTATTTAGTAATCAGTCTGTTACTGTAACATGAGAGTTTTTTTTTTATATGGACTACAGTGTCTTACCTGTATTAAATTAATATGTTCTATAAAACCATACATTTCAATACATTTTTATTGTTATTTAAAAAAAAACAATAAGAAGTTAAATAAATACAATAAAGGTTTTTGCATGTACTTAGTCTAACAAATATATCACCATCAAACAGAGGATTTGGATTTCAGGGCTTCATCCAACCAAAAATAGAGCATATTTTTAATAAATGAATCTAAGCGAAGGATGGAGATAAAACACTAACAGGAAAGTTCACAGTGGAGGACCTGGAGTCTGAAAGTTGAGCAGAACACAGTATTGTTTGAGGGAAACTCATGGAGAGATCGAAGAAAGACACTGGTGAGTCCAGGAAGTCACACGGAAAAGACATTGACGCTGAATGCTGGGAAATGGAGTCCTTATAAGGCGAAAGAGAGCATCTGGCTAGGCTGATGGGGTAAGTGCAGGTAGTCACTTCTTAGATTTAAATCTCTGCTCTGCATAAATTTTACACCCGTTTGGTCATTTTCTTTTATGTGCATGCATGACCATGTTGGCAAAGGCAGACTACAGCTATTATTAGCTGCACACTAATTCCCAGAATCCCAAGTGTGACATCACAGACATTATATCCACAATTTTCTAGAGTCAGTCATGAAGTTATATACCAGTTTCATTACAGCTATCCCTTTATCCCTTTCCCACACTGCACTCCAACACCAAGGACATTCAATTTTGACTATGCAAAACTTTTAACCTTGGACACCTCAGCTCTATGAAAGTGAGAAAATGTGGCACACTTGTGGTTTGAAATTGAGAAAGAGGAGTAAAAAGCCAAAGGCATGGGAGAGAGAGAAAGTGCTGTTGGTTAAATATTGACATCTGGAGAGAGCAGTCCTGAGGATACATTAACTCCCCGTCACTCACGCATACACACAAATGCAGAGAGTGTGTCCCTATGAAAGAGCTCAGGGTCGATCTGAGGGTGGCTGAATTATGGATGAGAGAAATAGCAGCAGGCAGAAAACAGGATGGGAATCAGCTTTCATAGAGGTCACTGTAAACAGCACTGGACCAAGGAACCGGTGAGTCACTGCGTGGGGTCTGTGAGTTTAACTGATGTGCAATCAGAGCCATTCCAGCTGAACCCACACCCATGCGTAATGTCAATAGATAGAAACCATGTTTACATGTCTAGATGTATTTATGTTACATTGCAAAAATAATTCCTTCAGCCTTCTAAATGTTCCAAATAAGTTTGTTGTCTGCACAAATGGGCGTGAATACTGTAATAGAATGCCACCCCCCTCCCCTTGTAAATTTAATTTATTTATTAATATATGTTCCACAGTTAACCACCAATGGAGTTTTCAACCAAGTGGAAGTGATTGGGAGCAATTGGAGCAACTCCATGAAGTCATAGGCCAGTGGATGCTAAGGTGCACGGAAGGAAGGTTGTCAAATCTCTGTACAGTCAATAGCTACAGAACTTCAAATTTCACATGTCTTACAGGTTAGTTCAATAGTAGTAGTAAACAGTGTGCTGAACATGTTTAATTCCCAAAAAAAGTGGTCACAAAAAATATATCTTAAAAAATTGTGTAAAGAGCTTCATGGAATGGGTTTAAATGGTCAAACAGCTGCATACAAGTCTTACGTAACCAAGTGCAATACGAAACTTTGGATTCTCTGCTGTAAAATCCAGTCATTGGATTCTAGCTTTAAAGAGGTATTCTCTGTAGCAACACGCTCAATTTTCCATCAAGCGATCTGATGAACTCTACTTGGTTTGGCTATAACTTTGGCACAAAATGTATAGTCGGGTTCAAGAAGGATTAAGGTGCTAAAGAAGGATATTTTTCAGGAGCTGGGTTGCCTTCTTGTTTTCAGGAAAGGAACTCTAAATGTTTCAGCAGACCAAGCAAATTGTGAGATGTTATGCTCCCCAGTATAATGTAACATAATTTTAAAGATTCACACAAAAAGAATTTGTCTGATGCACTGTAGAATACTATAGTGCAAGAGCCAAATTCCTATTTCTAAATTAGACAAAGTACATGTAAATAAGAGATAGGGGAAAAAAACAATGTGAAGAAGTTTATGGGCTTTTTATTATTTTTGGGGACAATAATGCATATTTGCAGCCCTTAGACTAAAGTGTTCATACTATTATTTTCTATTTTCTATAGCTAAACTATTAGAAAATAATGTATCTGAACTATGTAGCTGCTCATACTTTCTTACAGTCTTATATACCCATGTGAACTACATTACATGTGTCTCTCCATGCCACATTTAATTGATGCAAAATTGAGATGAACCATAATTTGAAAAAAACAAACAGTAAATGAAGGTACTTCTATTTAAACCACCACACGGTCCATCACATTTCAAAGCAAGCCCAAGAAATAAGGAACTTTAGACTTTAAACTTTTTGTAGTCCATTAACTTCACTTGTCTTATAACTTAGTTTCTGTTCCCTTGCTTCTAGGTCAAGGGCTCCCCCTATGGCAGACTGCCAGCGCTTGGCCATTCTCACATAATCCGACACAATAAATCAAGCCTCCTCTGAATTGCTACAGCGTGGACCTGGCAACCTGAACTTGACACACAGTGCATGCACACACTTCATTACAGTGAACAGCTAATAGATAAAAAGGGAGTGTGTTTACAACGCTTGTCTCTATCTCTCTACGGAGTTAAATAATGTGAGTACTCACAGTCGGGTTGAGGAACTGGTTTAACCAATGACTGAATTATCTTGCCAACATAAATGTGATATTCAGACTGCATACACAATGAATCCTGAAAGATGGCCATTGTAATTCTGAGAAATGGGTGGCTTGTTCAATCCAAAATATGGAGTTTTCAGTGTTTCACAGCAAAACATGCAAAAAGAGGTACAGGAGTAGTTGACAATGGGTCTGACTAAGCAGGGGGAATCTCAATAATTCACAGGTATGTGGTGTAAATATATGCTAATCGAAGTTGCATTTCCAAAACAAACAGAGACCATTACTACATGAGCAAACAGTGATGGTTAATCCCAAATTTAAAATTTCTCTTGTATAACAACACAATGTAACTTTAAATGATGAGGACCGAGGTTTTTTTTTAGAGAGAAACAGAAAAGAAATTGGCAAGAGGAATTCCACAAGCTCTGGATATTGCTCAAAGTGATCTAGAATGTTTCTAATTTCTAGAATGCATTTCGGGAGTAGTTAAAAGGGACATGCCTCCAGTGCTTCCAATTAAGCCATTAGTACATGCAATAAGACCGGAGGGTACATAACAGATAGCATGAGTTTTCAGACACCTTGCCAAGGAAATTCTGTGACAGGGTCCAGGGATTAACTGCATTCCCTTAATTGCGTTGATTAATTGCTGCCTATTAAGCGTGGAGTCCTTTAAACGCAGCAAAGCCAATGGAGCAGGAGAGTGACTACTTCTATGTGCGGCAATGGAGGGGTAGCAAGATCCAGAGCAGAGGGAACCAAAAAGTTGCTCCAACAAGACAGCTGAACTTTTTAAGGTGTCCAACAACTGGCCCAGGAATCCACACATAACTCGGACAAACAGGGTGAGAGCTACCACAAATCTCCCGAACACTACACTTACCGACTGGACCTCCAGGAACATCAGGAGCAAGCACAGATTGTTTTTATTTATTTATTTATTAAAAAGTAGTGTACTTTTTAATAAAATGCCAACTTGGCTTGAACTTGGGCTCTATGAACCAGTGCCTTCGGCCAACCCAAGACAGTTTGTACCTGCCACATATTGGTTTTCAACTCTGTACATGTGCAATTTACTTCTGAGTTGTTTCTACCCACAATACAACACATCCCGTCATGAACGCCCTTTTTTTACTCAACCTACTGTTGCACCTATATTTTTTCCAAAGCCACGTATAAACATGAAGGTTCAAGTTTGGCATTTGCAATGTTTTTGCATGTGATTGGCACCACATGTGCCAATTACAAAACCCCTGGGCCAAACATGGTTCACTACATATTTAATCTGGCCCGCCAACGCCAATAACAAAATAGACCTCCTCTATTCTTGGCAAAAGTTATTTTTACGTATGTACCTACCGAACACAAATGGCACCATCTGTGCAAAATGAGTCACATGTTCTCACAGAGTTTTTGAAGTTCTGTCATGGGAGAAAGGAGCATCTGTGAACTGCAGATTTGAGCATAAACAAGGCTTGAATCTACAGCTGAGAGCAATGAAGGGGATGTGGACTGACTTGGTCCATGCAGAGGTCACACACAGACATGCTCACGCACACTCAAACCACCACAGCTCCCCCGAGATGTGCACAGTTAATGTGAGCATGAATGCCATCAGAACAAGTACAGACTCACTCAAGTCCCGTCAGGTCTGCTCTCACCAGTTGCTTTCTATTCCCCCCCAGAGACTCCTAACGTTCAGCTGTGAGCTTAAACCCAGTGATTCCTCTACCAGCAATGCAATCTATATTGTTAATGTCACCGGCATTCAATATTTTCACCATTTGTTTTCTTCCAATAAGATGTTAATGGTGTTTTCAAGTAGCCATGCACGTCTAGCACTCCAGCTTCAGAAATGAGATCTCCATAGGCATGACTTGAACAGATTTCAGAGCAACATTAATCTAAATATGCAGAGTGTAAGCCGCAGCATTTGCCATTATCCTGAATGAGCTTTGGAACATGGTTCGAAAACAGGGGCTATTTTTAGTGCTGAGTAATCACCTCTGCCAAGCTACTGTATGAAATCTATAGCTTCTACATATCTCTGCATCTTATATACATAGTTTCCCTCAAGAATTGGCCTAAAAACAAATGTAGTCTCATTTTAAAAGAGATACAATTACATTTTTTCTGTCACTAGATTTATTGTCAGTGGTAAAAAGACAATTTAAAAAAAAAAAAAAAAAAGCTTAATGTTTTTTTTTCATTTTAGTTTTATAGGTGTATGACTCAGGTCTTATATGCTGTGTTATTACATAAAAAGTCATCGTGGTAGAATTGACAGTGCCATGGGAGGAGGACTGTAAGGAGGCTGTTGAGAGGATGAAACCAGCAAGACTACCAGGACAAGGGGTGGACAACGTGGCTGAGAACACTGGAAGTAGGAGGTTGAAGATTTCCAGCGCAATCAGTGTGTGGTCAACTAACAGAAGTTGGGCTGGGAGGACATTTGTGGAAAGCAGATGTTCGTGGGCTGGGAGACGTATCCTAAAGAGCCTCCTGTTGGCTCAGGCACAAAAGAGCATATGCAAGCTGGAAGCCTGGCAGAGATGGGCGGTGACATAGCCAGTCACGGCTGACTCACTAACTGGAGGGTGTTGTGGTTAAGGGTCGAAGGTTGGGGACCACCTGATGATCTCTTTTCCAGGCCAAAGCTTCACTCATTGGGAATGGGTGTAGTGTTGCATTGCAAAAGTATTTTATAAGTACATAAAAGTCTGGCTATTTAATTGATTAGTCAGAAAAACAAAAAAATGGTCCCTATAGCTTAATTTAAGCAAAAAGTAATTAAATGCAGGAAAGAGAACAAACATCATCTTTTTCAAGTGCAAAGGGTCCCTGTAGCATGTTGTAATACAAAAATGTTATGTTTCATTTTAACTTTACAGTAAACGCTGAGAAATAGCTACATTTTTTAAATGGAGGGGTGGGGGGTAACCGGTCAAAGGGATGCCCAGACATAGTCTTCCCAGCATGTCCTAGCTCTTCTCAGAAGGTACTCGAAACAAATGCCGGAGCAACCTCAGCTAGCTTCTCCTCCCGAGTGACTGAGCTCCTCCGGAGAAATCACTCTCCGGAGAAAATGTTTTTTTTTTTTTTTTTAAATCGAGAGCTTTGCCTTGCAGCTAAGCTTCTTCTTTACTACACTGGTTCCTTGTGTGTTATAATCGTATAGCACTTGCCTGACACTAACTGTGTTTCCATCCACCTATTTTTATGTGCATTTCGGAATATCAGTCTGTCATCAAAGTGGTTCTGGATTGTCGCCTCCAAAAGATGTCATGACTGTGCATTTTGTGTGTTTTAAGATGCAAGTAAGTTATTATATACTAAAATAATATATACTTTTCCTAACGCTGAAGCTTCCATTTTTATTTTGTTCTCTTGGACTCATTGGATGGAAACGATGCTTTATTCTGAAATATTTTAAGCAATATTCCAGTTTTGCGAATAAATTTAATTTCCTTGTTTGGATGGAAACATGGCCAGTAACACAGTTACGGCAGGTAATGTTACATTATGTGATCTATAGTTTAAGAAATACTCCCAGCAGCATCTGTCTGAGCTGAATCTGTGATGTGTTTGTGAGTGTGCACCGTGCTATTATTGGTAACTCAACACCATTAAGTTTCTCTGATTACAGCTGGGAGCTATGAGTCAGTTACTACAGCCTCCTTCAAACGACTTCTGCTACACACTCACACACGGGTGACTGGCTTCCACTGGGCTGTATTATTTGTGTGATCCCTTCTTCCATATTTGCCGGGTTATTTTTAAAAGCCTAGCAGCATGTAGCCATGCTTAAATGCATGCTGTCAGTCAGCGGGTTCACAGATTAGACTGTTTCTCTACCATCTGTGTCCAGACCTCCTTTAATGTACAGTATCAGCTCTAGGGACATTAGGTTGTGTTGTGAAAGGACCGATATGAAAAAGGTGTGGGTTAGGATTAACCCATAAGTAAGCCATGATGGAGGTTAATAGCATCAGGATGCATGTCACCTCTCTGGGATGAACTTCCTGTGCCAGCAGACTCTATGACTTGATTAATAAACATGCTTAGAAATTTAAAGAATGAATGAAAGCAATGAAAAAGGAAAACATCTGAATTAGACGAGAAAACAGAGTCAGTATCAGACAGAAATTCTGGTTAAGAGATTTGTACACATTGCCACATAACTAGACAGCTATTTAGTAAAAATTGGTTGCCAAGTCAAAAATGATGCGCAGAAGAGTCTACGAGCAGTACAAGGGTCGAGACTTTCATTCTTTAATGCATTTTCTTTACCCGCTAGTTCCCGTTTCTATTCCAGGGGTCTGTTGGTGCCATCTCCCACACACTTCGGGGAAAATGCACCATGAGGAAACCCATGCAAGTACTTGTAAACCCCTCCCAGAAAGGTCATTAGTGAACCTCAAACCCGGAACCTTCTCACTGAAAGGCCACAGTGCTACCCACTGCACCACTGTGCCGCCCTGGAGACTTGCATATAATTAGTAATTAACAAATTACAGTGGTCAATATGTTCAGAGCCACTTTTTCATTGAACAAAATGAGAAAAAAGTCAATTGTGCACAGCATACCATTTTACAAAGAAGCCAAATATAAAAAATAAGGATAGTTAAGCATTTATAAATGAGTTAATTTTATTTATGATGATTTTCCACAGCATGGTACGGAACATTTCAGTACATTAGAAAACAGGTTTACAGAGGTTTCTCAAAGCCTTTATCATGCTCGTTCCAGTCCTCTGTGATTAATAATCACAGTTTACTTCCTTTCCCCCAGCAGTCATGCTTTTGCCACGCCCCCTGCTGACCAACCCTCTACTGTCAGTCAGAATTCGACAAACACTGAGATGCACTTTACAATTGTATTAATGCTTTTATATTATAAATGACAGAAATCACACTTTCCGGATTTGGCAGTGCACCCGATCTGGATAGAGATGAGCAGAACTAGCATTTAATCTGATTGGTCAGTGGGCGATGCTAAGAACGACGAGCCATTGTCAGCTCAAAAAAAGGAATACAGGTTTACATAAATTTGCATGAAAGATTCTGAATATCAGAATGAAAGATGCTAGGAATATCAGAAAAGTTAATTCTGCATAATATGGCACCTTTAAATGTTCCTTGTAAAAAAGTATTTAAAGTAATTTGGTGACATTGTTTTGATGTGTACTTTCTTGCCTTTATTCTTATTCTCGAGGTGTTATTTGTGTTATTCCAAGGGGGTGGGTGGGGGGGGGGGTTATATCTAGAAACATGGTTTGTAAGAGTGCTGTGTTTGTGCAGAGAGTCATACAACCCGAGAAGTTTTACAGGGAGTGAAGGAGAGGCCAGCCAACCCAGCAGAGAGGCTCCCAGTCAGGGGCTCTAATGGTTGTGTAAACAAGATTATTGGTGGCTGGGCTTGATCCAGTAACTTGATCCAGTACACACATCTCTCTGCGCATAAACACACAAAGCAAAAGCTCAGACACCCATCCATTTTTTAAAATACACACAACTGCAGTGAGAAGTCAAGTTTAATCTGACAAACAGAAACTGAAATAGCAGTTTAATTCCCGTCCCATGCGTTTATAGCCATGACACTATCTTTCTTAAACTTAAAATGTCCTGTGCAGGTCTCACAAGGTCAGTCTGGAGCAACAGGTGCCTTAAAAGGAACAATGTGCAGTGCATTTGTTTTAGGCAGGTTTGAAAGAAGAATTTTTTTAAAAATAGATTTATTTTTAGCAAATAAAAGAAACGTTTACATCAAATCAATGTTTTTGGTGTTGCTACCTTTGCCTTCAAACCACCTGCACAAAGTCAGGGATTGTGCATTATGATATTCAGTTCACAGAAACATCTGTGTAGGGGGTTTAAAACGCAAAGACGAACTCTGGCACCAAGATGAGGTTGCGAGTTTTTTTGCCAGGTGAATGTTTACCACAGCAACAAGACACAAGCTAGTTCTACTGCATCAACAAGGTCTCCCCCAGACAAATATTCAAACCAGACTGGAGTTTTAAGACGTGCTGTTTAAGCTTTTTTGAATTAAAATGAGAAAAATTGAGAGTCATAGATGCAAAGAAACTTATGCAGCAGATTCAAGACACCTGGTCAGTTGCAGCTGAAAAGCTATACCTCCAAGAGACTCAAGTTTGCAGAAAAAACATTGATAGTAGTTGCAGGAAAATGGCAGCAGGTGCTCAGGGCAGATGCCACAACTGTAAATATTTGTCTCTAGTAGAAGGCAATGTTCATCAAAGGAGAGCTGCTGCAGCATAGTGGGAGTTCCTTGAACGTGAGTAATATGGTTTTCTCAGTGCTGAAATACTACAGCTATATACTTAAGATTATCCCCAAATTTACACTGCAGCATGAAAAGTCACCAAGAACAATCTTCAGTGTAAAGAAGTACTGGAGTTATGACATAGTCCCCACAGAGCCCTGACCTCAACACAGAGTGTGTCTGGGATTACATGAAGAAACATAAGCCTGTGAGTCTAATGTTGTTGGTTCTCCGAGATGCTTGGAACAAACTACCAGCTGATTTCCTTCAAAAACGGTGCACATGTGCGTAAAATAATTGCTTCTGCACAAAGGAATCAAAATTCAGCCTGAACAATAAAAAAATGAATGGACCACAACCTCTTCTCATCATTAAGTGTTTTGCTCTTCCCTCTTGCTCCAACACTATCGCTAACCTTTCTCCAGCAAATCCGAGTACTACGCTTTAGAGCTGACAGCACATGTTGAGGCAGCACATTCCTCTACATCTACTAGATATTTGTGGCACAGAAGAGCTCTGATTCGCAGAGGAGCCTCTGACAACGACATAGGGACAGCCAAGCAGCTTCGTGCTCTAAGTAGCTGTGAGGAAGATAGTAAATCAATGGCATCTGGTGTCAGGGCAGTGCTGACACACTCGTATACACACAAACCACTGCAGACGGTTGAGAATACAGTCAGATTCTGACCCAATCAGATTTTAATAATATATTTGTGCTCATGCCACACAACGGTTTCCTTCCTGTTTGATTATTCTGTTGTACTTGTGTTGGAGTAGGACACTCCTTGTGTTCTTAAAGAGCTATGAAATCCTTACCAGTAAAAACAAAGCCATTACTCTTTCCCCAGCTGACTGAAAAGTTCCTCAAAGCTGAGAAATATAGATTTAAGGCTTTAAAAATAGGTTGAATGTTCAATATACATAAGCAAGTAGCTTTTTTTACACATACACAGCCACCACAACATTAGGAACAATAGTACTTTAGATCTACATACATTAGCCTTTTACTTTCTTAAAAGATGGGTTCAGAAGAATCTGGAGGTTATGACCTGAACTGCCATTATCTCTGCTTTGATTGACATGTTTCTTCCAGAATTCAAAGCAAAGGTCAGTCAGTTTAAGCAAATAGCTCAACTTACTATTTGTGCAGAGTGAGCAGATAATATATGATCTCTGAGAATCTGTCAAGTAAGCTGACCTTGTTAGGTTCAGACTGAATTTGCCAGGGCCTTGGAGTTTGAAATCCAGCTAACATCTGTTCTCGATTGGATGATTAGCATTATGAAAGCAGCAGCTAGCTGATAAAAGGGCATGAAGACCCAGCACTGGGTATGGGCCTCGTGACCTGTGCTTTTCAGACAGCATGAAAAAATACCAGACCCAGAATGTTAATTGTGCACTTTAACTTTGTGATCAGTATAATTTAAGTTTAAAAAAAGAAAATACATATGTTTTACATATGGAAAAAATATGGTTAATAATATAAAGCAGCTGCATAATAAGAACAACAATATTGTACAGTACTGTGCAAAAAAAATGCTTTCAAAATGAAAGTATTAATCATTTATTTTCTACAAGGCAATTCTTTCTTTTGCTTTATGTTTTCGGTCATTGTCATGGTACAAAAAAATTGGGGTCAATTTCATCTGCTGCACAACTATTGGTCAACCACTGTGTCTACGATCCTCAATGTTGCCAACGTGAAGTCTGGGAGAGGCCTTGTTGATGCAGCATAACTACCTTATGTCTTGCTGTGCAAGTTACTATGTTGCTGTGCCATAACAAGAAACTGTCGTTCTCAACCTCCCCTTGGCACCATAGTTTGGCTGTTCCTCACTCCTATATGTGACACTGATGATCTTTTGCAACTGTTCAGTATAATTAGTTAATCACCCGACAATAATCCTACAAAATCCCTGATTTTGTGTAAGTGCATATAAAAGAATTGATGCTGATTTAAAGATAAAAGGTAGCAACATCAATATACTTTTTTTGTTTTCTCACTTGCCATTTTGTGAATGTTAAAAAAAGAGATAATCATGACGTATAGTTTCACATCTGCATAAAATATACTTGTAAAGATATGTGAGAAAAAGGTGTCTAGAATGAGATTGGTGTTGGTTCTGTTTGTTTTGGTAAATTCAATGGCAAAATTCCCAGAAACTGCCTTTAACGTCCTCAACCTTTTTTGTTATCCATGTGTCTTCAATGTATTCCAGGACCAACTATGGTGCTTTCGCACCTCTATTTTGTTTAATTGGGTCAGGACCAGGAGAAACAACACATATATTATTGCATATCTCTGCCATTTTCATTCACACCACACTGATCACTAAGATCAGAACTTTTTTGTCGTCTTCATTTGTTTTTTAGTTTGGATCATAGCTAGATCATGTCATCAAAAACTAACCTCTGCAGAATTCATTTAAAGCCGTACCAAGACCACTTCCTTGGTCCTATCTACATTTCGGTAGCTGCTTCACACCAGCCCAAACAAAAAGGAAAGCCAACTTTAGTTTGATTGAATCAAACAAGCCCCCTTCAGGCAGTGCCCACATTAATACAGTTCTTCTTTTAAAAAAAGTGCACCAAAAAATGCGTCCGCATCGTTTTTCTATCTACACATAGCCAAAGCCAGGAGCGTTTTCAAAATGACACACAGCACTGGCCGGCGTTGATTAAAAATTGAGGTTATATGAAAACGTTTATGTGAGAATGAACAGATAATCGCTCAGAAAAATCCGCATAGTCAATAAAACTGGACAGGGCCTAAAGATCACCATTTCAAAACAAAAGTTGACTCTTGTTTACATAATGAGAAAGGCGGGGCTTTAGATTCACATTACATGTACAAGGTAGCTACAAGGACCAAGTCACGACGGGAACTTGATTTATGGCTCTTGTATCAGATCGTGTTGTTGAATAAGTTATTTAACTTATATAACTCCAGGCTTTAGTAAGACTCTGAATCTTAATGGATTCCTGCAGGGAGCTTTTACTCAGCAGATTCCACATCTAAACATCAGACAGAATACACAATCACTGCACTTTTCATTCTCCTGTTCTCACTTCACTTTGCATTCCACTTGAGACTCAATTACCACTACAACTTTCTGTATCTTATTGTGTAGAAGACAACAACCGCAAAGTTTATCTTAGGAAACATCACAGAGCTTTCTGGAAGTAGAAAATGTGATCTGTATGTAAATAGATCACAGAGGAGCAGTATGTCTTCGTTTCTGAAGCAAAAGCTTAGTATTAGACTCTTGTTTGAAGCAGGAGTAAATATCAAATCCTAAAGCCGTTTAGTCCAAAATTCTTTCATCCTTTCCCTTGTTAATCCACCACAACTTTGATTTCAGAGATTTGAGCTCTTTCTTTGAAAGCTAGTTAACTACTGTTTCAACAGACAGGCATTGAAAACATCATAAACTCTACCAATGTGACGAAGAAGATTTTATTTTGTTTACATCTTATTCTTGAATGCACTGTGACAAAAGTGGAGAGAACAATTCGTCACTTCTTGGCACACCATGAGCATTTCAGTTGCTTCGTGGAATTATGGTTCAGCATTAAAGTCATGTGAACTGATTCAAACATCTTTTCATTTGTCTGGAGATTTTCTTACAGAAACAAAGGTGACAATTGTCGGCAGCGGAAACATTTCTGAGTTTACAGAAGATGAACGATATTCATTATATAGTTCCAGCTGTATACAGACATTTAACCAACCTATGTTTTAGCCAAATTCAAAACTGTTTTTTAACAAAACAAATTAATTCAGTTAATTTTTTTTTACTACCTCTAAAAGAAGAAGACATTTGTGGTAGTTGGCGCCGGATTGAATTCCCGATTGAAATACACCATTCTCCAAATATTGGGGTTTTTAAATCCTAATTCATTCGTTCATTTCTTTCCCACTTGTTCCCTGGGGTGCACCCTGGACAGATCTTCAGTCCATCAGAGGGCAACACAGACATTCACAATTAATATTGTCCAATTAACCGAACAGCATGTTTATGGGATTGTGGGGGAAACTGGAGTACCTAGACGAACCCCAAACAAACCTCGAACCAGTAACCTTCTAACTGAAAGGCCACTGTGCCACCCCCACGATTCATATATATTTGAAGGTATTTATATATACACGAGTGTTGTTGAGTTGTTGAGAATGTTATTTTATCAACCGTCACTTTTACTGTTGCCTTCAATAAGCGACTAAATACTTCCGACTATCGCTAAGTGACAAAAGTCTAGATGATTCACATTTTATTTTTGAATGCACTGTCTTTTTAACGCACCACATGTGCTCTTCCTTAGGCCAATACTGAGCACAACAGTGCCTCTCATTGGTTTGAAGAATGTAGTTGCTGTAAACCAGGTCATCAGGTTTAGGCTTCACCACCACAGCATCTGAAATTAGCACCAATCTCACACTAATTCTCCCTGGCTCCCTCTGTAGCAAACATGGTGAGACTCTATTCAGGTAAAGAAGGGCAGTGTAACGATTTATATGTAATGAATGCACTTTAGCTTCACCGGTGGTTCACAAAGATGGCAGAGAGCTGGATATTATCAATGTATAAAAATTAATGGAGTCTATTTAAAGACAGCAGAGCAGAGGCCAGGGACACATTTTTCCATTCTGAAAGGAAGTGGAAAATCCATGGATCATCCCAAGAATGAACAGTTCAGAAAGACATGCTGCTTTTCTGAGACTGCAGACTACAGTGGTGGCTGTGCACTCATCAGTTATTGTAAGAAACAGAGGATGTGCACCAGAAGGAGCTGGGCAAAACCAATGTCAACAAACAACCTTTTTTTAATTACAAAAGACATAAGTAAAAGTTTTCTTTTAACGCCATGATGATATCAATGGCATTCTGCTATATTGGGTGTAAATCTGTGGTTTCCCACATCACCAAACTTGGTCTAAGGCACCAGTACCCAAGGCTGACCCCCAAACGTTGCTTATAGGAACACTTAATGCTCAAACCATTTGAATGTGATTCAGGTTTTTTTTGCCATAAAATGCATCAAATTGTCTTATCTGTTTTTCTGTCGGTTGCCATTTTTCCTTAAGTTTTGTCTTCTGAAAGCTTGGCAGTTATACTCTACTGTTTTTCCATGTCTTGCACAGATTATTGTTGTTGCATGGAACTCTCAAGTCTGATTTATGCTTACAGATAAATCAATTTTGCCTACATGCAAAGCCAACATTCATCGTTTAACACTTCCTAAACTCTCCTTAGAAGTGCTTCAATGTTTTCAACTTCTTGACTCGTATTTTGATTTTCTGTTCTATATTCAATTCCATACTTCTTCGACCAATCGCTCAGTGATTTTTACCTGTTGGCATTTGTTGGGTTTATGGTGAAAAACAGAGAAAATACTTTGCTATTAAGCCGAGCAATCACAGATCTAACAGTCGGCATAGTAACAATTTTGGGAGGTGCATTGTTTTAAGCTTTACATCAACCTGTTTAATGGGACATTTGAGCTCTAAGATCCTGCTTCTATGTCATTTCCAACTGTGCATCCCCTCAATTTAGAAGTTTACAAACTTCAGTTCCTAGATTTACATTTAACCTTGCAAATCTGCCACACTCTCCATTGTAATAGTGTAAAATCAGCCTCACCCAACCACACATCATGATAGTTAACCAATACAGATGCCACGTAATAGCATAACATTTCCAAAGACCAGGATGATGACAAGGAAGTAGCAAGAATTATTTAACAGAATCTTACTTCATTTAACTGAAGATCCTTCTCAAAAACTTCTCAAGTAACTGATCTAGCACACCATAGAAGTGGATTCTATTCATCTGCTTTATTTGATACGGTTCAAATAGTTTAAATTAGTCCAGTCATATTTGACAGCAAACCTCATGCTACCAAAATAAAAGACTAGGAGATACCTTTCACAATCTGATTGGCAGGTCTTTGTGACATTTTATGTTGGACCACTGACCAATCTCAGAAATTTTCTGGGATGTTGAGAGAACTATGAATCATGTAACCTTGTTCAAGCCTTTGCTCTGTTTAAACAGATATGTGCTATGTGATTAATAGTGATCCTGAACTTTTTGCAGTGGAAAAAAATAGGCCGGCCAATTACAACCTGTAGTAAACTGTTGTGTTTCCCTCTGCAAACAGGCCTCATTAAATCAAGGAAATAATGCTCTGCTGTGAGTTCAGAGCTGTGGGATCAGCTCAGGAGAGTTCTTTCCTGTCGACAAGGTTTGTTATCGTCACAGGCATCCTCAGAAGCTAGTCTCACTGTGAAGATTCCTAATTAGTCACCTCAGTGCAGAGCTCCTTTCCCCCGAATCACAGGGAGAAGCACAAGATACATAAAATCATTTTAATGAGCCTGTATTTGAAGACACTACATATGCAAAGACAAAGGAAATTTTGTTTCTCAGATAGTTGGTTTCTCAAAATAATAATAAAAAAACATTCTTGGGTGGTAAAAAAAATAGATTTATATAATAAATATTACACGTTCAGAACACATTAAGGTGATCCCTGGAGTCTTTTAGGCTTATAGTGATTGGCTTAGGGTCATAGAAATCATGGATCAAACTTGCTTTAGCAACTCCAGAGATGCTCAAGTAGACTGAGATCTAAATAAATGAAAGGTGAAATTGCTGTAAAACTGTAAGAACTAATTAATGTATCCTGCTGGAATTGGATCTGTCACTGAGGAGTATCTTTAGGCAACAAATCAGGTCACACATCAGATTTACCTCCAAACAAATGGCAAAACCGAGTATGGCAGAGCACGGGTGCACCCTGAAGCCAGGCCTGAGGTTGGTCAGCCCCAAAAAGGGCTCCATGGCTCAAGGTTTCCAGGAAACCATTGGCAACAGCTCAGAGAGCGATCAGTTCCTTGGTTAATGACAGAATCACTGGTGGTTGGCGTAGAAGAACAAAATGCAAAGGAAGCAGAACCCATTCGACCAGAGGACTTTCCCAAACCCAAGTTTAAGTGTGCTCACATTGAATCCGCTCAGATTTTGGCCACATGAATTTTTACTCCAGACCAGACTGCCAAGATAATACTTTTCTCTAATTGGAAAGAACAGCATGACCCAACATCCTGTTGGTGGTTGACTGGTCAGCTAATGAGCTCACTGATTGGCCAGAAAGAATAGTAACTGCATTTGCGAAAACAAAATGTAGTACAACCACATGGCTTTATATCAGTCAGCAAACTATTCCATCACTGCTTTGTACTGCTTTTGAAAGGAAAAAAAATTGATAAACATAGACAAGATTGAGACCTTACATTAGTCGATCACAGAAGACCATCTCCAATGAGAGCCCGATTGAGCAAATCGAAATAAAAAGTTTTTAGGAGCGTTTGTGTCACATTTGGTATGTTTTTACCAAGTGGAACTGGAATGATGTACCAGAGCAAAGCATTGCAAGCCCAATTGTCTTGTTATTAACATCCAGTGAAAAAGCAGTTATAGAATAGGCACGGCAATGCAAGCTCAGTTTATTTATATAGCACATTTCATACACATTGGTAATTCTACGTGCTTCAAATGTTCCGCATGACTACACACGTCCGCTGATTTTGGGGTACCATCTACTTGTGGAACTCGAGATTGTTATTATCAGCGAACACTCAACTTCTGAGGGACGTCTATGTAACGTCTTGTTGGTTCAGAAAAAGTTAAATCAACATTTTGGACATTTTTGACTTGGTGGAGGTTTGCTTGGAGATTCCTATAGTACATCAAACAACCTGCAAAGCCTCTTTGGTGTTTGACAAACCTTTACTATGATCTGCATTTTTTTAGCATGCCATGCCCCAAACCTCTCTTCCAAAAAGTAAAGCTCAATCCATGAACACATTTGCCATTCGTATCACTAAAACCCAGGAAAAAAAGAGCTGCTACCAATTGGCAAGACTTATAGAGAATACTATGAGTATTCTATACTACACTACACTATGGACACACTCAAAACAAGTTATTTAAAAGCTAATATAAAATATTTTTATTGGAAACAGCCAATACCTTACTATGTTATTCTAAAATAAACTGTTTACAGAAGACTTACCAGTGATGTTCTCACCAGAAGACTCTCCAATTTCTATTGAAGAAAGGAAACATGTAATCTTATGTTGAAAGGAATCTTATGTGCTGTTCAGATGAAAGCTGAGTGTTTTAATTAGTTTAACTTTACTTTTCCACCTATCATACTTATGAACCAAATCCAATGCATCATACATTCATGTTTTGTGTTTGATATGTGTTGAACCTACCTCCAGTAAGAAGCAAAAGGAAAAATATCAGATTAGCTGGAATGAAAAATACATGTATGCTCAACGTTAAATTTGATATGAGGTTAAAAGAAATGTAACATTTTGCGCGTTTAAAATTCGAAACGTTTGTAGCGTAATCGATGTAGTTTTGTAGCATTAGCTAAACCTCTCTGACATCTAGCGGTCTGGATGCAATATTGTGAAAGTTCTGGTTGTATAAATTAGTTAATGTATGTAAACAGTTTTTTTTTCCAAATGTAATAAACTACGTTCTGGCAAACTGGATGAAATGTGCTTTAAGGGAACTTTTGTGGCCGTTTTTAGTCCACGAGGCATTATTAGAGAGGAACTTCATGCTGTGCTAGTTCAGACAAACACAGACCATATGCTTAGCCATCATTTATTTTAAACAGTAATAAGTAAAAAAAGTTTATTATTGATATATTTGACAGAACTTTTGAATTGCATTTCAAAGAAAATTAAAAGATTTATTTTTCTGTTTACAAATAATTGACCAAGGAACAATAAAGTCCATATCATTTGCTGTATTTAACTGTATGGGCAACATTAGCAAAAGACATGTTATTTTAAACTATATTATTTTTAATATAATTAGAAAATACTAATTATAATAAAATATATAATATAAAAATAATTTATTTAATATATTATACATTTTATTTAGTAATTTTAACAAATAAAAATGTTAAATAATCACATGCAAACAAGTAACAGAGCTATCTTTCAAGTTTTTAATTTATTTTTATTATCCACATGCACATTCGTAACCATACACCAACTGTCTGTCATGTTTAATACTGCAGGGAAATAACGTGAATATAACACTGAATCTTTACATAAAAATAGCCACAAAACATTTGCAAGGATTTTAATAAAATGAGGCTGATCAATCTCTGACTGAATTAAGAACAGGATTATTCAGGATATATATGTAGTGTACATATGTGGAGGCAACCAGCTCACCAGTCAGGCTCTGTTATGTGTTTGCTAAGATCAAAAATCACAAGAGAGATCCACTCAGATAAACTGCCCAGTATGTTCAAATACCTCTTGAACTTGTCCATATCTTTTTTTCAACCCCAATAATGATAGATATTTTGTGGATGTAGACATTCTCATCCATGTCATCAAGTACAGTAATTCTTAACTTCTCACCAAAATTTTCTGGACAGTAGATAGGTAGATAATGAGATAATGGCGCTTTCCTTTTTGATGGATAATAAGCTTGATGTGTCTTTCATCTGCTGCATAAGTTCTCTTGGCCAAGCAGTGCATCCACAATCTTCAACATTGCCGATATATTTGAGCTTCTTCAAAAGAGCTTGAATACCTCATACTGAAACCTTGGTCTGCTTTGAAATCCTTATGGGAAAGATCTTGTTGATGGAGTACAACTACCTTGTGTCTTGTTGCTGTGCTCCATTCTGCCATGATCTTGGTAGCAGAGTTTGGCACAGTTTTATGTATTTCTGAAAGCATTCTTTGTATACACAATTTTTTACACACCTGCCCTTAATTTTTTGCATTGTATTCTGTTATAATAAAATACTGAATGAGTCTGTTAGTTGATTTAGAGGAGCCATTAACGCATAACTTTGACACACACTCAAGCTAGTTATCTGACTCTTCTCCTCTGAACCACAATGGTTCCAGCCACAACGTCATAAACTGTTCTGTTGTGCGGGAAGAAGAGGAACGTGATGAAGATGGGAAAGAGGAAAGCGATGGAGAAGTTTTTGTTTAAGGCTCGCACTGTTGAGCTGAAAAACAGAAAGTACAAACATGTATAAACATACAGAAATGTTTTTAGGTTTCCTATGTATGTTTTAATGTAAAAAATGGCATTTAACCATTGGTGAAGGACTAAACACATGATTTTATGCAGAACTCACGCAGACAAGCTAACACTGGACGCTGGTACAACTAAAACCCGACTGTGCTGCACAAGGACTGTGGTGTTGCATGAGATGACTTTGAGGCCGAGAAGAAACTTTCCTGGAGTGGCACCTCCAGCTCCCCAAATACATATGATCTGAACATGAATATATTTAGAAGTCAAATGTTAAGGTTTGCATCTCAGCATCTCAGCATATAAATCTACGAGAGAAGCTGTTGTGCCTTTGCTTACTTCATAAACACAGACCAGAACCCTGTACGCTAAAGCCACGACCATCATCTTCTGCAGGTCCTCCATTGAGGCGTTCTCGTCAATTTCTTCCACTATAAAGTGCATTATGAACTTGGAAATGTCTCTGGTTAAACGATACAAAACATGTAATAAATGAATTCTGAAAATATGCATAATGACATTAAAATGTAGATTCAAACATTTTGTGTGAGAAAAAAATTTGTAAAATGTTCTTGTGACAAGGAGTGGGTGATATCACGATCATTTCAGTTATTTATTAGTTTACATAAATAACTTCATATTTCATCATGTCTCAAAATGAGCTTTCTATAACCCGCTTGCTCTAAATTTAGTTTTAGAAAAATTAGCAACAGAGCAGCTTCTACTATATACACAACTAATTTTTAATTAATCATAAAAGTGATTTACCCTAATATGAGTAACAAAAAGTATTTGGCCCAGATGTGGCACTAGGGGCACCTATTTACCATCACTTACTGCACCTTGACCTAAATGTGATTAGGACTTTATGTAGAAAATAAATAATAATAGCTCATAGACTGGCATTCTAACTAGTTGAGATGGGGAATGCTCAGTATAATGGGATGCAAACTTGTGCTTAGAGTTTATCGTAGCTGAAAAACAGAGGGGTAGAATTTATTAATAAAAGTCAAATGCATTTTGCTAAATTCCTTGTATGTATAGATAAACAAATTTGATGGGAAATAGGTTTTTTTTGGCATTTTAGAATCCATTTTTTCTAGATTGGTGTAGTCCCCATAAAGAAATATGCACCAGCCCCCACTGAACAGATCTGAATGACTTAGCCTTGTTACCCTCAAAGATGTTTAACACCCGTAAGTTTTTATTTTCATGTTATTCTGTCTCTTATTCTTAAGAATGTTGTATAAATGACTGCGAGGTTTTTATGGGCAACTGTTCTAATACTTCTTATCACAAGAAATTCTCAACTTACTTCATTCCACTGAGATGCATAATCCACAACACAATGGTTGCCTTCACGCAGAAGAGAATGAAGAAATCTACAATTTCTGCCACAAATCTACGGGGTGAAGATGGGATACTGTACACTCTTCCTGGAAAAAAAACAATTGAAAGTGTTATTTTTGGCCAGATATGCATTTAACGACCCTCAAGCTGCCTGTAGCTATGTTTTTGTAGATATATTTCTGTCCTTGCAATGTTCAAATGACTCCCCAGGGAACCTGCTCGTAATTATCCATAAAACTAGATGGTATTCAGAAAAGAATATGCCCACCTTAACTGAACTGCATAGCAAAGCATTCGTTACCAAGAACCCCCAGCACCCCCTCTTTCGATTGTACCTGTTACTGGTAGTGTTATTGACTGGTCCATTGGTCCACAAGATAATTATGTCAAAACATCACAAACCAGAGCCCAAGGGATGACAAAAAGAGGAGGAAAAATGTAAAAAATTATGTCAATATAAAAATTATTGCAAACCTTGATTAATATATGAATTTGTATTATTAGGAAAATACTATCCTAAACATTATCTTAAAAAAAACTTTATTTAACAACGAGTTCTTCAATTGTCTCCTAAAGATTTGTTTGTTTTTAAATTATAATAAAGTGAGAAAAGTAAAATAAAACATCAACCTTAAAGTAAAACTGGAAAATGTGATGATGATGTTAATTCGTAGATATAACATATTAGTTGTATTTAAGGCGAGGATTTTTTTTAAAAAGTAGTGGATTAGCGCATGCCCAGTGTCTTATCTGATGTGAATACATTTTACTCACTACACTGAATTTTGAAACATGTTTAGCATAACATTAAATGTTTGTTGTTCAATTTTGGTAACCATTTTAGCTCCTTCCTTCATAATTGAAAATATTTAATCCCGGAAGCGGTAATTTGATGCAGCGTAGTGAACAGCGGGTGTCGCTGTGGCCACATAAATAATTTGCTTTTTAGCAATTACTCTGAAAGTATTCAATTGGAGAAACATAGATCAACAACATAATGTGTGAAATAATAAATATAACACATGTAAACGTCCATTTCACCAGGCACTGGCAGCCTCTGATACCTGCAGGCCGTGCTGGTGCCCTCTCCACAGTAGCCGTTTCCGTGGGACTGCTGGTCGGCGGGCTACTCATCTGTTGGTACCATGTGGAGAGGTCAGTGGGCAACGATGGGTACGCGGATGCGGAGCTGCCCGGTGCCTGGCAACTGAACTGCGGATGAGGAAAGAGCGGCGTGGACATCAACACCCAGAACTGCCAGCTCGCGTAACCGCTGTAGTAGCGCCACATCCACTGCTGCAGCTGCGAGCAGTACTCGGTGGTTGTCATGTCCCTCTCTTTTGAAACTCGAGCGTTATTTACCGCTTCTTTCTCACGGATTTCCTCTGCCATTGTAGCTTTTTTCGGTAACCTAATCGAGAATTTCTCCTACTCGCTAAAGAGGCTAATCTGCTCAGAAATCCGCCATGACTACAGCTCCTTGAGCCGGAATATACCACTCTGTTCACCAGTGAAACTGCACGGTCGTCTAGCGTGTTTTTACATTCAGCGTCTGTGTGCTTTGGACAAAACTATGAATTCAATACATGCAGTAAATTACAGTAAAAGCATCTATATTATCCAAAAACAGGTATATTCTGTAAATATACCTCCAATCACTATTTGAACTGACTGTGCTCCCCTGCGTTCATTAAGGAAGAGTTGTGCTAATATCCTCTGACTTAGGTATAAAACCATTAATCCTTGGCCTACATGTCCTAATTATTGTTTCCTTCTCAATCCACCAGTATTTGATGTTGGCAGATAAGACTACTTGTGGTTCCTCAAGGCAATCCTAGGTCTAGGCTGATTGAGCATTTGCATTTAACATAGTTTCCCCAAACCTTCAAATCAAATATTTGTTTTTGAAGCGCATCAGACCCTTTTTGCACTGGTAGATAGGAGCGCAAGAACCCGGAAGCGCAGCGTGACGTCATGGCGTCAAGCGGAAAATACAGCAGAACAGCTTCTAAATGTTTGCATCTCGAAATTTTCTTCAGATCTCGAAGCAAAACATTTCCAGTGAGACGTTTTGTATCTATATATACATAGTGGTTTAGTTGTATGTATTTGTTTGCTTGTACAGAACATTTTTGTCAAAGATATAAATAAATTGTACTGATTTTTTCTATTAAATTACAGAACTTAACTTGGTTAAACGCTAGATGTTTTCTTAGATTGCCCTTTTTAAATATTCTTAATTTTTAAAGTCATTTGTTGTTTCTGTCTTTTAATATGATCGGATTTGAAACAAGCTTTTATCACACTATCACACTAAGCTTAAAATTGTTACTTTGACCATTTTTAGTTTCTCTACATTTTGTTTGAAAAAAAAAACCTTTAATTTCATTACATAGTAAAGAGTCTCAACAATTTCACGATTTGGTTCAAAATGCAAAAATAAAGTGAATGAGAAGTAAATAATAAGTTGATTAAAAACATATTTGACAATTCCACTTTCACGTGTTATTGACTGATTTATTTATCAATTGATTTAAAATTTATTTATTCTCACTATATTTAAATTCACATTTTGCATAGTTTATTTCCAATTAAATTGTATTATTTTAAACTGGGAAAACTGACGTCAATCAATAAAATATTGAAAACAATGTCTGAGTAACTTGGAGCTAGCCCAGATTACGTTTTTGCAAATGGATAATAGTGAGATTAAAGATGTTTGTTTAGACATCACATATACATGTAAAAAAAAGGTCAAAGGTGGCAGGCTTCAGAAAACGTGGAGCAGAAACAGCGCTGTTTTTCCTCTGTCTGCTGTTTTGACGGCCAGCTGTTGAGAGAGGCTGGTGTGTGAATGCATGTGTGTGTTGCTCTCATTCTCTGCTGGTGTGTATTTGCTGACTGTGCTGGTGAGTAAGGTCTGGTCGGCCTATAGTGACTGTGCTTGGCTCTGAATGGAGGCCTCCAAGCGGAAGAGATTGGGCCTGGGTGAGGATGATCGCCCCTGACAGGACGAGAAGGGACTTGCGCAGAAATAATCAGGGGCAAATAAAAGCTGTGTGTAGCAAACGCTGACCGGCATGGAAGCTGCGACTGGTGGAGGATTTACAGGCGATGTGTGCGTGAGTGTGTTAGTCTGCAGCTCGTGCGCCAGTAATCTCTGCATGGTCTGAAGCAAAGTATCACCTGGTGTTCAAAGATGAGTCAAATGTAGAAGATAGCATGAACTTTATGTCTGTTCCCATGGCGTCAAGAGCTGAAATCTGCGGAATGTCTGATTAGGGCAGGAGGATGCAATAATAGTCAAACCCTTTGCTGACTCTGTGACACACACATTTCCTAATCTTCATGTTCAGAATCTCCATCCATTTTCTTTTACCCACTTATTCATCATCAGGGTCATCGAGTTCTGCTCCTGCTCACACTGGGGGAAATGTCACCAATCACATGGCCACATTTACACTCAAGGGAATTTAGAGTCTTCAAGTGTCCTGAAGCAAGTATTTGGACTGTGGACGGAAACTGGGATACCTGGTGGTAACCCACAGTAGCCTGGAATGGGCCAGCTGATTTCTATTTTAAAGATCACCAAAAGGCACATATAATTTATTTTATTATGTATTTTCTTACCATTTTGTTGACTAGTATCTGTCCCTGTGTCCCTTTCTGGGACAGTGCTAGAATGGTCATACTTGGATGGGAGAGGTTTCTATGTGAGTGTAGGTACTACATAACTGGACACCAGTTTCATGTGGAGTCCCCAAAGTCTCAATTCTTGCAAACCTTTTGTTCAGCCTGTTGACCACAACCCTGTAAACTCGCTGTAAATGTGTGGAAAAGATTAAAGGCCTCTACATACTGATCCAAATTTTTGGTCCGAAGTTAGGTGCAACAACTCTCCTCAATCAAAAACCATGAGGGTCAACGGGAGCTCACAAATCGGACCGAATGAGTGGTGGCAACAAAAAAAAAATATTCAGATTGCCGTTTTTCAGAAGGAGAGCGACTCTTTTGATGGCGAGAGTAGGGTGTTAAAGAGCCACTCGCTGGCCCTCATCCTACATTTTCAGAGTGATTTCGTACAGGAAATCCGAAGGAAATGGCCACAAATTCTCTCTTTCTCCACATTTTTGCCAAACTTGTTCCACTCCATTCGCTCAGATATGTGATGTCCCCTTGGCACCCATGGTTTTCGATCGAGGCACGGTGTCAAGAGACTTGGATGGACATGAATTTTCTAAATAAAAAGAAAACTGAAGGTTTTCACGGTGAACGGATACCTTAGCTCTAATGATATTACAACTAAACATCAGGTTACAAATCTCAGGGTGATTCTGGAATCTGATTTGAGCTTCATCCGTCAAGTCAGAGCATTGACTAAATCCATTTATTATCCTGTCAGAAACATTCCAAGGATTAGACGCCTTGTTTCCAGTCAGGATTCAGAGAAGCTGTCCATACTTTCACCACCAGCAGGGTGAACTATTGCAGTGGCCCTCTAACTGGTCTCCCCAAAAAGACCATTAGAGAGCTACACTTTGTTCAGAGAACATAATGCCAAATTCAAAGATAGTTTCATTTTCCAGTGGTAATATATATTGAATTTTTACGCTTAAAAGGCTTTCAAGTCGCTTTTCAGTCCTTGAGTCAGCAGTGATTCAGCTTTGCTTTGCTGAGTGTAGATTTCTTGTAATCCCATATCTCTGCAGAATCTCAGTTGTGTCTAAATGGCCTTATTTCAGCACTGAGAGAGCTTCATGTGAAAGAGTGCAAGCTGATTGCTGAGTCAGACTGCAGGAAATCATGTGATGGCAACACAAGCTGAACCTCAACCACATCAGACTTTACACATGACTATTAAAAGTCTACAACTTTAAATGAAAAAATGGTTTTCCCAGATGTAACATGATGCATATCGTTTGACCTAAAACAAAAAAAAATCTGATTTATCATTTTAACTATGCAATGGTCTGTCTGAATACTGGATTTGGATTGGCTGGCAGGTGTTGATTTGTTTACTTACATATATCAATCTATCGTTATTGGTAACTATATTAACCCACGCCTTCGGTTGAGAGCAAGACAGCAGCAGAAAACCTTTCCAGATTCTCTGAACTAGGATTACTTAGGATTAGGATTAGCGTTTTTGTCGACATACACCCTCATTTATTATGCAAAAACCTGATTTGTGGAGCACAGTTGATGGTCTGTCTCTAAAGCTGAACTAAGAAACACTAAAAAGGTTCCTAAACTTTGCATTAGGTGGTTCTTTGGTCTCCGCCACATTTATATAATACAGTAGAAACCATGGCTGAAAGTGAATTATCGCTTGAAAAGATCCTTAGTTTAGGAACTTTGATATTGACTACATTCTATATCACTACACGTCACCCATTGTGCATCAAATAAAATAAACCAGATCTACTTGGGATAACAACATGAAAAAAATAAACTATTCATTCTAACTAATCTGTGAAATTACATTTTGCAATTCCATGAACAGGCGTGTTCATTTTTATGAGTGTAAAGCAGCCAGAGAATGCATGAACAAAGAAGCATTCCTTCAACCCAATCTGCTTCACTTCTGCTGCCACAAATATATTCTCTTTTATCTATTGTTTTGTATGACCAAGGATGCAGCAAGATCTCCATCAACTGTTTTCCGTTTCTTTAACCATCCTCAATCCATTTTTGCATAATTCATACTTGATGACCCTACAAAGATTCTGTGCTGTCAGTTTCAGTACTTTGTATATTGAATAAATCCTTCGTTCTAAGATTTTTAGCCTTTACTTGACACAGAAAGAGCCGATTAAGTTGATTATGTCGTTTCCAAGAGAGGTGGGCAGAAACATTAGGGACTTTGGTTTCTAAACCTGACTTTCAGAGAGAGATTCGGAGCCCCTCTCAGCTCTATATGAGGCCCGCTCCATCCCATCACATGAGCCTCTTCCCCCCCACCGCTTTACCAGATCAAACGTCTGCCGTGGGAAAAGACATAAAGCATTCCTCAACATCTGAACATCTGAGCCAGTGAACATGTTTATTTGCTATACATGCAGCTGTGTGCAGACAAAAGCACTAAGCTTCAAAGATTCTTTGTTTTCTACTTATAGAAAACGGTTCGCAATATTCACGATGGGCTTTAGACTTCTTTCTTCAAACACTGTTGATCTCCAGTGTATATGAATATCTACATCTCCTTCAGTCTTGCTTGGAGTTTGGCATAAATCTAATACTAGAGGTTCCAAGGGTTAATTGTGACTATGATCGTAAGTGGTTTGTTTACAAGGATTAAGAAGAAAGGTTGCTGAATGACTTATTGTTTCCTTTTCCTCTGAGCTCTATCACAGAGCTGTGTTATCTCCCCCCTGCAGCGACTGGAAGTACGTCTTTGAAAGTAATTAAAGGGTGTTCACGAAGCCATTGTTCTTGAGCCCTGTGCAATTCAAAATAAAAACATAGAGATATATCTCTTTTAATGTAAACTAGATTAAATATGTCACATCCGAACGTCCAAACACCAAATTCTCTTGGTGCTCAAAGTCAGGAAGAGGCACTTCTTCTCTGCTTGACATGTATTGAAATTGATCTGCTGAAAACAAAGACATTGACAGGAAGGGCTTGAGAGAGTTGTTTATTCAGATCATAGCAGATATTTCTTGGTGATCACATAGAAAATTCATTTAATCCTTGCATCCATTATTAACTTGTCAGATTTATTGATTATTAATTGATTTGCTATTTATTAGGGTGTACAGATACACTCTGCTCATGACACAAGACATACCTTGATATTATGTCCACAATACAATTTTTTACAACACTATTTTTCACACTTTTTCTACTATTTTACTCTAAGTGATGGAGAGAGCTAAATGTATCATCTTTCTCGTTTTAAATGTGAGTAAAGAGTATTTGTCTCCCGGTAAATATTACGTAAAACAACAAGATAAGGTAAAGAAGTTTCAGAAGTGATTAGAATCACAATACACTTCAGCTCCTAGAAGGTATCTCCCAGTAGCTACCTAAAACATAATGTAACATTTTTGTATTACGGGATATTGTGCCACAATATATTATTTATAATAAGCCTCCAAACTTGGCATCAATGTGTCTTAAATTGTCTAAACCATATAGAACTGTAATTGATTCTACCAAATTCCTTATTTATTTCATTTATTTGCTACAAATCAATATGTTGGCGGCTATTAATTTATTGGAAAATAACACAGAATCCATGTCTTTTTTGTGTGGACAAGCTATGACTGTTTAGCACCAGACTTCTAAACTGGTCTGTTAGATGAGTTATGGGACAGAGGTTTTACCTCCCACATGCGCATTATCTTATCTGAGCTGATGTTCCTTAAACTCTATCCAACAGGAATTCCAAACCGAATTCCTAAGATTTCATCCAAAAGAGAGGATTCACAGCATTCTGGGGCTTATTGACCAGTCTCCAACTGAGAACAAACAGTCTTCAAGTTTCCAAACAAGCCAAAGATCTGATTTACCAGTGGTCGGTATAATGGGCAGTGATTCTGACAGAGGAAGCTGAAGGTACATGTCAACAGGATTCAGCATTGTGCAGTTCTATAGGGTTAACATCTGTGATTGTTTTGACTGGCCTCTTTTTGTGAGGTTCTACTATAGATGCTCCATGCTGAGCTGGGATTACAAGTCACATGTCTTCAGTGGAAAGCAAGATATACTCTTCCTGAAATCTTGAATGGGACAGAATGTTTCAAAAGTTTGGAAAAATGGAAACCCTGATATCTTGACTTTTGCATTCATTCCTCATAACTTCTCAAATCTATTTAAAAAATGGACACCAAAGCTGGTTAAGATCCAAACTGGATCCGGAGTTTAACAAGCCAGTCGCATAGCAACTGAATTCCAAGTAACCCCTGCTGCTATCAGCTCTGCACTCACTCAACTGACACATAGCATCCGCAATTCCCACCAGACGGCTCAAATGAACCCAAACCCCTTTCAGCGTTCATGTCGACAGATTGATTTGTCAATCAAGCATTTTGCAACAAATCTTATGAAGACAGCATTTGCCAATTAAATCAGCGAGGTCATGGTAGACCAAAAATGTATCCAAAAGTGACACGGAGAACATGCTCTCGCATGATTATCAGACAAGATGCAAGTTCAGGTAGGTTTCATGATTTTCACTGCAACTAAAAGCTTAATCGATGCGTGGAAAAGAGAGGAAGCCATTTTCTTGAGTTGAACGCCTGTAACCTTGGCCTTGATCTCTTACACCGGCTGATATGATTGTAAAGAAACCAAGCGGAAGGGTGCGAACCCTGTCCTGCTGTGCAGCTTTCCAGATGTTACTCAAAGGATATGATTTCATTCCTGCTGTATTTTTCTACACTAGCAAAACAGTCTGCAGAACAACACAGAAAGACAAGCCCCAGTGAAGCAAATGGACAATACCAAGACATGCTATAAATTCTGCACACCCTTAATGCAAAACACAGATCATCACAAGGTGTGCTTCACATACTATACAATGGGAATTGTTACAAGTAAACAACTAAACGTGGAAATTCTCTCTCATGTTTTTTTGTAGCAAAAATCAGTTATATTTTATAAATATTATATTTATAAAAATCAGTTATATACCAATCATATTACATTTATTTGTAACAAAGTTATGATCGCAGCTAGAAAGTCAGTAATTACATCAATAAAGACAACACTTGCTCTTTAATCTTTTTCTGGCTTCGAGGAGTAATGAGTTTCTAGACTAGGAATTAGAGAGAATCCTCTTCAACGTAGGAACTGTTAATAATTTGAGTCTGTTGCAGGGGGGACTAAATATATGTAACACACACTGGTCTGACAAACTAAACAATAAAGGGAATCAAAAACCAAGAGTTGTTGGTGTTATTCTTGAATAATTTGGTAGTGATTGAAAATACTTTTAAATTGAGTGCTTTTGTTTATAGCTATCTTGTACGGAACATCGTAAACTTTAAACTTTAGCTAACTGCTAATGTGGAAAGATGGAAAGTCATGTAATATCTTTTAAAGAAGGCAATGGACCACTGTCAGATTTGAATTATGTTCTAAATACTACAAAAATGTTTACTACACTATTGCGCACATGGCTACACAAAGGTGATTGCATGGCAAAACATCTGTTTCAGTGGATTTTGGGTCCAAACTATCTTTTAACCACAATCATGGGTAAACTCAATAATTTGGCAAAAGGATAAAATTACCCATCTTGGTGCAAGTGTTTTCTACTATCTATGTGCAAATAAATCAATTGAAAAAAACTGGTTTTCTATTGGCTTTGTTTCATTCTGGAGTTATAGAGTTTTTTTTATGACATTTCCCTAAATGACCCAGTCTCAGATCCTCTGATTCCAGTCATTTGTTTAGTTACCCACACTAAAACTGAAAAAGGAACCATTTACCAGACATTTTAATCATGGTTTCCCTTGTAATCCAGGGCCAAAAATAGTTGGGATCTACATCAGTCTAAAACAGGTTATGTTTATAAATAATTGTGATACATTTTCTAAAAATATTTTATTCGTTTACATTACATTTACATTTATGTATTTAGCAGACGCTTTTATCCAAAGCGACTTACATTGGGAGTAAACATCAAGCAGTTTGGTACAAAGTGGATTAATCAGAAGACATACACATAGAACACTTTCAAGCTAGTACAGAAAATGAATTCAAATCAGTGCTTCAGAGGGTTTTTTTTTATTAAGTTAATTTTTTATTAATAATTCTGTATTTCCTGTTTATTTTAAGTTACACTGGGATGGGTATGCACAATGCTATACAGGTGTGCAGTATGCCTTTGAATGTTATGTAAAATAGTCAACTCAGTGATAGAAAAACTGCTGATTAGATTTATTTTTCCAGAGCTACTCGCAATGTGTTAAGCAATGATTTCTAAAGGTAACGATCAAATTTTGGCGAACATGATTTATTGTCGTCAAACCATAAATGTTAGAAAGCTAGTGCCTACTCAACCTACTGCCATCTGAAATTATCTCATTTTATACAGAAAATTATATGTAATACAACTATACTACTATATAGTAATATATAGCAGAAAAATGCAGATAAAATATTGGAATTAGAGGCTCTGAGAATTACAGTAGACATGCGAGGATACATAGATGGCACAGTGTGTGGCACTGTGGCCTTTCAGTTAGAAGGTTGCCAGAAGGTTGACCTTCCTGAAAGGAGTTTGCATGTTCTCACCGTGCTTGCGTGGGTTTCTTCCGGGTACTCCAGTTTCCCCCACAATCCCCAAAACATGCAGTTAGGTTAATTGAATAATCAGAATTGAATAATCTTGAAAAACCCTGCGATGCACTGGTGAACTGTCCAGGGTGTACCCCCGTCTCTCTCCCAATGTGCGCTGGTGATAGGCAGACCCCCGTGACCCAAAAAAGGGAATAAGTGGGTTGTAAAATGAATGAATGAATGTAAGGATACATAAAGTTACCATCATAATTAATTAAAGCTTCCTTCTCAGTGTCATGAAAACAAACGTCTCTTCCTGGTGATTGGATACTGCTGTTTTTGGTTGGGTTGCCAACTCTGTTTTCTGAAGCGTTGTTGAAAAAGCATTATTTGTTTAAATTAATGATATTTCTCCTATTATTGACAATAAGTACAATGTGTTGTTGTATTGTAAAAGGTGAATCAAGATTTCAGAATTCCATTGCATATATTTAAATTATGTAAAAAAAATATTTATTAAATTTGTTTGGAAATTAAGAACTACTAAATTACAAAAGCTCATTGTGGATTTAATAGAATTAAGCAAACACTGGAAATTGGAAGGAAATATATCTAAAAATAACTTTTTTGTGGAATTTTTTTTATATTAAACAGTACAGTAAGTAACGTGATAGGAAGACAAGTTTGTAGATTGGGAGGAAAGCTGGGAAATGGCAATGGGTTTGAAATCTATTCCACTGGGCTGGACGTTTTTTTTTTTTGTTGTTTGTTTGTTTTTAGATTTGTATCAATTTATTCAGAAGAGTCATGCACCAAACAGTCTAAGATACACTTATATTTTTAATCTTTTAACAGGATGCAGCAGAAAATGTCCTTTACTTTTGTAACACTGCAGTTTCCCTGGATCTAATATCTCTGTACTCTTGCTCTCTTTTATGACAATAAACATATTTTATGAAGTAAACCATTCCATATGCTGAGCCATTCTGATCTCAGCATGACAACGAGAGGTGCCTCTGGTAAAAAAAAAACTCAAAAGAGAAAAATTGCTGTTTAGAACATTCAAATATGAAACCATATATGAGCCATCTTGGGACAAACATTCCCAGAACCACCTTCCACCTCTTAAACTTTGCACGGGTTGGATAGGAAGACACATTGTTTTGACTCAACAGCTCGTCCAGGGAAAGCTGGCCCATTACCCACCTGTTTCAGCTGTTTTTGCCGTCAATTACAATCAGTGCATCGCTACACTTTCCTGCCATGGGAAAGTAGCTGCTACTGGAACATTCTCTGTTCTTTGTGTAGGTCAAAGGGAGAGACTCTGGGGAGTCACTTATGTTCCAGTTTCGTTACACACTCAAAAACTATGTTTGAAAAGGGAAATGTTGAACTAAAAGGAGGAAAGAAAGACGTATCCTTTCTGCCCTTGAACACCGTCCACTTTACCAGAAGGTTTACTCATGTTTGGACTTAAGGGAAGAGCCAAACACATTTGGGGATGGATCTGCATCTGGATTCTTTTTGTGGGTGTGCAATTTGGCTATAGGTCAAAGGCTCATAGAAACATCAGAATCTAAAAGCAACTCTACCCAAACTATTCCATAACACTTTCAATTTCATCTCCATAACCAATCTACAGCTTAAAATATTTCACTATTCTAATACATGCTGTGTTACAACCACTTTACAGTATTTGGTATCTGTTTATATGAAGTCATTTCGTTTTGCGTGGATAGCATGTGCTGAGCTTGAAAATGTGTTTGTGGACACTGTCTTGTCCTGACACAACTGATATAAACTGACTCGCGGGAACCACAACTAATAAATATTTACATACATTCAATGTTCCAATCCAGAGGAGAAAACACCACACCAGGTGTTTTACTCCCCTGGAGAAAGTAAAGAAGGAAAATGTGTTTGTGATGTTCAGGTCCGATTTAAACCACCATACTGACCTTTGATAAGAAATCATTGCTCTGCTGTCTAGCAGTGACTATCAAACAGGATTCAAAGGCCTTTGAAGATAAAATGGGGTTATCATTGGGCAAAACCAATCTGCAAAAAGGTGTATATATTTGTAAATATGTTGTAAATAAACTGTACATGCTTCCCTTACTCCAGTGCACCCTGAGAGGTCTACTGAGGCTTTACAGAGTCTTTGAGTGAGTACGCAACAAAACATGGCTTAAAAAACGTAGAGAAGGTACCCATCAACTCCCACCACAAAGAGGGTATGCTGCAAGGGTCATTGCGGAAGACCCTGGATGTTCAGTACTGAATCAAGGCATATTCAAAGAAAGTTTGTGATAGGAAAAAGGTAAAGATAGAATCACAACCTGGAGATGATTGACAACATTTGGAGAGCACTACAAAGATTAGGTTGATAGGCCACAGTACAAAGAAATGGACAACAAATGGCAGTACTAAAACTTTAGAGCACTCCATACTTCCTTCTTATGAGCTTTTCCAGCAGAACTTGGCACATGACAACACTGTCAAAGGTACCAAATGCTGGGTCAATGACCACAGGGTCACTGTGCTTCATTGGCCATCAAACTCCCCTAATGTGAACCCAAAAGTGTATTTCTGGGGCATTGTCAAGAAGAAGATGAGACGCTATTGATCCAGTCTTGCAGATCACTTAAAATCTGTTTTCAAGCACTATCTTGTTGTAATCCATATTTTTAAAACCAAATTTAATTATCTCAAACAGATAGTAATCCAAATTTCAAGAAATATTTAATATCTTTAAATATTCTGTCACAAGTGTTGTGAGCTTTTACATGAAATTCTATTTTTTTTTTTTTTAGATGTGCCTTTAATTTCTTACTGAAGTTTTGATTAATAGGAAACCAAATTAAAATTAATATATTATTTTCAGCCCTTGGGTGAATTCATTAAGGTGCAGTAGTTACATTTATACGGGTTAGCTTTCATACAGAAAGATCAAAAGTGCACATTTGCTTCAGAAGATATTACCTAATCCTCAAAAACTGTGGGACAAGTATTCTGCTCGTCAAGAACTTTCCAGATGTGAATAACTGAAACATTATTTTCACCCAGATGTTTATTGACAAAGCACTGTGAAACAGATAGAAGCCAGACATCATTTCATGGCCAGTTTCTGAATGAGAAAGCTCAGAACAAGATTTCCCACGACTTGTTATATGTGTGACCTTGCAGAATGTCCAAGTATGGAACATGTACAGCATACTGGAATTCAGAGTGGAAGCTAAGGTGAGAGAAATCCAAGCATGACTCAGTTGATGGCAAATAAAAACAACTTTATTCAAACACCATAAAGACTGATAATAAATGCATTTTAAAAGAGTCAGCACGCATTTGCTTTGGTGTCAAAAATAACAAGAAATTCTTCAGTAGAGAAATAACATTTGACTTTGGCTTTGTGCTCATTGAACTGAGCCTGGTATCCTCAAATCCAGATTGGATAACTTCATGGCTCCTTCACGTATGTCCTGACCGCCACCACATCTCCCATCTTGCATTTCTGATAAAGGTAGAAAAAGAGCAGCATAAGAGGAATGAACGAAAGAAGCATGCATTTTATTAATTACATTTTTACTACGTTTCTATTTTACACCTTTCAATTCTTCAAACTGCATTTGAGTAGAAATGAACTGGATCATAATCCTGTTTAACTAAACTTTATGTTTTTACATTAAGTATTTAATGGCTGCTGTACTAGTTATTTAAAAAGCAACTTCGGATCAAACTGTTTGAATTGCAAAGAAAACAAACTCTAAATGCAATTTAAAAGCCAAAGGTCTCAGTTTACAAGTTTTACACCCAATGAACACTATTAGAATTGATCTAAATAAATAACAGAATAAGCAAGAACTACCAAGCCCAGGGTGTCAACATTCTATTCAAGTTCATCTAACCTTCAACAAAAGTGGGATTGTTGTATTTTTAGCATGAAAATTATTTTGTAGTACGAGAACAGCACAATAGCAATAATATAATAACTTAGTACTGACATTTTATCTGGTTGAATGTATATGGGTATATAAATGAAATAAGTAAATATTCACCTGTTATTAAACAGTATTCCTTTTCCTTCAGTGTTTTTTTAATGTTAAAAAAACTTTTTGATACGTACAGTATAACGTTTAAAAGTTTTCATATCAAACAATCCCTCAGAAACAGTTGATAGAACAGTTAAATAACAATGTATTAGACAAAGAATAAATAACTGGTTTTAAACAGGCTCTCTTTTGCTCTCATAAATGTCATTTATGTATGTTATTACCATATTATTATTATTCACAATCCCTCAAACTATTGGTCCTCATGAACTGTATTGGTGCTATCCCACTTTATATCGACTTTTGCACCTTTTCACAAAAAAACACCTATTTATCATGAACATACGAGCAGTTTTTACACTGTATCTGTCCTTTTGTATATCTATTTGCAAATATATCTCTAAGAATTAGAGATTTATGTTTATCTGTAGCACTAAAAAATAGAATTTCATTTGTATTAACAATTGGCTCGGCATTCAAACGCAAAAGTGAATGATTATGTTTGATACAAACAACTCTAGATAGGAAATTAAAAAAAAATGCTTACAGCAACTAGTTTGCCATCCGTCACCTCCCTCTCTATCGTGGACTCCTTGCCATCCCAAGTCTGTTTCTGCACAAGTTTGCCATTGTCCAGACTCATGACCGTCTGTGGATAAAGACAGAAAAGCCTGTTAAGAAAACATTAGAACCAGGGTTCTATAAGATTTCGCTGAGATTTAATTGTCCTTGCCAACTTTAAACATATTCTAGACATATAGATAATAAAGCATCATATTCAATTTAGAAATTAAATACATCAATTCTACATGTTCAAAGTATTTAATACATTTATATTAGATAATACTCTGAAAGAGTGTTTTAAGAAGTTCATTTTAAAAATCGGCAAAGGTCCCAAACGCCTTAAACTACACGAACAGCATGTGGAAATTGATTTTTTTTTTCATATTTGTGCTTTAAGCTAACATAAGGGGTAGAATTGCGCATGCGCACAACGCCGTTTAGTTAAATCTCACAGGGCAGCAAAATCCGTCAGAACACCGACTTCGGAGCAACCGACCCAGCATCTCCCGGTACACACCGTGGTTTTCCTATCGTCCGCTGTGACCTCCTCGAAGGGCTCATTGAGCTTGAACTTGATTTCGGTGGTTTTGAAGGTGCTCTGGGACTTTAGGCAGATCAGCCCTTGGTCATCCACACACACAACCAGATTCGGTTTGGTCCGGTTTCCCACCTGACGAGTTGCAAAACCCACACCTGGAGAAAACAGCATGAAATCATCATTTAATATTATATTTTTAAATTACAAAATCGTACTTCAGTTTAATCTGAGAATAATGAAATTCCAAATACAGCGACATGAATTTGATTAATGCTTACCTATAGCCTTCATGTACTCATCAAAGTTCTCGCTGTTGGTCATTTTCCATGTTCCCACGAATTGGTCAACCATTTTCCTTGATGATGAAGATGCTCGTGTCACAGTTGAAGCTCGATCTGATCAGCTCGTGCTCGAAAGCATCCCTGCAGGCTTTTTCAACAGCCGCTGCAGCACGTGCGCGATCCCAGGAGCCAATCAGATGCCGCGACGTCACACGACGGAATACTCAACATCCATCCCCACGCAACTGGGCAAGAGTTCGCGTTTTGTGGGAGCACAAAAACGGTCAAGGAACATTTAATGGGTCAAATGACAGTCATAACAAAGATCACGCTCATGGACGTGATTATTTTTCTTTTGCCAACGAGAACTTTTCTGAACAAATGACAACTTTCAGGGTTTAAAACCCAACAAAACTCCATCAAGCTGTTTCAAACGGTGCGTGCCACCTAGGATCAAACTGAAATATAAATAAATGGATGATTAAACAAAAAATAAAAAGGACCATCATGACACTCAGATGCATTTGGAGAAACGATTTAATATCAACCAAAAAAGCCCAGCAAATCATGGCAATGAGTTATTCACACAGTATCTTCAGATTTATAAGATTTCCGAAGACCTCATTAGCACAGAATGAAACGTTAGACCAACGCACATGCATCAATTATCATACGATAGATCTTATCCATAATTTTCTCCAGCCATTTGCAAATTCATGTCTGCCAATAAAAGCAACCTTCAAATACACGTGAATCTACTGAATTAAATAAAATAAAGCATTAAATTAACATGCAATACAATCATTTTTTAGACCTATACAGAATTCTGTTTTTTTTTTTAATCTATGGCATCATTGGCCAAAAACCAACGGTGGCACCTGTTGGAAACTAGCATCTTTAGATCTTTCATTTGAACGGTGGAGACAAAATAGAGGACTACTTCGGGATTTGTTTGTAGATGAGACAGAGAAAACCACAAAGCTAAAAAAAAAACAACTAATTTTAAGACATTAGAAACCCTTATTTTACCGTTGTGTACATTTGTGCTATTAAAAAAAACCCACCCAGAATACAAAGTCAATTCAACTTAAAAGCAAACGAAAAATTTTTATTAGTTTCACTATTTTTCTTTAAATGGATTAGGCTATATGCTCAAAATTTTCTCAGATAAGTCTGTTTTGAATTATAAGACAATAACACTCACATTCTTATGTTTTTCTATTTTATAAATAACAAAAAAATTAGGTCAGGTCATATTATTGAGAAAAATGCTGCAGAAACTCCACCTTCTGTTGAACAATAAAGGAACTTCAACTCAAGATGTGTCCAATAACATATTTATTACACATTCATACACACAAATACAGGACAATGAATGCTCTACATGTCTCCCGGTTTGCCCTGAGGCTCCTTGGCAATGCAGACATTCTGAAGAGCCAAGATCATTTCTTTAGACGTCAGGTTTTTTGTCTTCATGATCAGCTGCTCTCCATCCACTGCAAAACAACAGACATTTTCGCTTCTGAAGATTTTACAACATTTGTTATTTAGTCTTAATCTGGCGTCACTCACAAAATGTAATGTCTACTGCAGGCTCAGAGCTGTCGTGCTTCACTTCTGTTACAATTTCACACTTTTTATTTGAGTCTCTCACTTTCCTGGATGTCACCAAAGTCAGAAACTCTCTGCAAAAAAAAATATAGACATTAGAAATAAAAAAAAAAACCTTGATGGAACAAAACTTCCTATAAATCAGAAATCAGACTCTCAAAGAGAAGACACATCCATTAACAAGTTAGTTTAGAAATAAACCCATAAATGGTAAACAAATTAAATAAGTGTTTCAGGTTCCTCACACAGAGCATTCCTTTTCCTTACAGACTGTTAAGAATCTCATGAGTTACATTTTTTTGAGAATTTTATGAACTTCCACATCATATTCTCCTCCTTTCTTTTGGGACACCAGTTACAAAGGTACTTTTGCCTCAGTGAGAACACAACACATTAACATGGGCAAGGGGTTTAGTGAAATATGCTTCAGTTGAGCTGAAATACACATTCTTTGTGAATACATGGCATTTTTTATACAACATACATTTTTTCTGACTCTGAGAGGCGACCGAGATCACAATATCTTTACTGAACATTTTATGCGCATATTAAAGTTTTATTACAGTAATCATAAATTATCTTAATAACATTCCACTGGCATACACACATGCACGAAATTTGAGTTAATATAGAATTTTCAGAGTTTATCAATATAAATAAACTTGAATCTAAGGACCTTCACTTGCGCTTTGGTTCTACATGCTGTTTAAGAAGCAATTAAAAGCATATACATAAAAAATGAACAATACCACTTCATTGTGAACTGACGTGAGTTTAGTGTACTTACCGTACGGAGCGACTATTGGGTTCAAAGGGGCAAAACCGAATAATAATCTTGTTAACCACTTTCAATGCCAGACCTGCCTTACGCGCCGCCATCTTCTTCTTGTACTTCTTCGTTGGTTGTTTAGTTACAGCTTGCAAACCTTGTTTTGGTGCGTTACCGCCACCAGCTGGAGATGTGGCTAGTACCTGCGCCTCGAATCGAGTAATTATGCTACACTTATTTTAGATTTATACTATTTCATATATTTAGTGTATATATTACCATCTTAAAATAGATACTTTCTTTGTGGAAGGAAATATCACGCTCTATTTCCAGGTCATTCATCGTATGTAATTCTGTCAGTAAGAGTAGCAAAAATAATAATAATAAAAAATATTAATAATAAAGTATTCTGTATGGTTTAATAGCATTAATAACAAACATTCAATCTGATTGTTAAAATAACGGTACATGTAGGTTGAATATAAATGTAATCTTAACAAAGCGTAGCCGGAGAGCACGGGGAGAACATGCAAACTCCTTCCAGGAAGGTCACCGGCAAACCTCGAACCGACAGCTTTCTAACTGGATGGCCACAGTGCTACCCACTATGCCACCGTGCCCAAAAAATGTCTAAGTTGAGAAATAAACTAATCAGACAAGCCAAAAATAAATGTTATAAATCAAGAATATACCAAATATACAAAAAGCCTGTGCTTGATCTATAGCAGTTAATATATGAAAAAAAAATCAATCAAACAATTAATTAATTATTATTATTCTATACAACAGATTAGCAGGATACACTGGCTCTGAACAGCCAGTAGGTGACGCTAATGTATAGTCTATATGGAAGCCACATCGTCTGCCTCGTCATTCTCTAGAAAAATGCAATCACTCAACAGTATTAATAATGTACTATACATTATCAAACGTAAATAATGTATATTTCATACTCTCTTTGGTTTATAATAATACAAATAAAAGGCTTTAATTATTTGAGAGTCAAGTAAAACAACTATTGAATATTTGAACATTTTGTTATTAAATAAATGTCATAGATTCTTTTCAAATATATTTGTTGTCCCTACCCCCAAACAATAAATAAGAACATAAAAACACCAAACAAAACCATATTTTAAACCTCCCATGGATCAAAAGTCTTGTATCCTCTTCCTGGGGATGGTAAGATATTTCATATCATATTATAAGTGTTTCTTAACTTTGACTAATAATGTACTCTTAATTGGTCTGTGCAAGAAAATAGGTAAATAAAAAAACCCTTTAAAAATACCATACAATATGTGTATCATACAATCAAAGAATAATTGTCTTATTGGCACATGCAGAGCTAAATAAATAAAGACTGGTTTACATCAGTGCTATAACAGAACATCTTTCATTCACAGAAACTCGACAGCGATGACACCTCATGTTGAATAATTGAAAATATATTTGCGAGCTGTTGTTTATTAAGATTTGGTTTTGATCACCAAAGGGTTCTCTTCCTGAAACACTAGTTTTGTTTATGCAGTCTGGCTATTTTTAGATTCTAGCCTGATGGATGAACTTCCTATCAAACCTTTTCTGGAAACAGTTACACTTTACAAACAATAGCAATGCTGCTGCCTCTGTTTAACCATACAAAAAAAGTCAACAGTAAAAAAGGCATAAACAATATATGAAAAATGGAGGCCTTAGCCTTTAATAAACATGTATGTGGTAAAGAGTATGTCATCACTGCTGCTTGGTCTGTAAGTATAACCGTGAGGGTTCCTCAGAAAGTCAGATAGCCAGCAGTGCAGGGTTCAGAGCAGGGACGCTGCAGGGTCAGATCTGCTCTCTCTTGACACACTATTGAATGTAAATAAAACCCATTAATATACATTTTATACGTATATAAAATTTATTGACAAAGTCAGCTTTGTCTATTCACTCACAAGTACACCACACATAGAACTGCTTCAATACTAACTGTTGTGGTCCATTTGTCCAATTTGTCCAAAGACTGAATTACAGAATTACTATAGATTACATTTATGTTGACATTTTAACCCAATGTCTCACACATCACATACAATCCAAAGAGGAAATCAGTATGCTCATTCATCTGCAGTACCATTTTTGGCCACAAACTACCTCTCCTGTAAAGCTGCACAAAATTGTTCATTATTATACTTTATTATTATAAAAGAAAAGCCTCTATCAACAAAGTATTGCACGCGTCAATGCTCACCCCCTGACATAAACTGTCAGCTTACAGTGTCCTGAGGGTAAATCAGGGCATTTTAATGACGTCAGTTTTTTTATCAGTGACTGAAAGCACTACAGCACATTATCAAGCCAAAATATTTGAAATCAGAGAAGACTAGACAGGATAGAGAACATTTGAGGTACAGAGGAGATGGAGTGAGGGAACCAGCTGTTTGTTTGTTTATGGTCATTTTAAAAATTCTATATAATGCTCCAAAGGCAGTAAAGAGAGCTAAACGGGTTTGTCAAATGCCATGTAAGCAGCAGAAGGGTACCACTACCAATGATGCCTGCTGCAGCTCTTTCCTGTAAGTATCTGTGTAACTGTAGCACATGTACAAAATAGTGGATCGAAAATAACCAAAGAGTTTAAACAAACAAACAAACAAAACAAAAAATAAACAGATGGTTAAATAAATGTGTGTATAAATCAAATAGATTAAATAGATAAATAAACAAATAAATAAATAGATTAACAATTTATTTGAATGGACAACATTTTTATACTGAAATTAATTTGTCTGATGTATTTCTACATTTCATCATATCTGTGTTCCGTATTTTTATTTTTCTCTTATTTATTCCCGTATTTAGATATTTCTGTGTCAATATGCAAACTACGTGGGCGGGCCTAACTTCAGTCTAATCCCGGATTGGTTAAACCCGAATCACTCTTTGACGCTCATGCTTTTCCCTGGAGTCTGCTTATTTGTTTGTTACTATACGCAAAATGGAAATATTCTGATTTATTTTCTCCTTGCTATATTTCTCTGTTTAATTAATAAGTAAAAACTTTAATCAGATCGAAGATTCGGGACGCCAAACAACACTTCCCATTATCCTTTGCGTCACAACGGTCTCTCACTCCACCCTCTGCATCTGTGCGAAGAGCAGTGGAGGATCGCGGCGGGCAGGAGCAGACTCACGGCAGCACCGGACCGTGCGGTGCGCAGTACAGCTCCCTGGATAGGCTGGCAGGCTGGCAACATCATTATCATCACCATTTTCATCTGCTCACACGGCATGCTGTTAGAGACAACCGGTGCTGAACAGGAAAACTCGCGAGCAGCTGATCCACGGATGCTCCTCCGAGGTGAGTCTGCGGCTTTAACTCTTTACATGAAGAAAAGTTACGCGGAAAGAGAAGCGTCTGGTGTGAGAAGGAGGCTTGTATCAAGAAACCTCTTGTTTGTCATGTGCCTGAATAAGAATGAGAAAGAGAGAATCCCGGGGAAGTTTTTTTTTTATTTTATTTGGACATGACAAATTCTCTTGTTCGCTGCATATCGTTGGATGTGAGTAACAGAGAGATGATGAGGAAGATGATGAAGATGTGGAGGAAGATGAGGATGATGTGAGACTCATAGCCTCTGGTTATGAAGAATCTTGATTAGATAGGAAAGATGTTGAGAGAGAGAGAGAGAATGTCAAAATTGTTTCCAAAATTATCACAATTATTTTTTTTTCTTTAGGCATAGAAAAGTGCTTTATGTCACACTTAAGCTTCTATGACACGCCCAAATAGACATGCTATTTCAAAATAGTTCATTAAAAAGGGTCAACAAGAAAAGGGTTACTTTGGCCAGAGACCAGAAAGTACAGAGAACAAGACCCAGTCGAGACCAGAGAGTACAGAGACCAAGACCCAGTCGAGACCAGAGAGTACAGAGACTGAAACCAGAGAGTACAGAGACCAAGACCCAGGCTAGACCGGAGGGTACGGAGACCAAGACCCAGGCGAGACCAGAGAGTACAGAGACTGAAACCAGAGAGTACAGAGACCAAGATCCAGGCGAGACCGGAGGGTACGGAGACCAAGACCCAGGCGAGACCGGAGAGTACAGAGACCAAGATGCAGCTCACACTGGAGTGTACAGAGACTGAAACCAGAGAGTACAGAGACCAAGACCCTGGGGAGACTGGAAAATAAAGAGACCAAGATCCATCCGAGAGCAGAGGGTAAAGAGACTGAGACCAGAGAGTACAGAGTCCAAGACCTAGGCGAGACCGGAGGGTATGGAGACCAAGACCCAGGCGAGACCGGAGAGTACAGAGACCAAGACCCAGGCGAGACCGGAGAGTAAAGAGACCAAGATCCAGCTGAGACCGGAGAGTACAAAGACCAAGACCCTGGCGGAGAGTAAAGAAACCAAGACCAAATCTGAAAATCAAATATACTGTATTTTATTTACACCACTGTAAATAATCTCCCAATAATGCATTCACATAGCAGAGAGCATGAGGGTTTAGATTGTTTAGTGAGACGCTCTTCGGAGGCTCAGCGAGACTTCTAGAGCAGAATTGGTGAAGGGGCAAAATGTGCTCTTGTGCACTTTCCGGTACGATTAATCGCTCTGCCTGTAATACAAAGCGTACAGCCCCTTACTTATGTAGAATAACTCGAATCATTCGAATGAGCAAACTCTACAGTGAGATTTTTAACATGAGTTGAAATGACTGAATCAATAAGCAAACATTATTTGAAAAAATTCCCAGAGAGCTCTTTACACTAAATGGTAAGCCACAATTTTATGCTAATTGTATTTATGAGTTTAGTCTGTGGCTGAGCAGAAACTCTACTTTATCGAAATATATTTCCTTGTTCTGAACGTGTTGAAGACCGTGCTCTCAGTTTTCATGAGCACAGCATCATTACACTCACCATCTACCAGACGGCTTTAAGGTGGGTCACAATGCATCTTAAATCTGTCTGTTTAAGAGACATAGACACAAAACCAGTTGGATTGAGGTCAACAGCCCTGTCTCTGGTGTTTAGTAGATGGTGCTTTTCCTGGTTGGTGGAGTTGGGCCTCAGGCTCTCTCAACTTTTACTCCATCTCTGCACCTGTCCATCAGACTTGAGTGTCCCCAGAGAGACTAAAGTAAAGCAAAACGCAGATGTCATGGATTTGTACAAGAAGGAATCACATGATGTTTATTTGCTGGAACTGTGTTTTCTGTTTGAGCACTGGAGTGGATTCTAACAGCCGATGCAAATGAGCAGCAAGCGTTTGAACCAGGGATGGCAGTGCCTCTTGGAGTTTTCATGCGAATGCGACTTTTCATAAGGATGAGTGGGAGTGAAGAAAAGGGAAGATTCTTTCAAAGCCTTTGGGTCTTAAACGGAAATGAACTGAAGCCCGAAGCTACAACAACCTATTCTCATTAAAACATGTGCCAAGAATTAGAATATTTTTAAAGATTACTTGATTTACATCCCACAAACTTACAGAAATGTATATATAAAAATATTTTTCATCATATTTTGCAAATAAATTCTTTAAAAATCAGATTTTTCTTTCTCCTTTTGTCTCTCATGGTTGAGGTCTATCTATGATGAACATTACGGGCCTCTCTCATCTTTATAAGTGGGAGAACTTGCACAGTTGGTAGATGACTAAATACTTTTTTACCCGACTGTATGTGTATATATATACATGTATATTAAAACATTTGGTGTGTTTAAAAGTATGAGAAACATATTTACATAAAAATGGAAAGCCAGAAAAATAATAATTCATTGTAGTTCATTGTTCACAAATCGTAACCCTGGAATGCCGATACTCCACTTTAACACAGTTCTGTACGAGAATCCAACCACATCAGATGTCCCTAGACATGCTTAGCAGGTCTCAGTCTCAACAGGGCTTGTCTGATCTTGTCACACTGTCACCAAACAAGAGACTGTTTTTATTCTTGGTTTAACGGAAAGGTGTTGGATTGTCATTTTGCTGACGCCCTGTTCTCTCTCTACAGTGCTCAACTAAACCGTGCTCGCTGCACAGTACGCTTCTGAATCTTTCACGCAGAGAGCAATTTTAATGAAACCGCATAATCTAAATTCTTCAGGGAAATCTGGAGAGAATCAAACTCACCCTGTTGTCATCTGTCCTCCAGTCAGCGTCTGTGCTGTAGATAACTGGAGCATTAGAGGAAGATCAAATCCTCTTCGGTGACTTGCTTTACTTGGGATCAGTCACATCATCAGATTACTTCTGCTGGTCAACACCGGTGTGACATCATGGTTTAGAAATAACACTTTTCAAAAATGGTGCCGATTTCTAATGCCAGTTTGTATTTAATTTGAACAAGGCATTACAGATGTTGGTTTATGATATTTACAATATCATGAAAAAGTTTATTTCAGTAATTTCAATCAAACTTGTTTGATGTATACATCAACTCCACATAGATGGATATATTTAAACTCTTATTTTAATTTTACTTATTATCAATTAGAATTATCACTGGAAAGTAAAATATTCCTCAAGGCCAGTTAAAAAAAATGATTTTAAGAAATATTGGCCGAAATTCAAAATCAAAGTCAATTAGTGGACTTACTTTACTTTGAGTTGATTCACGTTTCTTTTTACTGCAGTAGTTGTTAAAACAAAGTAGATCTACATGTATATACATGATATAGCAAAAAATCTGTTTAGAAAAATAGAGTATTCTTCAAAATTTAACCCACAAGCTAGAGAAATAAGTGGAAAAAGATGCTTTTAAAATGTTTTAGAAAGGAAAAGAAAGCATTTTCCAGACAATATCAGGAGTTGTACTTGAAATATGGACTCATTGCGACAGATGATTCCCACACACCAAGCTTAACTAAGTTCTCTCACGAGGCAGATCCTGAGCACTAGTCCAAAAGAAACGCCTGCATCAAATCTGTCCCTCAAAGATTGGGATACGGTATAAAGAGTTTGTGAAACGATTGAGCCTAGAAGTTCTTATGAGATTTACCAGACGTTCTGGAGTGACAGACACTGAAGTATGATAAAATATTATCTCTTAACACTTTGATTCTGAACGTGGCTTTTTAAATGTGGGGTCATTGACTGAGGAGTGAAATGAAGCTGTGGGGAAGAGCAGATGCTTTGTTAGGTTATTTGCCCTGTTCCATAAATGATACCGGGTTTTGATACCCAACTCACATGAGCATAGCCTAAAGCCCTCTACATACCTATCCGAAATTTGGTGCCAACGATTTGGTGCCATGTCGGATTTATTTTTTGCAAGGAGAATGACCAATAAAAGCTTACCCTTTTGATGACGTGATGAGGTGTGTAGGACGTAAAAGAGCCGCCCAGTGGCGCTCCTGCCACATTTTCATAGCGACTTTGCAGACGAAAGAGCAGAAATCAAAGAGCACAAAGAAAAAAAATCATGTATGTTGAGCAGTTAATAATGTTGATGGCTGATCACAGGGTGCTGTTTGACAAACAGCATAAAGATAAAAAAAATGCTGCCATCTTCAGACAGGAAGCATCGTTACATCAATATTTCCCACACCCAGAAGAAGAGCACCCTGCTGGGAAGCCATGCAAAGATTTGTGCGAATATCAATTCAGATTGTTGTGTAGAGGCCTTTAGACTCTTGTTTTGTTCCGATGCAGTGTAGTTAATGGCTATTTTGTATTGCTATTGTATGGTCAGCATCTGCTGTGTTTAATAAATCAATCAATCTATCAATGACAGAACGACCACAACCTCGAACTGAAGCAATATTTGAGTTCTTGATTGTTTTGAGAGAGCATCTCCAGTAAGACTACCGATGCTCATGTTTTACTGATATTTATGGATTTCCATTATGTTAATTTGAATGAGTTTAGTACTTGTGTCTGCCTCATTGATGGTTTCTGATTGAATGTTGGGTCTGTGAGGATGTCTGAGGATCTTTAGACTGGGGTTAGTTTGGCATGCTGCCTATGGGGTTTGAATGGAGACAGAGTGGTATAGAAAGACGCTGAATACTGCTCTTTAGTTTAACCCTTTTTTTTACAACTGTTTTAAACTAAAGCAGATATTACACAATGAACTGTTGGCATTTTCTGCTGATTCTTAAGTTGTGATGGTTATTTGCTGAAAAAGGTTCTCTGGTAGCCTTCAGAAGAAAATGAAGGGAGGCATATTTACTCACTGGCAGAATGCAGTCAGTGCTTGTGTTGTTGAACAGAAATGTGTGAAGTCAGGCTTCTGAAGTGCTGCTTAAAAAGGAAACTGCAACTGCAAGCTTTTTGCACTTGCAAGGTATTTAAGAGATGTGGTCGGGAACCATAGATATTTTTTTGGAATATGAAAATATTTTCTTTATCACAAGTCAGTTGTTAACCACAAAGGCCCTAGCATATTTGTTCACACGCATGGTGAGCTTATTTAAAGATATTGAAGAACTCAGAGACAGGTGGACCACATGGGGCATAAATCAAGAGGGTTCATGGAAGGATTTTTTTAACTTTGTACTGTTCATGAATGTCCAACTATACAGATAACTTGTACATTAAATTAAAATGTTGTTTGGAATGCATGCTCATTTTTCTCACTGTTAAATCCTCATCCAGGTCTCTCACTTGACTATATGTGACTTCCATCTACAATGCTCTTGTATTACGAAAACAGTGTGAGAAAGTAAAAATTTCACATATTTCAGTGACTAGAAAGAAAAGTTCTCTATGTCTGTTGGATTTACTCTGTAGTTTCTCTATTTGATGGTGTATCTTCAGCAGCCTGGAATTCCTTGTAATTTGCAAATGCTTGCTTTATTTTATAAAGGATGGAGTGCCTGGTGAGTTAAATGTTTGTGAGAGTCTTTGATAGGTGCAGAGTTGAGGAAGAAGAGAGTGCGTTCAACTTACAGAATTTTTTTGCTGTTATCGACAAGTTTATTTCTGTGGGCAGGTAAAATGAAGATGAAAACGTGTCTTTCCAAACACTGGCTTGCTCCTTGTTACCCACTTTTTTCAGAATAGGTTCTGATTGTAGGTAGTACAGATTTTGGTGTGGCTAGTTGTATTTTAAATAGCGATAGCAAGAGTAGAGTTGGAGCTGTGCGTATATTGCTACTACTGGGGGACATCATGTGACCTGTATCTGTAACTTTTCTTCAATGGCCATTAGGTCTTACTGTTTGCTTTTTGTTTTCTCAGTTCATGAACCCTTTGAGTTATTACATCACACGTTTTGCATGTTTAGCTGCGTGTTTTCACTGGTGACTTTTGTTTAGTTATGTGGAATTACACTTTGGTAATGAACTTGGGTGAAAAGCATTTCAAGCTGTTTGGGCACAAGATGCAAAAGCATGTGACAACTGTTTCCCCTTCGCATTAACTACAGCATGCATTTGTTTCCTCAAGTACAGACAGCTCAGTATCACGCAGGACGTCTGGCAACCCTATTTGCATGAATTGCTCTCAGTTAAGGTCTTTGTCCCAGTGGACATAAACTTCCTGATCACTGTCATGTGTGGCCGCTATCCTGCATGGGTGGGTGGAGAGAGGAGACCATATCTGAAATATTGTAAGACTTTCTTGCTCTTCCTCTCGGAAATGCCCCACTATCACAAGAGCACTTAATAATAAATCGAAAAACAATTGCTCACTAACAGCAAGCTACCAGTTTTTAAGACACTTCAGCTTTGTGGTAACATTGGGTGGGACATCAGTAGATTCAAGAACTTGTGTTGTGCCATGCGAATGCTTTTACAGGAAATGATAAGAACATGAAATAATGTGTACTGAACAGCTGCAGGGAGAAGTGAAACCTTGAACGTTGCTAACCTATGATGTGTTTAGCTTTTTATTGTTACATAATCTCATGAAAAGCTTAAAAGAGATCAAACTGTATGCCATACTGTGTACAGCAGCATGAATATGTAGACTATGAAGGTAATCTGGAAATACTACATTCCTATAACCATGTGATCACCTGGAATCAGATTTATTCGCTTCATTGACATTCAAAAATCCCCCCTCTTGACGATCAGTCCATCAGATGCACACGTTTTACCTGCATCAGAAAGCAATCTAGGCACATCATGCCTATTCTTCGAATTTTGCATACTTTTGTCACAAACCATTTTCACCTGCCATTTACAAAATATCAACATGTAATTTTACTCTAAGTCTTATTCTAAGTCTTGTTTTAGTTATAGCTTAAAATTTTGAAAAAAAAATGGTAAAACACTGATTATTATCTCTGGGAGATATAAAGCATGAGCCAATGTCATAAAATGTTCTTCCTTTATTCTCTTAATATTAACTTGCTAACTTGCCATTGGTAAAAAAAATGCTTTAGTTTAAAGGACAGTAAAACATACACAAAACTATGCCGTGATAAAATACACAATAAATTAGAAGGAGGCCAAGCTAGCAGAGCAAAGCTTCCATGAATAAAACATTTTAAGATCAGATAAAAAGATTATTAAGATCAGGACTATTTCGACCTGTAGTCGGCTCCACAGAGTCGGGCTCCCGAGCTCTAGTCTTTAGAGGCTTTGGGAGGACCAAACCAAAAGAGGAAGGAGATCCTAAGGGGCAGGGATGGAGGTGAACAGTAAGCAGGCTACTGAGTTCAGATAAAGCAGAGGTATTGAATGTTAAAAGAAGTATTTTAACTGAACTGAGCTGGTGAAGCTGCTTAAGGACAGGGGTGATGTGATCAGAGTGATGGGTTGTAATGATCAGTATTCTGAATGAGCTAGAGTTTTGTATTTGAGGGTAGATTTATTTTTTTTTGCACATTTTTATAATTTTAGACCAAGCTTAAAAATAAATAGTGTTTAAGAGTATGAAGTATGGATCTCTGTGCTCACTAGTTTTGATGTGATCATCATGGGAAAAAAAGTATTTTCTTATAACTAAATTAAAATGTAAAACTGAAAAACATCCAGCACAAGCTGTTAATAACTTCTACATAGTAAATTTCACTTCAAAAAAATGAAAACGTAGTGCGTATACTTTAGAAAAACCCCAAACCCATTAAATGAAGTGGTTTTTCGTATGTATGCAAGAGCTCTTGCAAAAGAAGAGTTTTTAGTGGCTTTTTTAAGTTGTGAGAGACTTTCCTGGTTGGGACTGGAAGAGAAATTTCTGGTGAGATCTTCTGCCAGTTTATTTCCTCAATGCAGGAATTTGGAAGGGATATTGGACTGCAATAGTTTGACTGCAGGTATGAAGGTGCTGTGACTGAGTATCAGTGTTTTGAACTTGACATGGGCTGCAATGGGGAGCCAGTAAAGAGAGGAGTCACATGGGCTCTTCAAGGTGTGAAGATAAGTCAGGGCCGCTAAGTTCTGTGAACACCAAAAAACAGCAAGGCGGGACTTGAAAGCCTGGATACTAAACAGCATAAACTGGCCACTTCCTCTAACGGTTCTGTGAAATTAATAGCATTCCTCTGATTGCCACTGTTTTCAGCAGTTTATGTTCAAGCAAATCTGAAATTGCACTGCCACAGCATGGTAAACTGATCTGATTAGGGCCATTACCCATGTTATTCCATTATCTTCTGCTACTGTGCCCATCTCCCCTGTAATTTCCTGACAAAGCTAATAGGACATTAACTCTATTGAATGGAAAGTTGTGGAAAAAACAGAGGCTGGTGGCGTGCCAGCCTGAGACAATATGGAAATGTGCTGTGCTTAACTCGGACAATAGATTGGGTCTCCATTGTGAGTCTGTCTTTGGCATAAAAGGCCGTTCTAACACCATGTGAGCGAGAGCGCCCTTATTCATCAGCTTTGAATTGCTTTCTTAAATAGTTGTATTATCATCAGAAACATGTTCCCAGTTGCACTTTTCAGTCTTGAGGTTCACAGGAATGGCAAAGTTTTGTGAGTGAGGCTCTATGCTCTGGGAAAAAGCCTTTCATTGTACTTTAGTAGGAGGGACTGATTAGTGTGACGGCCACTGGCGTATAGACTTTATTACAATGATAATGGCCCCTGTTTTGATGCCTCCATTGTATCTGTGCCCCAAAATAAAATTGTGGCCATGCTGAGTAGGATTATGCTAATTCAGACCAATGAGGAATGCTTGGTACAAATTCTACAATCCTTCTCCGGTTTGCGTATGCTTGTATGGCAGGATAATCTGCACGAATCACACTACTGTTTGTCAGGGATTGGGTTAATAGAGTAGGCCTCTTATTTAGACGCATATGGCCATGAAGAAATTGAGCTTTTCCCTTCTGCTGGCTGATTTGAAAGAAATTTGAATATTTTATCAGTCCAGACTACTTTAACAGACCGCTTTCCAATGAAAAACCATTGTGTTTGCTTTGTTGAATATTCTCCTTTAGAGAGTCTGACAACTCAACGAATTCAAGTTGTTTTCTCAATCACACTGATATTTGTTAGAAACACCTCTTCTTGAAGCAAATAGAGAAAATCCTGGTGCAGTTTTGACAGTTGTTTTTTTTTTTCACCCAGTAGCAGCACACATGGTGATGGCAGTCCTGGAACAGGCATCAATAATGATAACCTCTAGTATAACGTTTATTTGGCCTACTGTTGTTGTCTGTATGCTACCTTATTTCCTGTATGTTTCTCCCAGTCAAAGTTTTTTTGGCTCTAAACCAACACGAGCAGTGTAAGGTAAAGCTTTGAAACGTTAAGGAAACAAACTGAAAGAAAACATGCATCTCATAGACCATTTTGTTTATGAACTGTTTAATTTTTTCCCATGATTTTTAGGGTCACATCAGAGTGGCTGTATTTTAAACAAAGCCTCATTATGGAAAAAATCAATTTCCAATGATTTTTGGTATTAAAAATTGTGACACCATTTTATTGAACTGCACAAAGTAACAAAAAAGTATAATAAACAAACAGACCATAACATACATAACCATAAGATAAAAAAGCAGAAGAAACATTATTAAAGGGGAAATGAGATTGAGGAAGTTAATTATCTTTCCTAACCCATGTGAAGTTTAACATTAGATGGGTAATTCAGAAATGCCTAGAGGCAAAGAAATTGAGGGGAGGGGTGTGACTCAGGGATTTTTGAGTCTGCTGCAGTGAAAAGAGAACAAACTGTTATAGCAGGAAGAAACAAGTGCAAGTGGAAAATAAAAGCTTAGTGCTTTTCAGAGTGACTAAGGATACATGAAGGGAAATCCTTGTAATAATCACACTGGAGAGACCATACCAGGGTCATACCAGAACAGTTTATCCTTAACATAGAGACTATCACCAACATTTAAGTGTTTGTTTTCTTCAAAGTACCTCAGATTTCAATCGATTTGTCTGGTGAGACTGAGAGTTTTTGTTTTATTTCTCTACCACTTTCAATCTCATTCCGGTTGTTTGAGATCATCTGCTTTCATTGCTTGAGCACCTTCTAGGCAGGATGCCAGAGCTGGAAAATGCACACTTGTGGTTTGAAAGAAAAATATTTCAAGAATAAATCTTCAGCTAACCAATTTGCCATGGATTCTGTGAAACCTGTAAAAGTCATTTTTCTTTCATGGCCATCATTTGTCATTGGCAAGACAGGACCCTAAATCATAGTCCTACTACATATGATAACACTCCCTCAAGACATTAAACTTCCACCCCAGCTGTTCCTGCCGTTTACCACTACTGAGCAGAAATAATTGCTATAGAACATTCTTAAGGGTGACTTTGTGACCAAATCTTAGTAAGAGCCAAGAGAGGCACACAGATAATCAAAACAGATGCTTCCATTTCCCTCCAAAACTCTGAATAGGCCTTTATAGTTAGTCCTAGGGCTAAGATCTCTCACATTACACTTGCTCATGCCCTCGTACAAAGTCTCAACATTCTAAGACAAAATTTTAAAGCGTAAATCTGATTCACACCATTTATTCAATTCACTACACACAACTGTACAATTGTGGTATGCAAGGGAGAGTAACGACATTGAATTGTACTTTTCCCATTAAATGTTTAAAATCCAGTTGCATGGAAGGATGATCTCTGCAGTTTAGCTGAAAAGTTTACACGGCCTACACCTCACCAGCTTGGACATGTAAACCAACATCCCATCTTTATTAAATTGAGTCTGGATTTATTTTATTACACAACACGGCCTGCAAAACACAAGTAATAGACAATACTCAGGTGGCAATTTTTTGGAGAATGAAGCGTGGGAGTTGTCAACTGGAAATCATGTGAAATTTACAAAATTTTTCTCCATTTTGTGAATTTTTTTATGACGAAAATTCAATAAATGATGTTCTTTGCTACCAAATGTTTTAGAGACTGGTGGATCAACTCAAGATATTAGCTTAGGATACTCTTTACATAAGCTCATCACTCTGGAAATAAGTTGGTTGCATTTGTTTTAAAAAAAATCCCATTTTTATTGGTAAAATTAATCCTAGTTTTCAGAAATTGTCAATTTATGATACGTCTTGCTCAGATGCTTCTTTGCTTTGAGGATGCTGAGCTGTGGTTCACGCTTAAACCTCAAGCTACTTTTGTTTATTCATAGTTGTTTCTTTGGCATCTGTAATTATTCAGCCTGCAAGTACTGGGATTTAGAGAGGGAGCAGCATTTTTGGTGCCATGACCCAAACAGCCAGTGATTTAATGTAGAGAATTGCCTGCCTCCTGAACAGATGTGCCCTTAAAAGGTTCCATTAGACTTTAACACCACTGTTAGAATTCCTCATAGAACTTGTCTAAGAATGAAGATGGTGGAAAAATAAGAATATTTAAACTAAAATAAACCAAAACACTGTGCTACTGTTGGCTGGATGAAGATTCAATTACAGTCTTCATAGTTTATGATTGATGAAATACAAATAAATAATGTGGTTAGTGTCAAATTCGTGCAACGGGGAAGCCACATAGTCGCTCAGAAACTTCACACTAGGGATCACTTTAGCAGCTGTGATGGCTGTAAAGCTGAGGGTTATGGAGGAATAATGTGAACTGAACAGAGGTTGCCACCCAGAGAGTGTTATATGTTTGTCTCCATCAGTTCTGTGGCTGTGGTTGGACACAGATGTGTTGTCTGAAATGGACTTCAATATGACAACTTCAATTGGAAACTGTTATGAACAGTGACTCAATGACTCAATGAGTGTCAATTTTTGACTCCTGATTTCAATATACGAAAATTGCACAAAACAAAGTCTAAATACATATAAAAGCTTCAATATCTGGTTGTACTTTAAAGCAGGATTTGTCACAGTCATTAAAGTGCTGCCTTCGATGGATATTCTGATGTAGACCTATGTAAAACTATGTGTACTACAATTTTAGTTAGAGAAGTTGTTAGCTAGTGATGCTTTCTGTAGTATTACTGTGAATTATTAGCACCAAAAATGTTGCTAACCATGGAAAAATTTCATCAATGGCACAAAAATACTGCTAATGACATTTTATTGTGAATACCTTAAAACGTTTGAACCACCACACAGATGGGGTGCATTTAATGTAAAGTGCTAAAGATTTTATTTTTTTGACCAGACACAAAATGGTTTCCAGTTTTTTTCTCTTTTAATCTATTTGCTTCTCCATTCTTTGGATTTCAGTAGAATGATGTTATGAAAGTCAAAACAGCTTTCTTCCATTTTCTTTGTTTATGTGGGTCAAACTCAGCCACTCACTTTTGCAACTTCTGGATATCATGACATCATGTGGATAACAGATATCTTTATACTAAAGAATGTAATAATTTAACAAGTGTGCATTAATCAATTTAATCATTGTATTTATTGAAAATATATTTATTTCCTATAATAAATTAACGTACTTACTTACTAACTTAACATAAGCACTTACTTACTAACTTAACTAAAAAAAAAAATAAAAATAAAAAAAAACCTCTGAAACACTGTTTTGATCTGTACTAGCCCGAATGTGTTCTATGTGTATGTCTACTGATCCATCCACTTTGTACCAAACTGCTTGATGTTTACTCCCAATGTAAGTCGCTTTGGATAAAAGCGTCTGCTAAATACATAAATGTAAATGTAAATATATTTATTACAATGTAAATCAATGAGATGGTAATGATGACCTGATTATTAAACCCTAACTGAAGTATAGTATAGGTTCACACCTCAACAGTAAATCTATGTCTATACAGATTAGACAAACCTTGTCTAATCATCCAAGGACATCATAAATCAGTACTCCTCAGAATTCTACAAAGCTTAACTGTGCAACGAAGAAGTCAGAGGGACTCTTGTAAGACTAAATATTAAGCCGAAAGAATAGCATCAGCAGCTGGAGTCCATCACTAGTCCTTACAGTATCAGAGAAACCCTGTCTCATAACTCCCATAAAGACCCTCTGTGTGCTGTCATCTTTTGCACAAGAGAACAAACAATACTGTAGGTTTTGCTTGAACAGTGCCAACTACAAGAATTTCTATAGAATGTAGTACTTTGCAGGGAGTTTGATTTGTTTCTTTTTTTATCTGTACTTATAGATTATAGTCACATTTTCAAGCTAGAAACACTCAGTGTCCCAGATTTTCTCTCAGCTATGTTCTCCAGACTTTCAGAACACATTGCACTCTTACTGTCAGCCTCACGCATTTATGCCTATTTTTATTCCCCCACAGGATTTCTTCCCTGAAAAGAAACTTAATAAGCATTTTTCTTTGTGCTGTTACACACAAACACCTGACAGACTGCAGTTGGATCATTATTTTGTTTTGTTGGGGAGATATCTACAGTTTTAATTCTCATTTTAGACCATTTCTAGACTGTGAACTGAAAATGAAACTTTCAAAAAAGAAATTTGCACTCGTTCGAAACCATCCTCCACTTTGTTCTTTGATTTACACTAGCTCTCGTCTTTAAAGTGTTCACATCAAAGTATTCACATAGTTCTGGTTGGCAGGTTTGGGGTTTTTGTGAATGTTTAATGGTTTCTGTTAAAGCCAGAGTGCACATGGTTCTGATTTGTTTCGCTCGTAAAGCAGTTGGGTGTACTTTGTTGCTGTTCTAAACGTTCTAAAATATCTTTAAATTTTTTTAATCTAAAAGTTTTGGACAAACACTAGCTTTTACCATGTATGAATGAATAAATTGCCTCAGAAACATTTTCCCTAATGCAAAACAACATGTGACTATTTGGACTGCTTCCACTTCAACCTGCAACATGTTTCAGTTGCTGTTTTAAAGCGATTCTCTGGTTTGCCCAGCACTGCGGATTAGAACTCCATATTCCAACAGTTTGGAAATTCCTGTTTACCAAAATAAAGGGGGCAGATTTGTTCAAAAGATGAATATTGTCGTTTATATGCATTTGGTTGTATATGTGGGCAGCAGATCTCACACTTAGATCTGAACTTTGTTTTGAAAACAAATACAATTAGTTTTACAACTCTAAATACATGGTATATGTGCTTATGTGGATACCTGCGTTTAATTAGAAATGTTTCTGACTATCATCTGGAAGTGGTTATAAATGCATTCATAAATGCATTTTGCGGGCAGGTGCTTGAGTTGTTACATCAGTGCCCTTGGAAAAGACTAGAAAATCTCAAATAAATTGTTTGAATAGTTGAGTGCACACTTTAAGCAACATAATTATATCATGTTCATTAGGGCTGCAACAAACGATTATTTTGGTAATCGATTAATCTATCGATTATTAGACCGATTAATCGATTAGTCATCGATTATTTCAATGATTAATCAGTAGCCTTTGAACGATTATTCTGCTTTTTCAACTAGTTAAAATAATGAGTTACAAATATTCTAACTAATAAATTAAATAAGAAAATCACTTCCGCTTTTGAAATAGTTGTTTTAATGAACTTTGAGCCAACTAAACATGTCATTCTCTTTAAGTTTTCTGATTCTGTTACACTCATATTACACACAAATGCTCTCTAAGCATTGTTTACATGTTTTGTTCTAATTCAATAGAAAAAAATAAATAAATAATCAGCTGCATTACAGACAAAAGTAAGTTGAATGTGAACATATCTTGACAGCAGCATTAATAAATGTTGGTTTACCACTCGTTTTAGTTAATCAAAAGTAATATCCCAGAGAAATACACAGTTATGAAACTAGATATTTGGAGGGTGATAATCTAACAATTCTTAGAAAATCTGGCAACATTTCAAAATAGAAGAACAAATAAAGATAATTTTAGAATCAGCATAAGATAATGAATGGTGTGAGAAAGAAATACTTTGGTGTGTGTGTCTTCATTTTATTTCTATTTTTGACCCTTAAAGCTGTTAAAATGAACATTCCACATTGTGGGACAAGTTTTTTTCCCATAATGTGAATGGATCTATATAGCTTTTTATTTTATATTAACGATTTTTTTTATTTGATTATCCTTCTTTTTACGTTAAATGTTAATTATTCTAATGAATACGCAAATAAAATATAAACATCTAAAGTTTGTGTAATGCTGTACATTCATAAATTATTACAATATTCACTGCTGTAAACAACTTGCTTTAGGCGATTGCATTCTTTTAAACTTTTTAAACAGTATTTATAGTTGAACAATGTGTTGCAAGTAAATTTGACATCTACGCGGCATATAAGCAAAATAAAAATCTAAACGTTTTCACGAGTAAACATTTATTTGAACTCTCATTGGCTTAGTCTGTGTAATCACGTGATTGAATGCGCGTTCACGCAAGAGGGGAGTCGAAAAATGGCAAAACACCTGGATGCTTCCTCTTTAAGTGCTCCAACATGCATGTTGTGCTCCCATGAAAAGCAAGTTCCGCCTCGCATGTATTGCACACGACAGCATTTTTGGTTAAGTTTAGTAAAACTTTCCCAAACCTTACTCGTTCAGATTCGTTTGCACTCCATCATAATTCGCGCCGAATTTTCTTCTACTGCAGTAGCATTCGTGAGGGCTGCATTTTTTTTCTTTTTTCAAATCGCGACACGTGACCCTTACATTAGGTCACATGACATCAAACGATTACTCGACAACACAAATATTTGTAGACTAATCATTTCAGCCCTAATGTACATTAGGAGAAACTGAAACTTTTCAAGATTTTGTGGCTTTTACTGTAGAAATGCAGCACAATTTCCTTTGGTTTCAGTGAATATGTGTTCAAACCAATTAAGACCTCATTCATTCCTGCCCCGAGACGCAGTCATAATCTCTTACTGCCCTAGAAATCCATCGTCTCAAATGGAGGGTCAAGCACAAAGCTGTTACTCATCCCATGAATGCCACACAAGTGTAAACTAAGCTTTTGAAAGGCAGCAGTTTGTAACTCATGTAGATCAACACTATAACAGATTAAAGCTCACCCGCATTCTTCTAGTGCCATTGGGATCATGGCTCTGTATTCCACCAATATTCCTAAAGCTAGAGTATTTTTAGACTCTATGTGGCTGAACATATGTTTCCTATGGCCTTGTGCTCTGTCTGGTTTATTTAAGGGCCTTAAGGGTCCCAAGGCTGAGGCACTAACTTTGAACGAGTCTCTAGAAATCCCTCCTGGTGAGTGGCATTTGGACTTGATTTGCTCTGGCTTTAATTACGATGGGCCGTACGGATTCTGTTTACTGCAGAGCCACAGAGAGGAACTAATCCATCATCCTGTTTGTCTCAGGGAGTCTCAAACAGCCTGATATCTGGGGAGAGATTCTGAGAAAGGACGCTTGAGCATGTATCTGAGAAGAAAAACTACATTTGTTGTCAGCAGATGGCAGTTCACTCAGCATTCACACTCATATTTACTTTACGAATCTATTTGGTAGGGGAGTGGTATAGATATGGGCTAAATAATGTTTGGTGTTTATTGTGATATATTAATAACTATATATTTTTGCAGAGCTGAAAATGAACCCTTTCAATGGTTAATTTCACTATATTTTATGAGTACCATATTAAAAAAAACACATGTACATAAACTATATATACACATATGTAGATGGATTATTATTGAAGCTACAAAAAAGTAGAACCAGTATTCGACTCTTGATTCAGGAGGAACAATTTTCCTCCAAGTTCCTCTTTAACGGTGTATTAATGACCATCTCTGCAATAAAGCGATCCAGAGATGCATTTGAGAAGTGGCTGTTCATGTGTGCACCAGGACAAAAGAGTTCCCCACAGCAGTAATCTGCAGCCACAAAAGTGTCCCATGTGAGCTGTTGTGACTATAGACTTATCGTTATTACCACAATGAGACCCATTTTTTACTGAAGTTTGTTACAGGTACATAGCAGATGATAAAACGTACCCAATCACAACCAAGCACCGGGTGAAAATGAGCTTCTGGTCAGACTGGCAACAGCATCAACCACAAAGCCACCGGGATGCCTTTTAGAAAAACCGTTAATATTATACTCACTTTTAATAGCATTTTTTTCTCACCTGATTTCTTCTGCTCTACTACTATCTCTCCATTTCTTCATTTCCTTCTCTGCATTTTGAACTCAATATTAAGATTCTTAGAAATGTTCCCAAAGTCACTATGAGTAGCATGAACCAACCCCAGTTCCTCAATGATTTTTCATATGTGGAGATATCAGGGCAACGGAAAAGTTCAGAAAGTGTGGTTACTAGGGTAAACAGTTTGGTTGCTTGGAAGCTGTCAATGATGTCACATTTTTAAGTTGTTACTTTGATTTACATAAACAAACCCCCATTTCTTCATGTTTCATCTTGAAGATATCTTTGCTGCCTTTTCCCATTTATTTTTTATTATTATAAGCCAATGGTAAATAACCCCTTCTAAAGTTCAGATACTTTTGCACAGTATGTTTCTGTAGACTGATGAGCTCCACAAGTGTGGTCATTTTGAAGTTTCAATGAGGTTCTCAGTTTGAGTTTTACAAAGACTGAGTCAACGTAGTGAAGGGAAAATGTCCCAATATTCTTTGCAATTTCCCAGAATTTCTGTAGTGGTACCAGTTCGAAAAGATATAGCACCAGGAGTCAGAGTAATTAAAAAACTCTTACAAGCAAAATAAATAAACCAAACAGCCAACATGTTGATGTATGAAAGTAGCTGCAGGAAATTGTAGAAACATATTCAGACATTACTCACAAATTTCATTGTTGATTTTCTCTTTTTTTTTTTTTCAGGGGACGCAACTTCTTTTCTTCCAGCATTTATTGTTCCAGTATTGGATCAGAAAATATAAATAAATCACTAATGCAATAATGTGGCAGATTTTAATTATATCCTGTATATTTCATTAAAACTTATTTAAGATGATTGTTTGCTATCAACAGTTTTCAGCAATTACCCTTTAAGCTTTAACCAGGCTTACATCTGCTTATTTAATATTCGATTTCTTGTAAGCTCAGATTTAACCCAGGAGTTCATTCAGATGATTATTGTCTATACAGGATTGAGGTCAGCGCCCCACAGTAGAAATGAGATTGTCCTGCTGGTGCAAAAAAATGAGTCATTGTAGAACCATTTAAGAGGATTATTAATGTCTCCACTGGTTTTTGAGAGAAATATGGAAAGCAAACTGTTGGACAGTACCGTGGGACCTGGTGCTTCCTCATATTTCACACTAACGACTTGGGCTTTGAACGTCTGCTCAGATTACATCCTGATAGAGTGATCAGGCAGAACGCCAGGCAGAGGTGATGGGTAATGCGTCAGCGCTGAAGAATGGTGAGGGAGGCTGTCAGTGTGGATGCATGTACAGCATGTGAGCTTTAAGTGCCCTGGGAATTAATGCTCTGAGAAATCAAAGCAGTCAATTGAGATGTAATTATCGCTAATGGAACGTAGTGTTTCGAAACCTTTCAAGGCCGACTTTAGTACAAACACAAGAGACGATGTGAAGAGCTGTGTGGCTTTTGGGAAATGGGTGTGGAGCAAAGTGAGTAACACTAGCTTGTCTGGTAATGGACCAAAAATAGAGGATACATTTGCATGTGACCAGTACTTACAATAATTATAGTGTTACGCTTTACAAACGTTTGCTTCATCAATGCTTGCAATATTAATGCCGAATGTTGATTGGAGATTAATATTTCCTAAAATCCTTAGATTAACATTGGGCTATAATGAAATAGCTTGAAAATCTATGAGGATAATGTAAACATGGTCATTTTTAGATGCATAGACTTTCATAAAAATATATATATAAGGGATGCCATGATATTAAAGTTGTTCAATTGTGGCCGTTGTAAAATGTATGTGCGCATGTAAACAGCTTTAAGCTCTGAGGTATTTACACAACAGACTTCAGAATATAAGTTATTACAGATGTTGAAAAATAAATACATTAACGCTAGATCATATTCATTAAACCCTAAATTGAAAGGATCGTGGGTTTTGAAGTTCCTCTACTGCAGCTGGATAATCCAGTGCTTTCAACCCCATAGCACTGACTATACAGTCGACTGAGCAGCTCAGCAAGTGTCAGTTGTGTGCAGATTCAGCTTCACAGCCTGCTAATGTATTTTCCTGCTCAGACAGAGCTCTTTAGAGTAGCCAGTCATTTTAATTACTTCATATGTATTCTGTTTCCACGCATTTCAAAGAACTCCACTCAGCTGAATCAAAGCATAGAGTATTTTGGATTCAGACCAGCTTTAATTCAGTCATGGTCATAAATTCATTTTTTAATTGGAAATTTAATACTATCGGTGCAATAGGAGAATCAATTAGTTGATATCTTTGTTCATAACACGCATTTGAATGCGACTGGTTTAGCAAAATGACTATTTGAAGAAAGGAAAACTTAATCTCTGTGCCTGTCACAACTCAAGGGTTGTTATCATTACATGCAGGAAAATACTCATGAGGAAAATGCCAAAATGACTGATCAGAAGTGGTGAAGCCTGAACATGAGGGGATCACAAAAGATGAGGTGGTGAAGAATACAGAAGTAACAGTGTAACCAAGAGACATTAAGTAAAAATGCAACCAGGAAATGTGGTGTAATGTTAGTGTCACGAACATGTCATAATGATGGAACTAGGTAATGCTGAGAAATGGTGGAGTCATGGGGTAAAGGTGGACTGGGGAAACGCGGAGTGACAGTAGAGTCGGGAAATATGAGTACTGGTGCAGGGAGCCGGAGAACATGGAGTAATTTTGGAGCTGTAAAACATAAATGTGGAGACTAGAAACAATGGACCCTGGAAAACATGGTGTAACAGTGCAGCCTGGAAAGCTTGGTGTAATGATGGAGTAACATAGAGTTGGGAAATGTGATGCAATATTGGAGCTGGGAAACATGGGAGTAACAGTGGTACTGGGAAACATAGCACAATGGTGGAGCCAGAAGTCATGGCATGACTCTGGAACCCGGAAACGCAGAGTAATAGTGAACTATGTTCCAGTTCCACCTGACTCCCCCCATGTTTTGGTCCACCATGAATAAAACAGTATGGTCATGTTTGAACATTTTACCTCATTTTCATGTTCAATGTCACTTACATGACCCTTAAGCTAAGGTCATTCATCTCCCACATTTACATAGTGATGTCGTTTGCTTATAGAATACTCTAAAAGCATAGGAGGTGATAGAATAGGGAGAAAGAGACATCCTCATAGAAGCAATATGGATTCATTCCCTGTGGTGGCTCTGCTGATAAATGGTGAGCTGGAAAGGTCAGTGTAAACGTCAGCAGAGCTTTGTGCTAAACCCCCCATATACACACAGAGAGATACACAACTATGCAACAGACACACCACTTGTTTGACCAGCACCCCCACTCCATGTGTACTAAATCAAATAAATCAGATGGAGGGGTGATGGTGTTCTGAGGAGCCATCTTCCCCTCCCCCGCCATCAGATAAATCACATGGAGGTGCAGGCGAAAACAGCCTGCTCCATACTCTATGCTCGTATTTCAAGAAAACCTCAAGGAAGGTCGGAGGGAGCGCAACACATCTTTAGTTACACTGAAGCCTGCACTGTTTTGTTCTTCGTTGTTTCTACACCGAACGATTGCTCATAGGTCATGTTAAATATGAATCTAGGGGTTTTCATAGTTTAACATTTTAATTGTAAGGTCATCCACACTTGGCAAGATCAATGCATTCCAAAACAAACACAACCAACATGCAGAAATGAGGACAAACAAAACCAATCATCAGTAAGATAAAATAAAAATAGGGGTGTCAAGTTGACCACTAAACCACCAAAGCCTCTGCATTTAACTACCAGCAGATAATTAGAATGTTTTTGGAATTCCAAATACTGACCACCAATGAACAAGCACAGAAATACAACAGGTCGTAATCTGGTCGCTAATTTCTGCATACTCTGTGTATATTCTGAACTGTCGGCCCATCCGAATACTAATTGTCAACAGTACAATTAAACCAATTGATGTTAAAGATGCCATTATTTGAACTTAACAACTATTACATGAGATGGGAAGATCATGTTTCTTCATGTCCAAAAGATGTTCCTCAAAAGCCCATAACTAGCTTGAGAAGTGTGGATATGTTTTCAGTCTGGGATTTAATCAGTGACTAAGATGATGATGATGGGATAGTCACATGCAGGAAGTTCACTGAGGATGTGTGTTGTGTTTAATCCCATCAAAGGTGTTACTCTTGTCCGCTCCCCGCAGAGCAGACGGTTCGCAGGGCAGGAATTACTCTCATACTGAGTGCTAATCCCTTTATCAGCAAAGCATTGCCTCTCAATGTCAGGCAGCAAAGTTATCGGCAACTCTATCAATCAAAGTTATGTGGTCTCGCAATGAGAGGCATGTTCAGCTTGTTAATCTAATAAACCTTGTCTCACCAGGACACCCCTCCTCACCCGTCTTGCTCTCACGTTCTCTGTTTTATTACAGGCCCTTTCTATGTGTATTAACAGGTTTTTCAGTGATCTATTCAAATTTGGTCATCAGAGTTTTGGTTTGAATGTGTTCACACAAACATATTTACCAAAAAGGTCCCCATTTAATAGCTGAAAGAAATGCAAAAGTCGCTGGTGGTGCTGTTGTTGCAATCTCATACATATCTTCATGTAATGGAAAGACTCATCTTTAAGCTTTGCTCACCAAATGCCCCTTATGCTCAAACACATATTGATTTGGGAAGTGATTTAAATGGATGAATCTTGGTCCATTACACCATTAACTTGTTTTCCTGTCAATTTCCCCAAGCATTACCTGATTTGGTTTATTCTCGGAAAATGAAGAATATGAAAACTGGGATCTGGTCTTTGAAGGAATCAGCTTCTTTGTTGTACTGATTTCAATGGGCAATGTAAAAAAAGAGGTAAAATCAGAGAAATATAGTTGCTCTACCAGGAGTAATAGCACACTATTTCCCAACAAGCTGTAAGATGTGGTGCATATTTGGCACTTATTGCACAAAGTGGGGTTTAAACGGTTATAAACTTGCTTTTTTTATGCAGAATTCATTTTATTTAATTTAAAATTCTGTTTATTTGATATAATATCCATGAATGTAAAGTTGTTTTTAAAGATGCCATTTTGAATATTACTTGTTTTTTAGCTTGAGAAATAATACTTGACGTTGTCCAATTGTGCATGTTTACAGTAAGGTGGTCTTCCGTTTGCATTGCTTGGCATTCTAAGACAAACACAGTTCAGCGGTTTATTTTTTCAACTGAAATATGTAAAGCAATGAGCTAAAGGTCAAGAATAATCTAGAACGCTCTCTGTGAATCTGGCAACATGTCACTGTTCATCTGTCAGAGCAGAACGTGTTTAGCATTTTAAATTCACCCAGCTGCTCGAAAATCTGCATCAGTCTACAGCCCCATGATCATTTTCCTCCTTTTCTTGATTAGCATCAGAGCATGTGAACAGTGACCGAAAAACAGGACTTTTCTTTCCTTTTCTTGAATGAACCACATGCAACATTTGCAGACATCTAAGCAGCCCAGTTTACATGCAACACAAGCAAAAAATATTTTTGAAAGCAATTAGTACTGACAATTTGTGCCAAAAATAGCTCAACTTTTATGATTTTGCCCCCGAGTGCTAGGCTTTCGGCTGATTTCTCTCTCTCTCCCCTAAACAATCTGCATCAAACTCACTTATATGAGCTGGCACTGGCTGTTATTTTCTTTCCTCTGTGTTAGCTGGAGTGTGTATTTGTATTAGTGAAAGCAGAAAAGTGTGTAGATATACTTTATTCGGCCTGATTTAGACAGACAACCAAGTGAACCAAGACTTTGTTCATTTAGTTCATTCAGAACAAGAAAGTCTGAGAAAGGAGAAGCAAAAATAATAGGTTTGTACCAGTCTGCCAAAAACAGGGTGGCTTTCACCCACGTCCATTATTTACTGTACTATAAACCACTTCATGGTTGGTCACACCTTTTGTTTAGTTTTTCCTGTAGTTATTTGCTGCTTAAACAATCTTGAGAATGAGTCACATACAAGAATAAATCTTCTTGTGTTCCAAACATAAAGTGATAAATAGTGGAGTTACACTGTGTTGTAATACAAGTGTAAAATGAAACGCTGATATTTCGTTGGATGAGTTCCTTTATAACTATGCCAGAATGGACTATACGACACAATGTATCTCTAAACCCAAATAACAAATTTTATGACCGCACAAGACTAGAAGCAGACAAGGAGTTATTGAAAACTAATCAATGGTATCTATAACAATCAACAACGGCAATCCTCAACAGCGAATCTCATCGATTAGTCACTCTGTGCCATCATTATGAGTTTGATCATGGTGTTTCCGTTTATATGGCCACCTTTAAACGAGACAATCAAATGGAACAGATTGCATCAGTAAGTCATTACAATATATCAGCCAGGTATGCGGGTTGGTCCATGATATGCTGATAATACGTACAATAATACGTTGATAGTATGAGTAATCCAAAAATATTTTAATGATATTCGGGTCACAGTGGATCAGGTCATTTGAAATAAAGATAAACATTATTTCCTATGAACTTTCTATACTTTATTGGCTGAAAAACAAGCCCAAAGCTTGTTGATGAGACTACATCTTTGGCCTAATGATGCTATGATGGACATTTACTAATCTGAAAAGATTTGGGTCAGGAAAAAGGAACAGACTTCTTTGGTCTGACAAACAAATTGACACATAAATGAAGACACTGCAGTGAATAACAAAAGAAATGGTAGCTCAACAGCCAATACTGCCCTAATCTAAACATAATTAATCCCGTTAATACTGGTTGTCTGCAGTCCTTATCGGATCATTTGGGAAAAAAAAAAACACAATCGTCTAAAAAATTTGTTAGAAACCCTAATTGAGGGACCTTCATCATGAACATACTTTCTAAGTTCTTAAGTGTAGAGTATTGAAATCAAAGAAGATTGTAGCAGAAAGAATATTGCAAACACCAAAGTAAAATTTTGCTTAGGGGCCAAAAAGGGCTACATCAGCCTACATTCTCACATGCACAACACACAAAAGAGTCATAGCTCTGAATTAAACCAGAGATCTTCTAGCTAAGAACGCTAGTCGGTATTGATTTTCATTTGAAGACAAAATTTGACAAAAAAAGTACTTTTAACAGAGATTATTTCAAGAAATGAGATTGAAGTAAGAAACAGAGACTACTCCATTCAAAAACCATATTAACCATCTACCAATCCCTTCTCTCATCAGTCTCAGTGTGTGGCTGTTGAGAGTGTATCTGAGGGAGGTCAAGGGAAGCCTTTAGTACGTGCAGTAGGAAATGTCCGTCTCTGGGGATGGGCTTTAATGGGACATCGCTCTATCTGTGGCAGAGCATTGAGCCACAGCTGTTGCATATGCAATCCAACACACTCCAGAGGGAAAAAAAGACAGTATCATAACTTGCTTTACAATGTCATCGTTAAACAGTTGTTACACATCCCTTGTGAGCTCCTACCACTTCCTGTGGTCTGAGATTTTGTAGTCTCTTCTTGGTGATGCGTATGACCTTCACAAAGATTGTTTTTTGATAAGAGAGGGCATTAGGACTTGCTTGTGGGTGTCTCCTTAATATTCCAACCATCAGGGGATTGATTTCCATGCTGGTTAACCCATGGCAGGAGTGTGGTTGCCATAGAGACTCAATCAGGCTGTTTTAATTGCAAGGAAGGACCCTCGGTCTCACACTTGAGAGCTTGCCGATTGGCTGTTTGGTTGCTGAAAGGCACAGATGACAAACCATTGACCCAGTCAAATTGCTTCCTGTTCATCTGCCCTCAAGACAAGTAATAATGAAACTCTACATAGTTCATTAGCTGCCTTTAAAGGGTATCGTTTCCTCTTGGGGTGGGTTGTCTTAATTTCAGGAATATGTGCATATAGTGAGGACTGGCTTCTCCTCGTTTGTCCCTCTGTTCTCACCGTGACACATGGCCTTGCAGCATCCAGACACAATATGGCCAGCGCTTCTGCTATGAATTGGCCTCAGTCTGGGGATGAGAAGGGGGGTTGGACGGGAGGGATTGTGTCCTGATTTTTGTCACGTTGGTGAGTGGGTTAAACTGTGGACACTGCAGAATGTTGCAGCACTGAAGCGAATGCGTTTAAACAGAATCTTGATGGAATCATTGTCTGTAGTGTAGGAATACATTTTTGGGGGAGGGTGTGATTGACTACCAATCCTCCAGCCATGATGCAATCTATGTAATAGTGTGAAAACACCCTCCAGCCTCAGGGAACTTCTACATGAACACAGGTTCCTCACGCAGTGTACAAACAATATAAAATCACGTCCACACAAAAACACAAAACGCTGTAAAGAGTCCACCAAACCAGCAGGTGGCAGTTGATTATAAGTCTGAAGTCATATTGGTCAATCAGAAGCCTCCAAACAAGGTTCCAGCAAATGCAGTTCTCGCTTAAAAATGCTTGAAAACATCGTAAATCCGTAGAAAGTACCTGATTTAAAAAAACAGGGACATTTGGACAGGGATATACCCTCGGTCACTAGTATATTTACATTCATGACTCAAGCAGATGCTTTTTTTCTAAACTTACTTAAAATGAAGGAGGAAAACAAGAAAACAAAACCAGTTTATAGTAAGATTAACTGGAGACACACAAATACTCAAAATGTGCAAGTGTGTGTGTGTGCACCACACCTTTAAAAACCTTAACACGTCCTGAAACAGACTGAGCTCTCTCTCACAGTAGGAGTGATGTAACGACAGATGACATGCTCCCCAGTCTCCAGCAGAGAGCCAGAACACCACATATGTCGAATATGTCATCCTCATCCGACACGGTCAAAGATAAGCAGCAAAGTGGTTGTTGTTTGAGGCTAACAAGCATTGATTGACACCTGTGAATTTGTACAATGGCAAGTTCCTGCTGCAGAAAGCATTCTGGGTAGTAGTGTGGATTAGAGCTTACATATGTTCACTGGTAGACGGCACGGTGGCGCAGTGTGTAGCACTGTGGCCTTCCAGTTAGAAGGTTCCCTGTTTGAGGCTCGCTGGTGACCTTTCTGAAAAGAGTTTGCATGTTGTCCCCATTCCGCTTAGGTGTGAGTGTGTGTTGCCCTGTTATGTACTGGCGATCTGTCCAGGGTTTACCCCCGCCTTTTGCCCGATGTGAGGCACTAGCAGATACCTGTGACCCCATAAGGGAATAACAAGGCAGGAAACAGAATTAATGAATATGCTCAGTGGTCCTTATTTACAATAATTGCCTTTCATCCTGTGCACAGAGATGAGTTATTATCTCTACTTTAGTCAGCAGAAAACCTATAACAACAGAACATCCACAAAACTCCTTATTTCATTACTCCTTCACCAATGCAATTATTTATTCAAGAACTGCCACAGGCATTCAGATGAGAATTCTTTACCGGATGCGTTCTCAGCAGCAACCCAGCTGTGCTTTTCCACAAAATTATTCACTCTCTGTGACCCCACGGGCGACAAGTCTTTGCAGTATGAAGCTGAGTGAATATAAAGTAACTTTAAACCAAATATAAGTTTGCTACTTCTTACACTTTTCACCTTTGAAACTTGTCAGCCAGATAGAGAGAAACAGATGGAAACAGATGAATGAATGGGGCTCATCAAAGCTCCATACGGATATTGTATGGCATTAAGGATCTTGATATTTCATCGTGAATCTGGCAAAGAAGGGATGGATTCTGCCAAGGACTACAAATACACGCCACAGTCTGGGACATCAGCCTTTCCAAACACATTCCCCATCAAACGGCTTTTCCATTTGTTTATTATAAATGGCATAAAACACACAATCCTAACATTCCCTAGAAAGGAAATGTGTCCTTTCTACCTTCTTGGTCTTTTTAGTTACAATAAAAAGGACACAAAGTCAGGGATTTTGTACGTTTATAGTAAGGTATATGATTCAGTGATAAAACCTAAGAAGTACTCATGATCAGTGTCACACAGAAATCCTGTCATGAACTGGAACAGAAACAGTTGTGTAGGAACATCCATACTCTGCTATCTAGTAGTGGTTGAAACAGTTTCTTGTCATGGCAAGACACACGGTAGTTATACTGCATCAACAAGCTCTCTCCCAGACAAAAGGTTTGGGAGTTTGAAGGTGTGCTGTTCAACAATAGTACAGGAGGAGACAGGAAATGATGAGGATAGAGAAAGAGAGTGGCGATGAGAAAGAGCCACAAACTCTGGAAACTAATTTTGGTTTTCACTTATCATATAGTACAAGCTCTTTTGAAGAAACCCAAAGAAATGGGCGAAATTGAGGATTGTGGATGCAGTGATTGACCAAAGAAACTTTTTAGCACATCAAGCAAATTAACTGACCTCGCTTTGAAAATGTTAGATACTTAGAACTGGTAAAAACCAGTGGGACCCAGGGAGATGTCTGGACTACTGTCTGGAGAAGTCTGTCCATATGGGGGACCTTTTGAAAGGCTTGCAAACCAAAAGAACAGGACTAAAAGAGTCAAGTATGCATGAAAAGCAGGTGCTCTGGACTGACCTACCAGCCGAGTTCCTTAAAAATTCTTAAAAAATAATTTCTGCTGTTCTGAAGTTAGTCATGGCAATTTTTTTTCTCTTTTGTTAATTGATGAAAATGAATGATTAACATTTCCATTTTTATTTGTTTACAGCATTTTACTAAAACTAGATCACAGCACTACAAAAGCAGCACTGGTTCAGTGCAACCAAGTAGTTTTGAGGCTTCTGATTGGCTAAACTAGCTACTTGTAAAGGGCTATGTATTGCCAATAATACAAGGGTTAGAATATGACATTTAATATTACATTGTGATGCTGTAAACCAGGAGAAATATTAAGATATTTATTATTTAACGGGTATATCTTTGTGAAAGCCTTCAAGACACTTTTATTTTACCATTTCTACATTCATTAGTCCCTTTAGCGTTGAATGCCGGATGTTTGTGTGGCCACAATTTTAAACATAAAGAAGAATGAATGGGCAACGTGAAATGTGCTCTTAAGACTTGTGAGAAAGCATCCATCATGCGGAAAACAGCCATCAAACAAGCACTTAAAGAGCCTAGCTAGTAGCAACTAGCAAACCTCAACAGCAACAGCTGCAAAACATCTTGGCAACCATGAACACCCCTCATTACTACAGTAGTGAACTGTAAAAATCTATTTTAGGCCGCTCCATCTATCTTCCTCTGTGTGTTATATTTCGTGAAATGTCATGCAGTACATTCATTAGAGCAAATCATTGCACATCCTCGTCCGCATGGTTGCTATAGTTACTCTGGGCATGATTATTAGGGTCTGGATAAGGTTGTAGGTGCATGTTCTGTTGGCAGGCTCATAGATTTGGCTGAATGTCGCATGATGATGCCTGAATATATTTCAACAGATGTCTGAGACGCACGCTTGCTGAGAAGTGTTCCGTTACTGCAGATCAATGGGTTTCATTGGAACCAGGATCATATTTAATTGCATTACCTACATTTTGGTTTATATTGTTTTTTGTGAGGCTGGTATTTTTATATTTGAGCATTTGTAGCGCTGCACAGTCTCTAGAACAAACAAACACTAAACTAACAAACCCCTCTTTGTTGTCTTTCAGTCAACCATCCCCCGAGTCAAACAAGTGTTCAGGTAAGTGTCTTTTTTTCCATTAGTTTAAAACAAACATCAAAACAAATGTAATTATATTTTTAAATCACTGTTTGGGTAAAAAGATCAAGCATTTAAAACTTTGGATAAAATCATGATCATGAGGAAATCAAAGTAAATGAATTATAAACATGTTTGTTGACTAGTAAAAGGGCACCAATAAAGAACATTGCCCCCTGTTTAACCAGCATACATTAAGAATCTGTTAACATGCAAATGCCTATGTCTGTCACATTTGCATAGTTTCTGGAGGCCAACAATTGGCCTTTTCATCTCGCTCAACCATACAGTATCTTCTGGTATACTATGAATTTGAAGAATAAAATGTTCTATTCTTAAAAAGCAAAATGTCTAATGGCTCAATAAAAAAACACAAGCAGAAAGCCTGAAATGGCTTTGTGTCTTAACTATCTGCTTCTTATTGAAGCGTTTACGTGAGTGGAAAGAAAGAACTTGCCCATTTGAGAGCGAGTGGTTCAGCTCCTCTTCATACAAAAGAGGAGAAAGACCCAGGACTCAGTCTACCCTAGGATGCCAACCATTCGATCTGTCTATTCAGCTTGAGGAGATGAGGCCCACCATCATCCTGGACCAGAGCTCTGTTTGTTCTGGCCCGGTTTCTTGGATGGCTGTCAAATGAGTCTGGCCTGCATGTTTAGGGTACAGAGTAAAGCATCCAAGAACCATTTGTTCTGACGTGGGTTCAGGGTAGTTCCAACTGGCAGCATTCTTCTGCCATCTTGTGGTTGTAGGATTTAAACTGTGAGAAATAATCCGATAAAGACATACTCATATGTCTAAGTCATAAATAGTGTCAGTAACACGCTCCTGGATTAGATTACTGAACTCACAAATGATAAACTGGCTATTATTTGAAATTTACTATATTTATTAATTACCTATGCTCTCCAGTTTTTGAGATGCACACAAGATTCGGCTGACTCTAAACCTTAGTCTCTAGCAGTGCCAGCTATGTGTTTTTCAAATCATGAGGCGCAGCACCACAAAACAACAAGAAAAAAATGACTTAAAAATTTAAAAAAGCTATGTATTGACACAATAAAGTCATTGTTTTTAAGAATAATAAGTCTTGATCAGGAATCAAATAAACACAAAGAAAAAGTATTTTTTATAATAATTCTATACTCATTCCACTCATATTTATACTCACCAAGTTTAGTCAGGTTGATTTACATCAATTAGGTTGAAAATCCCTGCAACTGAGAGTAGTAAGGTTGAAAAAAAAAATCAGTCAAAAGACCAAATATTATCGTGTTATATCAGTTATATCATCAGAACCCAATGCCATTTTACCACAATTATTTTTATGAGGTGCTGTTAAACTCAAAATAGGCTTTTTAGTGCACGTTTTCTCACATTCTCACAGAAAACTGGCATAACATGCTCAAAATAATTCGCTGCTTGATTTTTTTTACTATATCATTTGTGTTGATCGCTTATGATTCGCGTTTGACCATGTGATAAATGTAAACAGACACCCCAACTCATAATGCCCCGTGCAACGTGGCTGGTATTTGTTTAAAAAGCATGTTTTTGTCGTCTTCACTTGTGTTTGGTTTGCATCAGGGTTTGATCAAGTTCTCATCACAAACGAAACCCTCTGGAATTCGTTTTGATTTGTACCGAGAGTAGCTCCTCGAGGAGGTCCAAGACTGCTTTTTTAGTCACATTTTTAATTGCTTTCTTTCCCGCCCAAATGAACTGAAATAAAAGGGAAAACTAATTCTAGCTTGAATAAATCAAACTAAACAAGTCTGGTGTGAACGCACCCTATAAGAACAAAAAAATCTACTGTAGTCAGTTTTCTCAATATTGAAAATGAGCATTGAATGTGGCCACAATGGCAAGCCATAGGTACCCAAAATATGTGGTCAGTCATTTCTATGAGTTTCAAAAGTACAACAAAGCTTTTCAATACAACCAGCTTTGTGTTATTTTGAAGGCCAACTGAAATTAGTAAATTTTGAATACATTTCCCTTAACTTTTTGGTTGGTAGTGTGATCAATAAACACATTTTCAGATCTGAATGTTTATATTCTATAAAGGAATCAATAAGATCTACATCTTGATCAGTTTTCACTGTTATTCCCTTAACATCAGCTATAGTGTCTAGACATTATTACAATTTTTATCTCAAAATTTTGCGGTAATTTCTCATCTATTTCAATCATTAATTAAAAAATTAAATAACCTAAACCACTAAACTAGGCTAAACCACCTTTTTACCCACGTTGTCTCCCTCATTCAGTAACACGCTCGGATCTCTTGGACATCAAACTGACCCACCTCTCTTTCCATCCATCTCTATTTTGTGTTCAGCCTCTGCTGTGAGGTACATGTGGTCAATGTATGTGACTCATCATTCTGACGTGTAATGGCTCCTGCGCTGAGTGCTGTGTTGAGGTCAGGGGCCATGGGGTCAGAGGTCGCAGGGGAGCTGGCACTTGTTGGCACAATTGCTGGAATCACAGCTTTCCTGCTGCTCTCCGTCCTCCTGCTGCTTCTCTGCGCTAGCTGCCAGGGGTGAGTAACACTATAGTGCTCCAGTTCCGTAAATTACTGTTTGATTGCAGAAATGTTCTGTTTATTTTCGCAGGCTGGTAAGTAGAGAACACTGATTTCTTTTTGAGTAAAATTTAACAAAAAGCGATATTGATTACATCTATATGTAGAAATGTCATCACATAAATGCACTGTAGTAAATAGATTGGTTCTCTTTGTCGATCTGAAAGATTGAGGCAGACCCTGAATACATGGTTTAAACAATAGTTCTGCATTTTTTGTAGAATTCGCACAAAGACAATATACCTACTACTGCTCCTACTACTACGGAATAGACCTTATCCAGAACCATCCTGAGGTTTTCTTCAAAGCAGATAAAGCCTAATCCATGTTTCCGAACTGTATTAAACATGATTTGAAAACGCTTTGTTGTCTGGATCAAGGCTTAGGAATTTAGATGTTGGTTTCACAATCCCACAAAGAACACGGGCAAATCTACAAAACCTAATCAACATTTCTCAATAAACCTCTTCCTCTTACTCCACAGGCAGAAGAAAGGGGCGCTGCCAGGAGACCATGAAAACCTGATGAATGGGGTAAGCATGTGCTACCTCAAATGAGATTTTAGACCCATTGTGACTCAAACAGAGCATTACAGAGTCTCTGTGAACACGTCCTCTTGTCAAATTCAAACAGCATTTTCAATTACACGCCGTCCCGAGATTATGAGAACCCTCCATAGAGAGAGCTTCAGTCATGAGAATGTGTGACCATTGGGCTTGAGGGCCTTGTAAATGTGGACGAACCGAGAGAAGAAAGGATGGTCATTGTTAGGCATCGGTTTGTGGGAGGAAAGCATGAAGTAGACAGATTAGCATTTGTCTTTGGCTGCAAGGAGATGAGAAACTTCATGCATGAGTCGTCTCTGCAGCTTATTGGTGGGTGTCCTCTGTGAAATTATCATTCGAGAACAGAGGTCAAGAGTTCAGGAGATGTTTAGCAATCAGGAGATTAGTGTGACCCACTGAGGCCACGACTGGCTGCTTGAAAGCATGTACACAGCTGTATAAGCAGGGATTGTGAATCGTTCTCTCTAACAGTCTATAAATAATGTAGTCTGTCAGCTTTAGGTGCACATCTGTACTGCGATGACGTTCAGCTTGTTTTGTTTACCTCAGTGTTGTAGCTAGACATGACTCCAATGTATTCTGTGTATTATAGAAATGCAACCAAAAATATACTTCATTAAGTTCAATATTTATTTCAGAAACTTAAAACGATGTATTATGCTAAATCTTTACATGCCATTAAAGACAAAAATTATTATCCCCCAAGTAAAATGCACATTTTATTATTCTATTCCAAGTGATCTGTAACAGAAAGCAGGTTTTATAAACACAACAGTTTGAACACAACAGTGATTGAAGTTTGAAGAACTCTTCTGGTAAAACGATTAGCCATCTGATTAGTCATTAGTCATTTTGCTCGATAACTGCCTTTGAATCTGCACTGTAGTGCGTTGCGCAGATTTTCAAGTGGATTCAAGATTGGGTTTTGTACAGGCCAGTCAAGTACACACACTTTCCTCATTTGAATGTATTTCTTCACCAAAACTGAAGTATAATGTCAACCCAAACCAAGTTTTCTTGATGTCTTTCAAAACGGTCATCCCTTTTCATGTTTTCTTCAACCCTGATGAGAATCCCAGGACCAGTACTGAAATGCCTCTCCCTTCTTTCTCCGAACTTTAGCTCTAGTTTTATCTCATCTGACCAAAGGACACACTTTTCTAAAGGGTCTTCTTAACAAACTACACTCTGGTTTGGAAGAAGAGTGGTTATTTTTGGTAGTGAAGTCATCCACTTGATAAGTGTGCGGTCCCTTGACACTCAAAAATGATTTGATAAACATATCACTCCATCTTTATGGCCATTCTTTCTATTAATTCTTTCTCTAAACCAATTTCTTTTGCCTTTTCCATGATGACAACCTGGTTGTTTTGCAAGTAAGTACTAGGTTAATATGGCTAATCGTGCAAATTTGATTAAAATTACTGTCATTGTACAAAGTAATAATTTTCTACATTGATCTTAGCAGATTTTATGTGTCTATTTTCAATTTCTTTTATGTAAGCCACCACACAAAAAAAGATAAACTCAAAGCATTGCCTTGCTCAGTTAATATTTCACTTGGGAAACAATTAGACAAAATGTCCCATTTCACAGGGGGAGCTAAACATTTTTGTATGTAACTGTATGTGTTTAAATATTTCAAGCTTTTATTCATTAAAATTGTGAGAGTTGAGGCTTATCGAATGGAAATTCCAGTGTCTCATGAAATATGAATAATACATAAAATCAACAAAACATTATTTTTTAAACAAGAAAAGAAAAAGTGCTTCCCTGCACTCCATGCACCCATGCCTCTATACACCGATGCAATATTTCATGCAATGAGCTTGAGGTACTATTACTAGTGTCTTTTCTCTTCTTCTTCTTGACAATACCCTCAAAGACTCTTTTAAGGGGTTCAGATCAAATCACTATGGTCTCTGACTGTGCGGGCAGGTGTCAAGTTCTACTGGCTAATTAAATCTTCATGAAGCTTGCCACCAGTAAGCATGAATTACGAAAACTTAAGTGGATAAACCTCATGACACAGCAGCTCAAATCATCGCTAAATAAACTTCACACTGGATGTCTAAGACTCGTTTGTCAATTCTGGTGCTCCCTTAAATACTTGAATGGAGTTTGAAAATCCTTTAAAAACCTTGTTTCTCCCTTTTTCCTGTGTATCGTTGCCCACTACACACTTAGCAATAACTTTTGTGTTGATGAGTGACTTCTGTGATCTTTCAAGTCAACAGACTTCCCCTACAAGTGTGTAGCTCCCTGACTATTTTTCGTTTTACTTGTTATGATTTCAGGCCAAACATTTAAAAAACACAGGTTCACTCATACATGTAATGAAACATTTTATGTAACAGCATTCTTATACATCATGTATATATGGTTTTATCAAAGTTACAGCACATAAATTAGTTCAGAAGCTCAGCAGTTCAAAATTAAGTTTTCAGAAACTACACAGTGGTTAAAATGACTATTTAAAACGCTGTCCCTTTGAACTTTTAAAATACAATTTTTTTGCAGCATATTTACACACAATCTGTTGTGAAATCAAGATTGGTTGTGATCTCAAAGTCGACATCCTATGGCGTTACCCCTCTCATGATGATGCAGTACTTTCCTGTAGCATGTACATAATGCTATACTGCTAAAATGCCCAGTATATTCAAGAGGGCTTCATTTAAATGGCAGCATCTGTCAGAACATGACAAGTTAAACGGGGTCTTTGTCTTCTTGTGACAATCTGAGTGGCTCTCAGCTTTAACCTCCTGTGTCTAGAGGACTTCATCACCCTGGCAACAGGAATTCTCAATGAACTGCCACTAGGTGGTCTCATAGTGCCACTGCATGGTGTTTTTTTCCTACAGTCTGAGACAAACAAAGAGCTCAATCTGAGGGTCTTTGTCTGCTGTTTCTTTTTAGCCGGGGTTTTCAGCCCTTTCTCTGTGGCTTCTGTTTGAAATTCCTGCACCCCTTCCAGGTTCATAGAATTACACCATACACGGCTGAACACACATTTATAATTCATTAAATAATTGTGTATCTTACTATAACTGTAACCGCAATAGTAAATGTGTCACTGTGTAGTTCAAAGTCGAAAATTGTTATCTTGTTATCTGCAGGTGTCTGAAAAGGAAACATGTAGCCAATCACTCGGGAGCCATGGAACTGACCCTGGTGTCAGCAGCTCCCATAATGGTCCTCTTACTAGTGGTACAGGTAGCAGTTCTCCAAAAACCTTCTCTGACTCAGTTTTTAATGGTCTGTCCTACACTAACTATCACCTTTGTACCAGTTCTAACAGACACAATGGACCTGAGTCCCCAGCCTTCAGAAGACATGCTGTCCAGCCATTCCGAGATTAGATCCTCTAAATACCACCAGGACCGTGAATTACCCAGCATTCCACCGACTGATACTCTCAAAGCCACAGCAGATGATGCTCAAGTTGGAACAGGAGAAGGCACATACGAGGTGCTGAAAGACAGCACCCCTCGTGATGTTAGTGTGGAAGACTCTTTGTATGAGACCGTGAAAGAACTCAAGGACGTTGGCCTCCCTAACGGTACACTTAGCCCAGAAGAACCTGCTGCACCCCTTCACAATGGGCAACAAAGCCCCGCTACACCAGACCACACCATGCTGCCAAATGGGGTAGAGTATGCCTCAGTCAACCTCAGCAAGAAGAGTCGCTACAGCACTGACCTTGAAGCAAGGCGCTCAGCTGCCATCATGAATCCTCCAGAGCCGGAGGATGAAAAGCCACCTCCCATACCTAACAAAGTCCTAGATGAGAACGACAACCAGCAGATGCCAAATGGGCAGGTAGGGGTTTCCTGATTACAACTCTACTGCCTCCCAAAAACACACGGGAGCTGCCAGATCCTTGTCATAAATTCATGAACAGCAATCTAGAATAGAACTATGAGTAGCAGCCTTGGCAAAGAGAAAACTGGACAGAGCTAGAGAATTAAGCCATTCCAGCACTAAATAAACAACCCCAGTTGAAGATATGAGCTGTGTCTCAATCAGAAGTCTGCATCCTCCGTAGAGTGTATTTCAAGGCCACTTAGGTCACACCGCTGCGCTAAGGCTATCATCCCATCTCGGCCAAAACTCAAGTGCGTCCTTCAAATGTGCCCCTTTTCCCCCTGAATTTTCCCGCTAAAATTGGTGACACGAAGAACCATGGCATCTGTCCGTACAGAAGAATAATTTTTAAAATAATAAAATACTTTTGTAATGCAGTATCAGATACAAGCAATTGCCCAGGAAAAATCCACAGGATATTTTTCCAACAGTCAGCATTGCTAGCTAAACTGAGCACACGAGTACGGCGCATTTACTGTTCATTCACACTCTTTAGGCTCTTCTGACAGTGATGTACTACATATAGTAGATCTGCCTGTAGCATACAAATGAAGCCATCTGTGGAGCAGTGCAAACAAACAGGCTGCTCCTGTGCCTGGAGTCAATGCCTGCATGCGGCGAGAACATCGACTACACTAACTACACATCACAGCTGCCCAGGGGACACACGCACCTCCCCTTTGTCCATCATCCTCTTTAGTCTGATTCTTCACTCTTTCAGGTTCACGCTCTACTTGTACCATCTACTGTACTTCTGCTTCCTTTGTCTTTAGAAGAGATTATGTGTACAATCCTCATGCTTGGCTGGAGAACAACCATCATTGAAACTGATCAGAGCTTCCAGCTACTCCTGCATTGATACATTGGATAATGATCTCATAAAATTTCACTACAATTCCTTGTCAATTTAGCCCTGTAATGGGCTGAGCACCTGTCCAGAGTGTACCCAACCTTTCATCCTGTGTTAAACCCAGGCACCATATAAAACTGTTATTTACAACTACAACTGCACTCAAGCTCTGGGACAAACTGTAGAGCACAGCGAACCAACTCCTCACCAATGCCCACCAACTGCCTGACGAACCCTGGTGGTTGATTGTTGGCTTTGTGTGTCTGGGCCCTTTGTGCTTCCTAATCCACATGGGGATGAAAAATGTCATTAGCCAAAAGTGAATACAGTTACTCCTGATTCAAAAACGGCTCTTTTCAGGAGTCATTGCACAGGTTGAGCTCATCTCAATCTCCAGCAGAGGTTCTGTAACCTGAACATTTTCTGATATGCTCCTGTCCACGCAAATTGGCCTTATATCATGAACAACTGATAAATTTCAGCAATTCTGAGATTCTGGAATACTTCTGATCTAAATGTTCTGGCTGAAGTGCAGCCAGTGACTGAAGAAAATGGTTTCGGCCTCGGACCAAAATGAAAACATCCTTAACGGAGTCATCATTCAGGGTCAATGGTGCCGTAATGAATGAACTACATGACAATAAGGAAGTCTTGATTCGGAACACCATCCGTCAAAAGCTACTCGACATATAAATAATTAAAATGATTGTTAATATTGCATTATGACAGAATTTGCACCAACCAAACGTTTTGAAAAATGGCAAAAGCCGTATCACTCTGCAGCTCAGGTTGGTATAGGGTACTTAGCAAAATTGTAATAAATAAAAATAAAAAACACAGCATTAATCTATTTTGTACTGTAAAGCGATTCTGCTCCCTTCAGAGTATAGCCTCAATGGGTCAGTCCTTGAATTGCAGTTTCAGTCATTAGCTACTAGACATCTGGAGGGAAGCTGTGGGACCCCAAATAAAGCTGTGGGACACTCTACTGTAAACTTTAAGATGAACGTTCAGATTATATCCATAAATCAATGTCCTGCATTTCATAAACAATCCTAGAATATTTCTTCGAGAAGAGTAGGAGAGGCGACCTGGGCGAAATTGCCTGCAAGACACCATCTATTATTTGACTACATGCATAAAGATTGGGGATGCTTGGCAGAAATGCACTATATGAACATAGAATAATTTTACAGAATCAGCAACAATTTTTGTACAGTACATCCATTCCACAGTTGGGAACGTCATCTGTTAACATGTTTTTATTCCTCCTGCTGAAATGAAATGGACTTATCGGTGGCTCTGATGCAGTATCAAAGAATGCATAAAACTACTAAAGAAGAACATTTGAGTGAAGTGTTACAGGTCTTTGCCTCAGATTAACAGTTATTTGCAATCCCTCCAAATATTAGTGTCATATTAGTTAGTTTTTATATAACCAAATATTAATATTACTATTTCGGGTACCCAAAAACTTTTTTTTACAATAACCCAAGCCTTTTAGCAGTTGCTGTATGCAAACGCTAGTGGTTGGGGTGCATTAATGGGTTCGGGTTCATTAATGCTGTCGCAGGAACACAGCAGCATTTCTCTGTGAATCAGACCTTATGGAATGTAGAAATATTTTAGGTTAATATCATTTATTGTTTAACATGATAACAAAATGATCACATTTGGATAACCTCACATATTTTTGAATATGCCACTGCATTGAAGCCACACCATTGGAGTTCTGGCTGTTTGCTTAAGGTCATTGTCCTGTTGAAAGATCACTCTGGTCTGAAGAGGTGCATTACAGGATTCATTTCCCTCTCAACTATGACTACACTAGTCTTAAACTTGGTCATGTCAGAGAAGTGCCCTATGACCACACTGGCATACATGTCTGATTGGTGGAGCATTGCAAAGAGTTCCCTTCTCCACAGAGAAACTCTGATAGAGTAACCATTGGATACCTCCCTGACTAAACTCTGTTTCACTCAGTCAGTTCCGTGAAGAATCCTGGAAGTTCTGAACTTTGTACTCATTCTGTACCCTTGCCCAGATTGTTGCCTCAACAAAATCCTTTCTATAGACTGACTGGCAGGATGGTGAAGTGTGTTTATAATGATTAATAAATTATATTATATAGGTGATTAAATTAGCCATATCAAAGAGGAAAGCAGTAGCTCTATAAAGAGATTAGTTAGTTGTGAGGTGGTCAGTGTTGGCACAAAGCTAAAATGAATTGCTTTGCTAATTAAACCAGCATTTGCTTATCTTCCTCTGCCTTTTCACTATAAACATGTAATATACATCCTTTTTTATGGGGTAAGGAGGATTAATCAAAACAGGTTCTAAAACTTTTTCCTAAAGATTTACATAAAGAGTAATAACACAGAGCTAAAGAAAATATTCAGCTTGAGTGTAATCTGTCGGTGAGGTGTACGGGACAGGGAGTGATACGCTTCCCCTTCAGCCAAGGTGTCTGTTATTGATCTCCTGTAGGATTTACTTGGTTAATTAATGGCACAATCATTGATTCTCTTTGTAAATATACAACCATTCTTGGCAGGAGAGGACCTGTACATTTAGTTTCAATCAGTTAACTCTTAAGTAATGAATCAGTGGCTTAGTTTAGCCACCGATCATTCCTCGACATGAGCAAAGTCAGCAGAACGGAGCCATTTCCTTTGGTGGAGTGTGCTTAAATTGATGAAATGTTTTAACTAATGACTACATTCTCTCATTGTCCAACAGTTACACTCTCCTCTGACAACTTTGGAGCTCCAGGATAATGTACCTCCAGTCAGTGAGGTAAGATATCATCATCATGTAGTTAAGATTGGTTTGCATGTTGAATTTATGCAAGAGTACTAAATCCTCAATACAGCATTTGATTTGTGAAAGATCAGGCTTCTGTCTTAGGAGCTCGGTGAATTCCAGTGAGGTTCTGTGATGGGATTCCACAAGTCCAATCTTAAAAATTCCTCATAGGAACTGCTCCCCAAACCCACCTTCTGAGTTTGCCACTTGCCACAAAAACGATCTAGATTGTGTGAAATGTGAAGTATGATGGGAGGGGGATTATTTAGTGGTGTTATTTTTCAAGAGCTGTGCTTGCGCCCTTTTGGACAACTGTATCCAGGCAGTCTTTGTGGTAAAAGTTTGGGGATGTCTTTTTCCTGTTATGACATGAATAAGTTTAGTGTGGAAGAACTTGACCTGACGTCAAACTGAAGAGTACCTTTTAGATGAATTTGAGCAAAGACTATAATCTAGTTCTTCTTGAACAACACCAGTCTAACCTCACAAATTACCTTCTGGAATAGTGGACCAAAACTCCCACAAACACATCTATAAACTGCCTTATTATTAAGAGCTGCAAAGGGCTATACAATCAAAATTTTGGATGCAAAGTGGAATGAACTTTTGGAAATATACACTAGTGCATGCAGCTGACGGAAAAGAACAAACATTTGCTGTTTGTAATATACAAGCTTGATACATCCTCTACATTTTTTTACATAAAGAATGTTTTGGAATCTTTTTCAGATATCAGACATGTACTCCAAGGTACTGAAGAACACTGTAAAGGAAGCAGAGAATGATTACAGCAGCATTGCAGAGATCAAGGGAATGGTTCCTGAGTCAAACTCCAGTGAACTTTACGCCACGGTCGGAGAAGAATTCTCTCACACACTGGAGGGGCTTATAGAGAATCGGGACCCAGCGTACGAAACCATAAAAATTGCCAAAACGGCTGAAGATGCTTCTCATAGCAATGGCATAATGGAACCTGACTATGAAAGCGTAGGGGAACTGGGTCTAAATGGAGACCTCTGACCATCCTTCCTGGGCCTGTGGACACTAAGAACTCTGAGGGTTCATGAGTGTAATGCACTTATCCTTTCCTGATTGAATGTTTTAATGTCGCTTTATGCATCCCATTGTTTTGACATGTTATCAAAGTGCTCCGGCCTGTGAACCAACACAGGAATTGAAACACATTTGGGTCTTGGGTTTGTCATGCTATTCATCTGAATATCTGGGTACCACAAACCCAAGGTGCCTCTTTTCTACATTGTTATAATGGAGATATGTAGAATTGCTTTTCAGCAGCAATTTTTAGTAAGTTTATCAATATTCCCGAAGGCAACAAATGCACTGTCCTCTAGACAAAACGAATCTCCTCAAACATCGTCATAAACAAGGTACAACTAAAATCCTTTGATGCAATTACAGTCAATTAACATCTCATCTCCTTTTTTAAAGGGACATATACCTAAAATGATTGCCTCAACAGTTGCTTAGCAACACAAATGTGTGACTGAAATCTGTTAAAATGTGCTTTAATATCTAGAATAGTACTATCAAATTTGATGCAAAAAATATCCTGGTGCATCACTCAGAAGACTTTATTTGTGCATATCGTAATTATTATGCATACGCCAACCAGCACATCTGTGCCATCACCTTCCTGCATGCCATCCCGAACAGTATCCTTCCAAAACAAAGCGTCATCAATGGTTAAAGCTCTTATGAGTAATCTTTTATTCATATCATGCACTAGTAATTTCCATTCTCCTGTACACAGCATCTGCTCTAAATTCATCTCAACCGGACTATATTTCACACCAAACTAGATGAGAAACCAGCAGGGTTGTGTCCTGAAACAACCCCCGAAAGAGAACCAATCAGAGACTGAACATTTAATCACCCAGATCCCAGTGAGTTGTTTTACATCAAAATGTAGAGCAACTTTTTAATTGTAGCCACCAGTTTAGAGGAGTTTTAAATGTATTTAACCAAAGTCTCAGGTGAGGAAGTGACTGTGCTGAAAGCTTACATAAGTAAGCAGTTATCCATTGCTGGAGTGAGTTCAGTTCTTTATCTGTGATGTCACAGAGCTGTGTTGCTGGAACAAGTCTGTGTGTTTTTTATAGATGCAGATGGAGTGCATTGTATATTTAAGATATGGTTTAGATTTTAATTGTAATAGGTACGTGATATTACAAAATGCTGAACAAAACAGTGGAACAAAAAGTATGGTACTCTCAGACTGCAGCTTTGCCTGTTTTGTAAATGTACTTTATTAACATTATCATCAGGTATGAAAGTAGCTTTTTTCTCTTCATCTGCAGTGTAAGGAAAAGCATTGCATGTACAGACACGGCATGGAATTTCATGCAAAGAGACCCTTGTAAATATTGGAATAACTGTTGTGATCTGGTCAGTGATGTCACTGTTTAAGTATAGATATTTAACAATTGCCAACAACTATCAAATGACAGCAGGAGGAGCTGTTATCATTGATTTGTTTTGAGGAACTATAGCAAACTCTTTAGAATCACTGGTACGTATCCTGTCTTGGTTTTTTTTTTTTATAGATGTTGCATAATGTTTTTTTTATATTTAATTGGTTAATAGCACTTTTGAGTACATTGGTTTTTTGGTACATTGTGTTGCTACAGGGTCCATATGGACTCAAGTTTCTTTGAATATCATAGTAAAATAATCAGTCATGTTTCTCTCTCTAACCAAATTAAGTGTATTTTGTTGTAAACAACAATGAATTGTGCATTAAGTTCTTTTATCATAAACTTTGTAATGTGGTATCTGCAGTTATAAACAATATACTCATGCTGGACTTATAATAAAGTGTTTTTGGATATATCCATTTTAGCTGATGTGTTATATCTACACACACACTATCAACATTACTTATTTTGACAAGGAAAATACGTATTTGACTCCCTGCTTATTTTAATGTTTGCTATCAGACAAATAGTGATGGTCACATATTTAATGCCCAGATTTTTCCAACAGTGAGACAGATTGTCAAATAGAAACATCGCTTTGCCCTCACAGGAGTTAAAAAGTCTATTATACAGGTAACTACAATTTATATCTAATTACTAGTGTTTAAGACACCCATCCCCAATATGTTTGATTCCAAATGCGAACAAAAGTCATACTACATTTTAAGTGGCTCAAGATGTAGTTATAAGTTCTAGAGTAACCTACCAGGACCTAAACTCAACAGAACATCTGCGAAGGAAGCCAATAAAGCTTGAAAAAATAAAATAAAAAGACATTGATAGATCTGAGAATACATTGACAACAACATGGTTAGATCTACCCACTGTTATTTTGAGACACTGCAGCATTGCAGATTGTCATTGACTGAGAATTTCAAGTAATCAGTAGCAAGCAAATGTATGTAATTGATATTTTCCCCCACAAGAGTGAATGAAGTTTTTTTTTAATCTTTTCAGCCACATCTACGTTAAAATGGACAATATGCGTGAGGAGGGAAGGCTGGAGGAGGAGCAGAGGCTGTGTATAGGTTCACAGGCTGAAAAAATGTTAGTTATGAGATGTAATTATAACATAAATCAGAACTTGTGATATTTATTCTGATCAGTTTTATATTGGTGTAGTAATCTTGCAAGTATCAATATTACAACGGTTTCAATGATAAATTGTTAAGAAATCTTTTTTGTTATATGTGTAAAACCGGACCTCCACATCACATTTAAAGTTCCAAGAGAATACAGCACTGCGATGGTGGACTGTAAACCTGTCCAGGGTGTACCCCCACTCTCGCCCAATGTGCGCTGGAGACCCCCGTGACCCCAAAGAGAATAAGTGGGTTGGATAATGAATGAAAATACAGCCACTTCGGTAGTAGTATATATTTGTTGCTTTTTTAGACAATTTTCTAGAAAAATTTAGTGCATCTCCTAGTGAAAAAGGCACCAGCTGCCACTGGTTCATTGAACAATTTCTGAGTGTATTCCAATGTTTTATATTGACATTTACTTATTGCTGTTTCATAAGTCATTGCCTACTTTGAATAAACAGTCAACATTAGGATGCTATGCATGGTTTATTGACTCAAACAGAAACATCTCCACGCGCGCCTCTTTCCTCCCTCCTCGTCATTGTTTTCGCCACTCGCTGCTTGTGTTTGGAGGGAAACTGCAGATGAAAGCGGGCGCGCGCGAGTGGAGGCGTGTGTGCCAGCAGCCAATGGAAGTGCAAGGGGGCCGCGCGAGCGCACATGTTTACAGGCGACATTCCGCCGGTACAGCCAACGGCTCGCGAAAACCCGAATGGATTCAGCGGAGCGGAGTCAGTCTCAAATGAATGCGGATCGAGGGGTGTTTGGCTCGAAATTCATTTTAACATGCACACCTTCAACATCCGAGACTTTAATTTTTATAATTATAATAATCTTTGATACTTTAGACGATTTGAAATTTTCATCAACAATGAATACGTTGTGAAAAGTACATCCTGTTCATAAATCCATAACTGAAATTCCGGTCCGCGCTTTAGCTCAACCCGTCAGCTTTGAGAGAACGGCAAGCAAAACAAACAGGTCGGGCAGAAGAAAGATATCGGTTCGGTTGCCGGTCGGTTTACGCACGGAGGCTATCAAGCGCACCGTATCTGCATGTCACACCCTTTCACCGGGCTCGCTTTGCAACCATGCGCACTCCCACCGGCGAAAAGTGTGGATGCGGTCCAGATCTGTGATGCTGATGCTCGGCCCATGATGACGCTCGGTCCGTTCGGGTTTTGTCAGCGTGACTCTTTTTTGTTTTTAAATGGACGGACCCGTGCATTGATCGTATAACTATATTCGCGCATTTCTCTGACTTATCGACTATGCATACGCGGCGGATGGTGAAGCGCACGGTCATTGGGAGCCGCGTGTACGCGCCGGGTATAACGGGGGACGCGGCGCAGCTTATCGGAGTGATTCAGGCTGTCAAACAAGACAACAGAGATGCTTCCACCGGGCATCGGCGCAACGTGTACACCGTGCTCATGCAGGACGGGGGCTTGAAAGAATACTCGGAGGAAGAGATTGCACAGATGACTGCGAAAGTCCCGCTGAAGTCCAGCCTGAAGGTGTGTGTTAACGAGGAGTCCACTCACAGCATTGTTTACAGTGCATCAACATTGTTTTTATTATCATGATAGTTTCCACCCTAATGTCTGAGCAACAACGGATTCACTGATTTGGGGATGTTTGTCATTTTAAATGAAGGCTAAATGGAAAACACTTGTAAAGATATGCAAATTATAAAAGGCTTTTAGAACTGCATATTTTGGAGTGTTGCAAAATGTTTATTATTCATGAAATAAAATAAGCTAAATGTCTACATTTTTACAAAAACGGACAGCATTGCCAAATATTAGTAGTTTTACATCATTTTTATTGTTATTTGTATTAATCACAGTACATTTTGGCTATTTATCTAACTCAAATAACTTAACATTTCCAAACTTTACAGGTGCGTGCAGGGTCTGTCTATTTTTGATTAGGCATCACACAGCAAAAGTCAGTGTTGACAATGAGTTAATTTGTCAGTATTGACCCAGTGTTAAATGTAGGTTGTATATGCAACTCACAGTGTTACACTGGGGCAGGGTACATAGTATTGAAATTACACAGGGACAGAAATAATTCCATTCACATGGAGTTACATTTAACACTTGGTCAGTGTTAATTCAACTGGCAGAGTTGCAGCAATACCGGGGCAGTGTTAACTCTGCTCAGGGTTATCACATGGGTAGTGTTAATTCTACTCACATAGTGCTACATTAACATTGGGGGGAGGGGGTGTGTCAATAATACACAGTGTTAACTCAACACTGAGGCAGTGTTGGACCTTTAAAATCTATTTCATTGTTTCAGCTTGACTGAATGCCGGTCGGTTCACTGATGCCTTTGGTCTAAGTGATTCCCTAGCCAAAGACCACTTTGTTTCTGTTTGGTGAATCCCATGGACCGTTAAATAATTTGGCAAATTGTTTGTTCTTCTTACATAAGACCACAACAATGCAACAAAACCATGTGGGATAACACTTTAGGCTATTTAATGATCATCCATTAAATAAATAAAATAATATACATATAAACAATGAGTCAATTCTGTACAATGTACAACTATTTTATCCTTAGTGGCAGATAATTAACCCTTCTGAGCACATATTCTTTATAATTTTTAAATGCTCTGAAGCAACTAATTAACTGTGATGGTGATTCAGACTGGGTGCTCTTGTACGTTCAGTGCAATTAAATTAATATCTGCATAGATCAAGAACCTTTTGTTCAGAGACCTCAAAATGCTACTGTATGATGCTATACCAAGGGATGCTTGTATGCAGCTGCAGAATGCAATGATTTCTCCTTACATAATGACCTGATTGCAGTGAAATTAAACAGCCTGTTGTGCCATATCAAGACAAAGAAGGTCAAAGGGACAATGCCACCTCTTCCATTTCAACCAGTGCTGTCACACTTGTGCAGTAACACTTCTTTTGACTAATCAGTGAAATAACACAAATAAACAGAAATGTAAAGCGGATGCAGCTGCAATGATTGTATTAGGCTATTAGACAGCTGCAGTCTCCATAGGATTTTGTTATGTGATCTGTGCTCCCATTCCATGAACCCTAAACAGGACTTTTCGAAAGCTACTATAGAACAACATGCTTTTAAAATATAAGCAAGGGGAATGTGAAGCAAGGACACTCGTTTCTGAAAAAGCAGGGTGCTAATTGTCCCGGAGCAGCTGCACTTTAACAGTGGTAAAGCAAACCTCAACAGAGGGTGATGCTCGTCAAATCTGGTGCTTTGGCATTGTGCCTGGATTCCCAGAGCAGTGGCATTCGGCTTGGGAAAATGCCACTTGTTGACTTGCTAGTAAAGGGGGTACCGGTTACAGACAAAGGCAGCCTACTTTGGCATCATTCCCATGTTGCATGATATGAGATCTGCTATTGATGGATTTTAAAAAAAGCTCTTTTATACAGACTGCATCTCAACTTTGTTGCACTTTGCACAGAAGATATAGTCGTCCTGAGGGATTCATTGCAGTAGTTCTCAGATATTTTCCACAGCATTTGCAGTGCTTGTGTGTTTTCCTCGAGATATTTAAATTTAAAATGAAAGATAATTACATTCAAGCACTCGCCTGTGTGCATCCTGCTCACAAATGAAATTAATCCCCTTATTAGATCAGCCAAGATCTGGTTTAATTCATTAAAGTCTTTAGCAAAGCAAGAGCTCATTTGAATACTGAGGCAGGCAAATTAATTGTGTGTGACCCATATTTGATCAGTTTTTGGAGTGTGTTCACTGCATGGGATAAGAGTGCTGTAGATGTAAAACAAACAAGCTCACAATCCAAGGGTGTGTTTGGGCCTTTAAGTTTTTTTCATGGAACGGTTTGAAAACGCCGGCCAAGGTATAGTTTTGAAAGAACATGTGGATGTAAAAACAGGTTTTCCTTAATCACACTGGGTTACAAGGACTGTGTTGCTGTTTACTGTGCTCGCATGGCTTACAGCATATACAGGATTACATGCAGATGTTTGCCTTTTAATCAATAAGGCGGCTATGTTTTTGCCAATTCAAAGCTGAACACTCAGTTTAAAATGCACAAATCCACTGCCACATGTTGGTTTGGTAGTGTCTTTACAGGTTTTTTTTTTTTGTTTTCGTAGTGATGCATTTTTTTTCCGAAAAGGCTTATGTGGAAATTAATTTTTGGGACAGTGTGGGAAAAAAAAATTTCCCAAAAAAAAAAAGAAAAAGAAATGTAGGATACCAAGACTAAAATTGGAATGCCTTTACAAAATCAACAGGATTTCACAAAAACCTCTAAAAATGTTGCTCGCTATACTTTAAAGAACCCATCCTGGAGATTTAATCTAGTCATCTCCAAACTCCATGAGTCTTATCATAAGATGTGTTAAATTGTGAACCTTGTTTTTATTTCATTAAGCTACGTATGCATGATGTTCTTAAACAGGAAGTCATAGCGACATAACTCAGCCAAACAAAGACATATAAATCCCAAATTCACCAAGTATGTTAACGTCTGAGCCATTTAAATAGCAATTCACAGCATCAGTTATAGCACGAGAACGTGGCCATGTGAAATGCTGCAATTAAGATAGATAATGTGCTTTATTTACCAATTAAAAAAGTTTGAAGTGTCAGCCATAGCACAACCTGGGGGTCACAGCAAATTATTTTCTGGTTTTCGTTTTTAATTTTCCTGATTGTTCTGTAATGCTAACAGTTCTTGCTTGAATCTCCTGATTTATTATAATGCTTATTGCAACAAATTACCCATGGGGTGATGGCGCCCTTTGATCTGTGCTTGCAGCTTTATTGGAGTTTGTGTGTGAAAATCCAAATTTTAAACACTTGCCAAGTTTCTTTTTCTTTGTGGTTTAAATATATTAATGCTTTGGAGGCATGAGGTTGAGGTAGTCAGTCATGTGGAAAACCATTCGCAAAACTGCAAAGTCTCAGATCACCCAAATACCAGTCCATGGTTGGTCAATAGGTGTTTCTCTAATCACAATGGCATTTTGTCACAAAAGCTGGCAATTTCTCTATTAACGAACAAGACTTGTGCCATAAATTTTAGCCTTTCTCTGCTTTAGCATTCAGCCAGGTGAATGGTTACAGTCCCATTACAGCAGATAACCTCAGACACTCAAAGCTCATTGTTTACTCGCCGTTTAGTCAAGCCTATCTTGTTAAGGTAAGATAATCATCTGAATGCCATGTCGCTCTCTGTTAAATCCTTCGCTGGTACATGTGCTGATGAGCTTCGCTGTGCACTCTGTTTGCCCTCTCTTTCGCATGAGCTTTAGTCACAGTGCAACAGAAACCCAGAGATGAGCAGGAAGAAAATCTGCTCGTCTTTGCATTAGTGTGGTCACAGAGACTTGGCTTGGTGTACTAAAGGGGAAATGGCAGAGCGAGGGGTGTTCATTTTTCTTTGGTCAGCAGCTCTGATCTTCTAAACAAATACGACTGCAGATGAGCAAATCAATCAATCAATCAATCAATCTTTATTTATATAGCCCTTTACAACACCAGTGGTGCCCAAAGTGCTTTCCAATTAAAAACAGAAAAACAAGAATACTAAAAACAGAATATTGTACAGAATAAAACAATGTAAAGTAAAAACAGTAAAACATAGTGCAAACGTGTCACAAACAAAGTATTAAAAGCCATTTTGAACAAATGTGTTTTGAGCCTAGATTTAAAAAGGTTCAAATCAGTGATTTTACGTATGTCAAATGGTAAATTGTTCCACAGTCTGGGACCAGCCACAGAGAAAGCTCGATCGCCCCAGTGTTTGAGCCTGGCTCGGGGTACTTTCAAAAGAAGTTGGTTATTTGACCGTAAAGTGCGGCTTGATGTGCGAACAAATAAAAACTTGGTCAAATAACAAGGTGCTAATCCATTAAGAGCTTTAAAAACAAAAAGTAAAATTTTAAAATCAATTCTAAAAGAAACTGGAAGCCAATGAAGTGTAAAAAGGACTGGTGTGATGTGCTGATGTCTGGGTGTGTTGGTTAAAAAGCGAGCAGCAGCATTCTGCACAAGCTGAAGGCGACTGACAGCAGTTTGAGAAACACCGACATAAAGTGCGTTGCAATAATCTATTCTAGAGCTAATAAAAGCATGAATAGTCCTTTCAAGGTCGGTTCGATTTAAAAAAGGCTTTACTTTAGATAAAAGGCGTAACTGATAAAAACTAGCTCTCACAACACTGTCAATTTGTTTATCGAATTTGAAGTTGTTGTCAAAAATAACACCAAGGTTCCTGACTGTCGATTTTAATTTTGATGACATCCAATCAAAATCAGAAGATGGAGAATCACCAAATAAAATGTATTCTGTTTTGCCTTCATTCAAATGAAGGAAGTTTTGTCCTAACCACAACTTTACGTCTCTGATGCAGTCAGTTAATGACTGAAGAGCATTCTTTTTATCAGGAAACACAGGTAAGTAAATCTATAGATCATCTGCATAGCAGTGAAAGGCAAGATTGTGCTTCGCTATAACTGACCCTATAAAAGGGGTTCCTTGAGCCAAACCATTGTTTCGGGATGGGTATTGACAAATGCATTAATGAAAAACAGTTTAAACACAGCAAGCAAACAAGCCTAACAGTTGGGCTCTATAGAATTAAAAGCCCCCTCTATGTGATGCCAGTCGCTGGGGCAGACAGTTAATGTGTTTTCCTCTACAGAACACCTGTAATGGTGGTCAGCGGGACGGGCAGCCCCAGGGCCAGAATGGTGGTGTACAAAGGGTAGATGGGCCATCCCAGAGTCCAGAAAGCACAGAAGAACCTCGGCTGCTGGAGCACAAGCGAACAGGACGAGCACTGGAGTCTGAGAAGGACCACACCCGCTCGGTTTCTCTGCTGGAACAGAAACGCAAGGTGGTCTCTTCCAGCATCGATGTACCCCAGACCAGGTAAGACTATGAGATGAGTACCTCCCACAGACACTTGAAAGCTGAATGTAAATGTTTACTTCCCACATTCTTGACATTTTTAATCAATACAACTTTTTGTCTTATTTTTAGCATCTTTTATTTAAGAATGGGGCCAATAAGGCTTTGCCAATTATTGTGTTTTTTTGTTTCATACTCTTCTTTTATTTCTAGGAATGGAATGCATATATTTCATTCTATTGCATAAGATATTAAACACTACACTGTATTTTTTTACAATCAGATATTTTGCATATGAAGGCCCAGTCCTTTCATTGATTCTTAAATAATGTATTCTAGTGATTATTTTTATAATTGTTAAACAAAGTTTTCATGTGAATGTTCATTATTAATCCAGTCTGTTGTGGTGCAGTCCTATCCTCATCAGAATTGCTGTTCAAGGCATTTTGCATGGAAATGAGTCAAACTGAAAAGCATTAATACAAGTTTAATATCCCAAAACTAAGGCTATAATATATTAAAAGCATGTACCATAGTGATTCCTTGAGTTGGAGCTGGAATTGTCTGGTTTTGGGGATGATAGATGTGTTTGTTGACCACATGACATTAGAGCAACCATGCTTTATCTCAGTTTATCTCAGATTTGTTGTTGGAGAGGTAGTTGCAGGCTGCAATATTTGGAAAGTTTGATAAATAAATGGAAGCATGGGATTTGTATTAGAGATGCTTTTGTGTACTATCTCTCCATATATAGTCAAATTACTATAAATACACAAAGTATCGGGTGAAACTATGAAACATTTTTAGGTAATCACACTCTGTAAAGGTCCAAATAAATGTAAAGAGCAGACAAAATCCTCCAGTGTTTCTGTAGTGTCCTTAAAACCAAGTGTTTCCATACTATTCTGTGTTCGGAAAACATTGTTTTCAAATCAAAAGTATTTATTCTCATCATTAATTATGTGTTGTAAATGTGTTTAGAGCATCAAATTGTATAATCTCAATACGATGGCATGGTAAATAAAGCAAAGAACACCTATAGATTGAGGCAAGTTTCAGTGTGCTTCATGAATCTAGTGCTTGGAACATTTTAGACGTTGTTTACCACATTTCTGATACTGATTAGAAAGCTGCAGTGCTACAAAAACATTGTTTCACTCTTGTTTTTCACACATACGCTTTAAAAGGAAAAGCAATTCACCATTTAAGATTTACCAGAGTGCTTCTACCATCTGATAACTCCTTTACACAGGACTAAAACTGAGTGTTTATTTGTTGAATAATAATTGATCCTCCAGCTCAATACACAATCTATTCCTCCATTCACTGAAACATGTTTAATCGAACAATGAATTGGTTTTATGGTCCATGAGGACATTTATTTTTCATTTGCTATTAATTGGCCTTGCATGTTTGATTTGCTAGGTTGACTTCTGAGTGCGCAGTCCTTCCTCGACCAACTCTTGGGTGCTTCATTAATAAATTTCATTGCTTAACATTACACAACGCAAATGAATCCTCTCCATCCATCCATCCATCCATCCAACCTGTATCACCAATACCTCACATTAGAAACCACTGGTTATGAAGATGGATTAATTGTGATATTAATTAATTGTTGCTAATAAAGCTTCCTGCCTTTCAGGGCCCCAGCTCTGGGTTTCGAGTTTGCATGTTTTCTCTATGCTTCTGTCTGACAAAAAAAACATGCAATTCAGGTTGATTGGTGACCCAACATGGTTCAAATATGATTATTACAAAGCTTTTTACTGTGGGGTCAGTAGCTTTTGACCAAACTGCCGACTGTTCAGAATAATGCTGCCCGATTTAAGATTCATTCCAGAAGACAATATCACATCACCCCAATTCTGACTTGCTTCTAGGAGAATTCAGAATTTAACACAAAATCCTTATGTTGTTTCCTAATCGTTGCAGAACACATATATGGAGGGGTTTCCTTCATTTATTGATCAACTATCACATATAAACCATCAAATATAATCAAATTCAAACATGTATGACTGCTTTTTAAATTGAGAGATTTTAGAACACTTATAGGAAATATATCTGCTTGAAAAGCATGTCTGCGGTCGTTCAAAAACTAAAATCCTGTTGCCTTGTCCTGTATTTTTTCTATCTTATATTGAAATAAAATAATAATAATAATAAAATATGAAAAATGCCTGTTTACACTTTTATGTACTTATAAAATTGTATGTACAGTTGAAACCATCAAACACTAGAGTTACAGTTCTCTTTATTTCCAGTTATTGAGATCAGAGTTGGTAGTTTTTTGTAGTGGAACTCTTGATCCATTTGCGCAAAATGTTTAAATATATAAAGAGTCCAATATATTAATTAAATGAAGAGTTACAATACACACAAAAAACCCTAAAACAGTTAATTCTGCAGTTAAAAATCAATGAGCAATGGGTTAAACATCGTGCCATTAAGTAAATGGTATTTATCTACCCTCTCATGCTAAAAAACATCCAGATTCTGGTTAAATCGTACAAATATTAGTTGTTTTTCTTTTTTTTAAGTCTACAGCACCAGTAGCAGCTCACTTTTTTATAGCTGGTTTAACAGATGGGCCACAACTTGAATACCAGAATTTCGTTGTGGGCCGTGTTTATTTGTGATTTTATTTGGTTGTGTACACTCCTGCATGGTCGTTGTATTCAGCTAGCAAGATCTGACGGTGCACCACCATTTGGGGGTTCGGGTCAGTGTTTTCACCTTTAAGAATTCACTTAATTTTTTAACTTACAAATTTTTTAAATTTCCTTACTCTCTGTATCTATATTTTAATTGTGTTTTGTTCAGTGCCCTGGATAACAGTAAAGATGTGGTGCATTAGAAATAAATGTTGATTGAATTCTAAGGTTGCTTTGCAGTGACCCCTCTTCTCCTCTGACCAATTTGAGACAAAAGAAGAACCAACAATCCCCCTTTGGCTCCAATTAGCATTGCTGCACAGGTGTATATAATATGAAAAAAGTTTAGATATTTAATGGAAGGTAGCCTTCCTGAGCAGAAAAGGCTTACTTCAGAAACAGCAAGAGTTCCCAGACTTTGAATTATAGCATATCGTTCCCCTTTAGGCTACATCGTTTATCATGATCACATCCTGACCAAAAACTGAGCCAATACTTAGATTAGTGTGCTTGAGGTGATTCAATCTCACAGGGAATGTAACCAAGCTTGCTCGTATTTTCTTTTTCTGTGTTTCCTTTGGACAACTAACACCTCAAAGCATGGGTACGTTAAGCTCAGAGGAACAATAACTTCTGAATTTGGATAAAAAACATTTAAATACCACAAAATAACTGCAATAACTTTCTACTGGCAGGAAAGATCTGTTTTGACAGACAAAGAAAACTTCAAGGGTTTGTGTGCTGCTTTTGCAGTTTCAGCTCCAGAATAGAATAAAAGAATTAAAAATAAAAAACAACTCATGCCAACGAAGCATTGCAATGAGCTTTGGTGTGTTTAATTATTTGTTAACATTAGTTTTGATAGAATGTTTTGGATATTAGATCCCATATATGGGCTCTCAAGCTCATGGATGAAGCTCCATGGTCATATCTCTTATAAGCATGTTGTTAGTGTGTATTTTTTTATTTTTAGTTTCTCAACTGTAATGTATTTCTCACTGGTTATACAATGTATAAGTCCTAAAAGTTTGTACTGTTATTTTTTTGTGGAAACAGATGATGATCACTCACTCTTTTTAAGAAAATAGAATTGTAAAAATTATACGTTTTGAGTGCTGTTAACCTTTGTAGGGTTGTCAAAATCGATTTCCACAAAGTTTTTGCTTAACTAGTTAAAGTTTACAGTGTACTTGTTAAAGTGAGCATTAAAGAGCATCAACCAAATCACATTTGGAGAAGGGAAGCTAAGGCCTTTATTGTGATGTGAGACCTGGCTGCTCTCTGCTGAAGTTCTGCAAGTAAACAGCACTGACCTAGATAGTAACACTTTAATACCACATCAGTGGAGCCCATAAGGGGCCACTTGATTTGTGTTTAATCAGCGTACAATGAAGAGGTTGCTGGCTTTCGATTGGTGACCTGCAGGTGTTTTGGGGAGCTAGGAAGGGGATGAGGTTTATTAAGGGGGCTCTATGTTTCCAGCTTTAGGGCTGCAGTTTTAATGTGTAGTATTGGGAATTTAGTGTTTAGTATGTGTTTCCTCTAAACGAGTTTCCGAAAAAGATTTATTTTAAATGCTGGAATGTGGAATCCATTCTCACTCACAGGCCATTTTATTAGGTAAACCTGCTCATTAACCCAAGTTTCTAATCAGCCAATCACATGGCAGCAACTCAATGCATTTAGGCTTGTAGAAATGGTCAAGACAATCTGCTGCAGTTCAAAGCGAGCGTCAGAATGAGGAAGGAAGGTAATTTAAGTGACTGAAGATGGCTTGTTGGTGCCAGATGGGCTGGTCTTGAGTATATTAGAGACTGCTGATCAACTGGGATTTTCACGCACAACCATCTCTAGGGTTTACAGAAAATGGTCTGAAAAAGAGAAAATATAGACTATAGACAAAGGAGGGTCCAACGTAGTACTAGCATGGTGCATCTAATGAAGTTGCCAGTGAATTTGCACAACACACTGGAAATCCAACTCAACTTGTGCTGGTCTTCACAAATATTACGAGGCTTTTTGTGTACTGAATAGGAATGATGGCTTATGGGAATATTCAAAAGTGAGAAATATATAACTTAGTTCCTTGAAAAGTTTCATAAGAGACGAAGATCACAACTGTTTGCTAAGTAAACTACCAGATACATACTTTAGTGTCATAATAAACAGATCTCGCACAGACTTCAAACCTCAAATATGAGAGCTGCAATCCTGAATTACTGGTTAAAGTCTTGAAATATAGCTCACATTCACCTGTGGCAGACAAGCAAATTTGTGGCCTGGAAACCAAAATGGAAGTTCTCCAAATGAACCTAATGCTCTGTGAGCTCAAGAATAAACTTTGCATTGGTGTGGTAAAGCTTAGAGGCTTTTATAAAGCTGTATATTCCTGTTATATGGGGGGTAACCTTTGTTATTGCTTCATATTTAATACATTTTTTCCATCCTCTTTCCCCTGTTGATTGTGTCAGGTTCTGCTATGTCAAAGGGGAGGGAGGATAAACTGTGGAGGGGTGCTCTGGTAAAACACTACTCTTTCTCACTGGAGCAGATTTTGTGGCTGCCAAAGAAAACAACACTGCTTCTGAAAGCGGATGGTGGTAGGGCTGCAAGTTTAGAGAGCATGTGATTTCCATGTGAAAAGCACCACTCTTTGCAAAAGCTGAAGTTCTGAGTTGGTGGAATCGTTCCAGTGCTCTTAAAACTAACAACATTAAGCCTACATGCTCCTGGGAGTCTGGACGCTGAGCCCTTTCTCTTTTCGGACTTCATGATATTTGAATATAGGTTTGAAATTGACTGTGCCATCCAACTACAATGAAAACAACAGCTTTTGTAGTTTAAGTATAATGAGTAAGGCACACAAAAATGTAGTTCCTAGAAGCGTGGTATAAAAATAGAGTGACTTGACAGATTTGTTGACTGTATGCCATAATTTAGTGCTTTTCCACAACATTAAAGGTGCTCTACTGGTTTGAAATTAAAAAAAAAAAAATACAGAGGCCACTTGGGTGGAGTTTGTGGTGGTGTTTGGGAGTTAAAGTATCAAGATTAGAAGTATCAAAAAAATAAAATAGATTTGGCTTGTGCAGCAATATCCCCCAGGTCAGAATATGACATAAAAAGACTTTCAATGTTTGGAGTAACTAGTAAAAACTAACTAGTTTTTGGTGTAAAAAACTAGTTTGGAGGTTCAAGGTTGGACTTTTTTCCCTTTAAATTTGTGTAATAATTTTTTTAATGACACACATAATATAGTATAAAGCCACAATGCATACCAGTACTCTAGCAGAATATTGTTTAAACTTTATGTAGGAGCAGTGTTTGTAATTATAAGCTTAAACCACAGTACACTAGTTTTGCAACTGAACCATGTGGGGTTTTATGGGATTAAATGTAGTGAAATATTTATGCAAAATAGTGGTAGTAATTAGGCAAGTCCCATTTGTCTAGCACATTTAATACACATCCAAGTGAAGAAAAAAGTTACTTCAGAATTTGAAACTAGACAAACAAAGTGGTACCCTGAGATACGCAATTAATCCGTTCCAGGGTGGCGATCGTATCTCGAACATTTCGTATGTTGAAGCAAGTTTTACATGTAAAACGCCTAATCCGTGCAATGGCTCTCAGAAACAACAGTATAAGCTCGAGTAATGGACTTAAAAACTCAAGTAATGTTTCTTCAATCCTTAAATCTACACATTGTTAATGTAATAAATGATAAAAAAATATGTAATATGTACACAAATGGTGGAACGGAACAGATGGCAGAAAACATTATAGCACCACGTACAAAAGTTGGCTTTCTCAAGATATTTCACAAATTATGAACACCAACTCATTTCAAACACAAGCGTAGGCAGTACCGAGTGTGTGAGAAGGGAGAGAGCGCGTCACAGGTGTTCTCTAACCTGCGCTACATTCCACGTTATAAACGTTATTTCTTTTACGACACCTGTTCCGCTTGATTTAAAACTGATTTAAAGTGTATCAGCTCCTTTTAGCACTGTCTGCAATGGGAGAATGGAGTGCCAGGACACGGAAGCGCAGCACGACGTCAGACTTAACAAGCAGATAATAGAGCAGAACTGTTGCTGTCTTTCGTATCTTGGAATTTTTTTTGTATCTTGAAGCAAAATATTTCCCGTGAGACCTTTCGTATCACGAACATTTCGTAACTCTAAGCATTTATGTCTCGAGGTACCACTGTATTTAAAAATCTGTTTTAGAAAATTATCCATTTAATTAAGATTAAAGTATTCACAAGTAAATCACAGCCCACTAAAGTTGGCCAATAATTCAATGCTTTTTTCACCCCTACTTAAAATCAAACTGCAGATAACAAAAACTAGTTGTGCTGTGTTAAAACTGCTGAGTGCTATTATTTGTTTACGCTCCCCTCAAATTGCAGCTTCTACATATTACGTTAAAGATAAAGGCAATTTGAATTCAAGCACATAGATGTAAAGTCGAGTTAATCAATTAAATCGGTTTATCGCCCAGCCCTACTCTTCCGTCGTCAGTAAAATCACATTAAAATAGACATGTTTTTACTTTAGACAAAATTGTAGCTAATGTATAATCAACCCTGAATTTATCCAGAACCTGGTTCCATCAGTGGACAGCATGGTAATTGAAAGCATGTGGTTGAACGAAACCGTGGTAATTCTAACTGGAATAATCTGATTGATCAGAAAGTTTTGCATTTTGATTGTAGCTATGTCCAATTTAGTCTGATTTTAGTCTAATCCATGAGTTTTAGTGAGTGGTATGTTTGCAGTCTGGCCTCCCTAGCTCACTGAAAACACACGCAGAGCTCAGATGTATCCCATTGCCACTAATGTCCATGATTTCATCAGCGTGTCGTGTTACTTTGAAGTGAGCGGTATCAGTCAGTTGAAAAGAAAGCAGTGAACACAAATGTGTTTACATCTATTATTGTTATAACAATGAAGAATGGGCTTTATTTTAAATAGTTGTATAATACAGTCTTAGCTTTTGGAGGCGTTTCAAGAGGCACTCACAGTAAGGTTATTACACAAAAATATCACCTATTCCATATTAAAACAACGTGCTGTGCTGCGTCGAAAGGCTTGAAAGGATTTTTTTATTAGTTTAAGCAGCTCTGACCCAGGTGTGTGTGAAATATTACATTGATTGCTTGTTTGATGTAAAATGGTTACACTACAATATCTTAAGTAAAAAAGATCAACATACATTTGATTAAATATTGCATTATAGTTGGGGGTAATATTCCTTAACAGCTGTTCCATAACAGTTGTACATTTTTAATGGAAGCCATCCGTTTAGAAACAGCAGTTAAAGCAGTTAAAGCATACATTGTCTGTCAATCTGAAAGACTTTATTAATTAAAATGGTTATGCACTAATTAATCTCTCCACATGGGGGTATCATAATTGTCCCCTGATTAATTTGGGTGGCACACATTGGTTGTCATGATATGAGTATGAAGGAGGACTCAAGGGAGTTTGGAGAGTAATTGTGTGAGGAAAAAGTGAATTCTGATCTAGATTAATTTGAATTGATCACTTAATTCAAACACTTCTGGAAGAAAAAAAACTATTTAACAAACAAATTAATATTAGTTTCATCTAAGGTTGAAAGGATCAAGAAAAGATTTGAGTAGGATATTCACGAATGTCTGGGATTATTTTTATGTTTGGGCAAACCCCCAGTGCCCTTCTGTATTGCTTTTCGATATTCCCAACCTTGCACCGCATGCTTTGATTAGACATGAGAGTGACTGACACTAAACAGTTTAAAGAGATTGGCTGCTGCCCAAGCTGAAGTGAACTTATGCTAATATGGGTCTCCTGTAGATCTTGCTGTGGCTAACTCTTAACCTCTTTGTTAAAACTCAACAGCCTTGGTGCACGTTTTACAGCAGCACTGCCTGAGAAAGCAATTCAATCAGTTTCAATCTAGTAATTTAGAGTCTATGAGAATTGAAGTTGTAGCTGCCGTATTGTGTACACAGAATGAATCAATTGTATTTTTTACATTTTCTTTAGCCACAGTATGAATGCACCAATTGATCAACCAGGGAATAGCAATAACCATTCTCACCATTTACTGGTGTTTCGGACCTAGATATGCTCAAGGTTCATCAAAGTTATTTTTAACATGCCATGTCAGTTCCAGAGTGGCATGACACACTAAAACATTCAGATTATTCATTTAAAACTAAATGTTTCCCCAAAGAACACATACTTCTTTAGCAGACAGTCAATTCATAATGCAACAGTACAGTAATGTATTGTAAAAAATGTCAAGATACAATGAAAGCCCCTTCTAACTTTAACTTGATTACAACTAAATGTGAAATATAACACTTGTAAAACCTTGTATTACCCATAATGCATTGCTAATAACAGCAAAACATTGTAAATAGGCAAAACAGTGCATTCCTGTGAAATGTTGCTGTAAAATCTACAGTAATTTGTTAGTGTGGCCATTCTTTATGAGAGATTCAAGAAGCATTTACGGTACCCTATATTAATTCTGCCATTCAGTTCTAAGGATGTTCAGATTTTTTTAACAGAGGTAGGTAGTTTTACCTTGACATTTTGAAACCCTTGAAAAGACTGTGATCAATGAAATCTATGTAAAATTTGGTAGAAAACATAAGCCTATTTTCTGTGAAATTAAAGTAAGAATTTGGCGCTCCCACCAACCATTCAGAAAGCAGAATACAACTGCAATCGACATCCCCCTAATCTAAAGCACATTTTGAGGTAAAATGCACCCATGCAGATGTAATACATTGAGAATGTGGCTCACAGTATATTTATAAAAAAAACTTCTTTGCATCTTTCAGCAACAGTGATGGATTCACATCAATAGCTGACGTTTGAACACTGTACAGTATTTATTTATTTTTTTTGCAAAAGGGATAAAACCTTTATGATTTCCAGAAACAATTCCAAATATGAACTCTCCAGATCACTTTTATCTAAGCTCATCTGAACATGTTCTTTCAAAATAGCATGTTGGAAAACAGATCAGAATTTCTCCAAGTTCATGTTTTTCTTTGTGGCTGAGACAAAAGGTAAAAAATCTCCCCTCAACCACCTTCAGGCAATGTGACATGGGGGCCAGCTTGAGTTTTTGTTCACAACTGAGACTTCACAGTCCCTTCTGAATGCCAGGGGTAAACAATGAGATGGTAGTCACATGACGGGCAGCAGCAGCAGCAGCAGCATCTGTGCTGAACTTTGCTCCGTTTGGAGGGGCCAGCCAAAACCGGTGCCAAACCCCAGAGGCTGGTGTGGATGTTGAAGTCAGTTGTGTAATTTGAGTAACCGTGAAAGTGAGGGTTCAGGGCCTTGGCAGAATCATGCAGCACTTAGTGTCAGGAAAGACTGCACAAACACTCTGCTGGCTCTCTCTGCCCCACCCTCTTACTGGCTTTGTTTGAGTCCTTCATTTCACAAACCCTGTTGCTAGCTTGCTCCTCACAGGCGTGCAGAAAAATACATCTTGATCTAATCCATTTTGTTGTTAATAATTACTAGAACCTTTTAAAGAAAGCCAAATGTGACGTAACGTTACTAATTAAAAAATATAAATGCAACCAATTGAACACAATACCATATTCTAATATGATCATTCACTTCTCAAAACTAATGTTAAATAAAGATGTTACTGAAAAGATCTCCAAAAACAATCCACCGGCACAAAAAGCCAGCATAATACATTTGAGCGGTGATAAAACAAGCTTTATTCCCTCGTGAGACTCCACTGGTTAACCTAACCCCCCTTCAGCAGCTTGCTGTCATTCTCTGGGAGGGTCGAGAGCTACGTGAGGGCCATAAATACAGCAAATGCCCTCCTGCAGCCACTCAGAAACAATGGAGGCATCATCCCATGCTCCCTGCATGTTCTCTTACTCTCAGGTGAAGAGTACCCCGGACCCTCTCCATCTCACCATGCCACTTTTCCCCCTCACCTTTCCTTTTCTGTTTGTTCTCTAACTCTCTCGTTCTCTAGCTCTCCTTCTTTGTCTGGCTGGCTTGTGTTTTACTGTGCCACCGCTGTGCAGTGCAATGAGCTACAGCACCTCTTACATTTACATAGGGAACAGTTGCGTGGCACCAGCTATGCTTTAACCAGGGCACCTGCTTCTGTTTTCATGCACAGAATTAACATGCTTCAGCCAAAACAATTGAAATCTCATTTAGAAGCTTGGCATTGCCGCCTTGCGTGTTTATTGATTCAGAGATGTATTGTGCACAGTTTACTGAATAAATGTTGCTTACCACTATATTACTTGTTTCTATGGATTTAAATCAATAATATCAAGCACCAAGGTGTTCAGATTGCATTTGTGAAAGAATGGGTAACTCTCAGGAGCTCAGTGATGAAACATCCCATGTTGAAGGCATGATTTCATTGTAAATATTACACTCGGTGGGCAGTGTTTTTGAAGTAGAAAGACAACAATAAAGTGGCTGACCAGTAGTTAGTGACAGTTGGGTCCGCAGATGGCAGAAGTGCACAGTGGTTGCCAACTTTCTTCAGTTGGTCTTCAAGTGGGTTTTTAGATTATCTCAATAACAGTGGGTAGCTTTCCAGTGGCACAGCCAATAGTGCTCTAATCCCAAAAACTGATCAAACATAGAAGTTCCTTGAAATGTAAGTCACTTTGGATATAAGCATATGCCAAAAGAACACACGCAGAGCTTCTAGGAATGGGTTCAAGGTCCAGGTGCAGTGATGTAAAGAACATATGGAGAAATGTTATCTGGAGTGATGAGTCTTCTGAATCTGGCACCTGACAACCTTGTGAAAAGCCTTTATAGAAGTGTTGAAGATTGCACATTATTAAATGCTATGGAATTATAATTGGGTGTTACGGTAAGTAACATTTAAGTTTACATGTCTAAAGTCTGTGAATACTATATAGCATATCTTATATCTAACCTTAAACGTAACAAACTTAAAAAACTGGTGACCAATCCAGAGGACTGGTGGATTGGTGACCAATCCAGTGTCGCACCATGTGGGGTGTACATAATTATTCTTCATACATTATTCAAAGTATCAACAATTCAAATAAAAGTGTCACAAAGCATTAAGTGAGTGGTTTGAAAAGTCCACATATTTGATGAATAATCCTAATATTTGGTGTTTTGATTTTTTTTAGTATAATAATTAGAATTTGGTATTTTTTTTTGTTGGTTCTATATACATTCTATAGTTTTAAATACATTTATTAGATAGATACATTGTCTTTACATCTTAAATGAGAATGATTGGGGTGCTATTGTGTAACCAAAACACAAAGTTTTAATGTTTTAAACTTAACTTAAATGTTTTGAGCTATTCACTTTTCACTCACATTACTGTAAACTACCAACTGTGTAATATTAATGTTAACCTGGCAAACATCCATTAACATACCTCTAGCATGCCTCAAATAGCTACACATTGTTTGGCAAGCTCTGCAGCAGAAGGATGGTGGTTCCTGCTCCCTCCAAGCACAGTATTGGTAACCGGATCACATATTAATTCATGCATTGAGCTTCAAACCACCGTCAACCCCGTCTTAACTATATACCTGCCATCTTTATTACATCCCCCAGGCAGCTTTGTGTGTAGTGTACCAAGATATTATACCCAAGGAAAGCACCATAACTCCCATAATAAGTGTTCATAACACACTCAGAAATGACAGGGTCTTTGTCCTGGCTTGAGGCTATTAGGACATGATGTTCAGGAGAAGACCACCCCCTCCTCACCCCTAAGACTCATCCTCCAGTCCTTGCTCATGAACTAAGGAGTTTTACGAGGCACTCCAATACCCCCACACTATGTAATTGGGGGCATCTCTGATGTAGTGATGGCTCCCTAGAGATGAAGTCAATGTTTACAATGGGCTCTACGTAAGAGATGGTTACTCTGGTGGTCTATGAGAAGTACAGACACTGAAGCACATCGAAAGCAAAACATTAGCTGTAAATTGTGATTTTTCTCATCAGCTAGCATCTTTTATTTTACGCCTCTATAACTTAGAAGGTTTGCTTTGTGTTTTCAACCTGTAATATTTTTTTCTTGACTTATTGACTAGTTAGTTACGACTGTGTAAAAGATATATTAACTAGAATAACAATATTGGGCACGACGCATTACAATAAAAAGGCAAAAAAAAAAAATATATATATATATATATATATATATATATATATATATATATATATATATATATATATATATATATATATATATATATATATATATATATATATATATATATATATATATATATAATTTGCTGGGGTTCATCTTCTGGGAGCTCTAGTACACTCCAACACCATGTGAAGAGCTTGACAGTTTTAACAGAGAGCAAATGAAAACTTACAGCTCTGCGTCAATCCACTACACAAGTGAATGGAGTCGTAAATCTCTCGACCTGATGCCGAACTGAATGGCATACTGCCTATATCAGATTTTTATCCCTTTGAATCTGATCCATATCCAATTTGTGTGTTTTCTCTCGCCATTATAACATACACAGGGTCACTAGATGTTGTAGTAGTGTGAAATAGATAAGATGGACACACATGAGATAAGCTTAATGGCAGCTCTTCGATTTGTTAAATAGCCACATGATCTTGACGAGAAAAGGGGCATTTTCTATTTGTTGTAATCTGAAGCCATCAACCACTTCACAGGTGATGTTTGATGATGTTGAGTCCGCGATGCATCAGAAAATCTGATTTACCGGTCATTTTTAAGCAGATCTGATTTATTTTGTCGAATGACTGAGGCCTGATTCTGATCACAAGATATCTGGATACATGATACATCTGTATATGAAAGAAAAAAAAATGGGTCAAATTCGACTGGCGGTGTAAACAGGAAGTTTAAAGTATCCAACTTAAGAATTTTTTAAAAATATATTTCATGCTGTGTGCAACAAGGCTGTGTTCTTGAAAACATTGAGTTTTAGGTATGGAAGTGCTCCATTTATTTAAGTATTACCTTAAAACTTTATGAAAACTGTATGAAACTTATCCAAGCTTCTAACTAGTTTTTCTTTCTCACATCATGTAAGGAAGATGCTGTGTTTTGCACTGTGAGGGAAAAACCTTTCTCTCTGCAAAAGACGAAGCTTTGAGGAATCAGTAGTTTCATCCTTGTGCTGCAAAATGGTGATGGTGTTTCATTTCCGACATACTCTGCATGTAGCACAGTTACAAGCATTTTTACAAACATCTGTCCTTCCAAATATAATTGGTGAAATTATGTACATGCTTGATTGATATTGTGTGGGGAGTTAAATCAGGTTCACAATCTTTACAAGATTAACTGCAGATCCGTTTGAAAGGTTTAGAAGATTGCAGACCTGTTCTTATTAAAGAGTTTTACTTTTTTCCATTAAGTTTTAACAGTTCAAAAACTTTAGGAAGCTTTGGTTTATCTCTAGATAAACAAGAAATGGGAATACATGACATTTCAAATCCCAGCTTCAATCACTTTGAAATTTACTGGATGCAAATATTAGAAACTTTTTTAATTAAGAACATTTACTGAAAAATGATTAAATGAAAAAAACTAAACAAAACTTTCTTACAAGGGTTCCAGCACTGTAATAAATCACTTCCTAAAAGCCTTATCATTGATGAGCCAATTAAATGAGGGATTTGTGATGAAAAAGTCTCCTGCTGTTAGGCAAGTTATGCACTGATAGTAATTATGAACCATTATATATCATTATTGCTTAAACTCTTCTAGAAAACAAAATATGTAAACATGTTGTAAAGTCTACTGTGTGTTAAATTGTTTGAGGTAAAGCCTGAATTTACTAAGCCATACCTGAAATAAAAGTAATGACTTGCCATGATTTGTTAGTAAAATCACAGACAGGTGGCTTTATGTAATTTTCCTGAAAAGAAATCAATGTTTCCAATGAGTTATTACTACTTTTAGTTACCATCTCAATTATAAAATCAGATGGACTTGCCTTGAAAATATGAAAGTGCCATGCAGCCACCATTAAGAATAAGATGCTGTCAAAACCGAGGCAAGTGTGATCATATTCATTGTCGCTGTTGACTTTCAGGACTGCTTTTTATGTGGTTCCCACCTCCCTTTTCTACCACTAAGCTTTTTCTTGACAAAAAAGGTTGGCTAAATTAATTGCTTGCTCCCACAACATGCTCCATATTCCCATCGCTCATTAGGTCAGAAGCAAACATCAATTTTGCGAATCCGTCAAAGCCTTTGCAATGCTCTTAAAGATCCCAGTGCTGGTTTTGTGAAAGCAGCTCAGGTACTCGGTCATAGTGCTTCTCAGCTGGGGGAGGTGACACGGAGTCTACGGTCTGTCTATGGCAGGCTTTTTGTGGTCCTAGTCTTTGTGTGAAAGTAGGGCACGAATGCCATATTTCATTGATACACACGCACACACACATTTCACAGAGATTTCTCTTGAGGTGGGACGGTGTTGCGCCTTGAAGAATATGTGACAGTGTACCTCACAGATCTCTATCTCCGACTCTTAAACACATATCGGTGGCAGAGACATTTTCTTTGTCATTCAGTGTTTACAACTGGACCATGCTGGGCAAGACAACTGATAATTGCTTGTATTGTAGTCAATAGTCTGCATATGATTTTATATCCAACGTAATATTTAAAAAAAACCTCAACACACAACCCAACAGCATTTTTCTTAACCAACATCACTTTGTAAGACGTTTTTTTAACCTAGTATCTTAATTGTCTCATATTTTCTGATGTTTATCCTGCTCTATGTTTCTTTCACAGACAGAAAAGAAACAGAGTCGGTGTGTGAGTCAGAAAACCTTGTTTTCCTAATCCTTCAAAAAAAAAACTCATTTAATTGCACCCAAGCTCTTATCTAGAACTCAACCGTAGCTCTTTCATGGTTCATGTTTAGCGGGAATGTGGAAATCTCCCTCTTTTCAAGCTTGTTTACCCTCCTCACATCGAGGAACACTCATAAACTTGACCTGACTGTAAAGAAAGGGGCAGGGGAGGCTATAAATGGCATTCAAGGGGTCACTGTAGCTGAAAAGCAGTGTGATATTTTGTTTGTTTGCAGATAAACAAAGCTGTTCAAGACTAAGGAAAATCATTATGTGGTTTTGTATCTAGCTGTGAGCCAGGCTTCACATGGACTATGTTTGTCCGTACAGCATTATGTGTGAGGTAAAAGGAGGTTGGCTTTGGGCTGATGCCAACCACTGTGATTTTAGCCTGCCTCAAGCATCCTGTTGTTGACCGAAAGTACCCCCACAGCCCACACATTCTTAATATCCTCCACAAGTGTTCAGCCACTTCTGAAGCGGAGTAGGAGTGGCAAGATGAAAAACATGCTATTGAAAAAGATCTTGGGGTGTTGGTACCATTACAGTTCAAAGCAGCTGACATCAAGTTACCTTAAGCTTTTAAGATTCGTTTGTAAAAAAGGAATTTTAGGGAGTTTACTAATTGACATAATAGCTTTCCTGTGGCTCAGTTAACAAATTCAAATCCCAGGGAAAGCAAGAACTGACAGAAAAAAAATATGCTCATTCAAATGTAAGTCGCTTTGGATAAATGCATAAATGTAAATGTAAATAATAGACATTACATTTTTAGAAAATTTGAATTTGATATGCCTTTTAGTGGCAGTCTTCAAAATAGTGTTTTAAGTTGGCTTGTTGTTTTAATCTTTGTATCATTCACTGCTTTTAGCTATTTGATTGTAGATTTGAAAAGTGTTGTTGCATCAAAAGATCTGTTGCATCTATATGTTTCCCCTCGGTTTTGTCAATGTTTACAACATAGCAGGTACTTCACAATCAAGTCTAGGCTTAGCTGAAAAGTTACAGCCTGCTGCACTGAGCATCTCCTGATTATTCTGTCCTTTAAGCAGATATCAGCATGTTTAGCAAGTGTGGAAAACTCCTGCAATAAGCGTGAAGGTTGAAGGACAAAAAATGTTGGTGTCAATCACTAAAACTTTGTGAACTTGTGTCTTTCTGGAGATAGCATGAATAAAAGCAATTTACTTTTTTTCAATGTTTAGTTTTTATTGAGCTTGGATATGTCAGAATATCTTTTTGGTGACTTTTTGGAATGACCTTTAAGAAGTACAAGGGGCTTGCATCTTTCTAGGATTTGCAAGGGGATAAAGTTATGCGAGTTTTACCATTTTATAGTGTTGTTTACATACATACATATGCAATAGTGCTGGGCCATATCTCCCAGCCATAATACACATATATCCTTTTTCAGGGAGATAAACACTTCAAAAACACAGACCAGGAAGGAAAGGAACTGCCGTTTTTGTAATACCACAGCATATAACTTAGACTCACGGTATTATAGACATTTAGACCCTTAATGATTAAATGGGGGAATTATAAATTCCCTTGTTATGCTGAAGTGCAAAATAAAACCACTTAGGAATAGCATTTAAAGTCTTTAAAAGGAAGTGGTGCTAACTGTTCTGACTGCCTGCAGAAATTTGCACTCAATGGGACATAAACATGATGTTTGTGTTTAAACACATGAGTGTTTTTATTGAGTCACACTACTAGAAATAAATGTTAAAAATGAAACTCTTATATAGATTATATTGACAATATAAAGTAATTATCAATACCGGTGTTATTCAGTCTGAAACAATTTAGACCAGGTTTATTTAGACCAAGTATGTGAAATTGGACAGCATCTCACGGCACACTGGTTGAAAAACAGTGCACTAGTTGATAAAAAGTATGCTTGTTACCCTAAAGGGGTTTAATATTTATTTTAAGGCTTTAAAAGGGCATAATATGGCCCCTCTCATCCTTTTTCTTCATAGAGGTATGAAATACAGAGGAAACAACATTGATCAGAACTGGATACTGTCATGTAAGAAGCATGAAGGACCACATTAAAGTTTTAATGGTACACAGTGTTTTTTTGGTTATACAGTACTTGACCATAATACTATGTTCATTTATGGCAAGTTTAGTTCTGTAATGAACAAAAAAATGTGGTGTGGTTCCAGTTGGATTCTGGTGCAGCTGGGTTTTCATAAGACCCGTGTTTTGATAAACCCTGAAGCTGCTTTCCCATCCCTTAAACAAATGAATAGATATATATACAAATAAAAAGGCTATGTAAACTACATTTTTTTGAATGAGGCTGTTTACTTCCACTTCAGAGTTTTCAGGGTAATTGTTGTTTTATTTTTTACATTTCTAAGCTCTTCAGCATATCACATTTGGACCATCAACGTTTATCAATGAAACCATCAACAATGTGCTCCAATGACACTGCACAGGAAATTGAAAGAAAACTACCCATATGATCCACTGCTATTCTATCTTTTAATGGTATGTGGCTCGATTGCATCTGCACATGGTTGTATATAATAAAGGAGAGCTCAGTCTGGGGGTGACTTTGATGAATATCTGACAGTCTGAGGTCACAATCACAATGCTGCATGTTTACACCTGGTACCATTCACAATGGCTCAGTATCTCTCAAGCATATACTGCATTTTCTGAGCAGCATGCAGATTTTAACATGGATGGCAACGATTATAGAATGCTGCCCACAGGAGAGTTAAGGGATATGATTTATTGCCTGTTATTTAGAAGGAAATGAGCGTCATACACTAGTGACTGTAATAAACGATGGTCGGCCCAGTTCAAGTTAACTTCAAAGACATCTCTATGCTTCTCGAGAAGGGGAAGGTCTACTGGGAGGAGCTGCTTGCTAGTGGAAGTCAGGGGAATTCCCCTAAAACTTTGGGGGATTATTTTCGGTTCACACTGCTGAGTGGTGCTGAAAGTACTGAATTTTGAGTTTGATAATTATTTCAATCGTTTGGAATAATTTATTGTAATGTTGAATAGTTTAAATTGTCATATCCAATCCAACACCATGTTTAAACCCACCACAAGGCAATCTTGTTGACAACAGATGTTTCACTGACTGTTTATTTCTTCAATTTGCTTAAGATGTTGCATTCTCTTTTTAACTTCCACTTTAGCAGCTAATTAGTTTCTCAACGTCATGTCAATGGTTTTCTGAAGCCTCAAAGTATAAAGACTTTTCATAATAAAAAAAAATCCCCTTCTTTCAGATCATTTGCCAGTGTGGTACAAAGCTTATGATTATTGTGTATTTTGTCATTGTAATATAAAAAAAGATAGAACAGTAAGTTACTTCACAAACAGGAAGTTACATCACATCTACTCTGAATCGTGCAAGAGCTGCTTGACTCTTTAAGACCCCCCTCCTTCTTTTTTTTGTTCTCTATGCAGCATGGTTTGTTAGCTGTTTAGCATTCTAAGTGTTTTAAAGCTAATAAAGCTGCATTTTATATTATACATTTTCAAACTTAGCTTCCAGCATTTTCGTAATAATGTATTTTTGGTGTTTGTCATTCCAGTGTGCTTAACATTTTCAAATTGATTGGATGTGCTCTTGTTGATTTTCATATTAATTGGAATGTACATGAAAAGAGAATTAGATTTGTGTACTCTGCAATCATTCTCCATAATTTTGGATAGCATTTCTGAAGTCTCTCACTTGAAAGTTCAAAAAGTTTTTTCATTGCTGCTTAAAAGTTGCAACATTTGTCCGATTTCAGTGGATATCAATGGACTGCCTCCTTTTACACTGAAAAAATAGTTGATTTTATTCAGTACATTGCAACAAAATTTAATTTTTTTGCAAATTTTTATTTTAGTTGGTGCAAGAGTAGAGAATACTGAGGACAGAGTAAGGTGGAAACAGATGATTCGCTGTGGCGACCCCTAAACTGGGAACAGCCGAAAATAAAAGAAGAAGAAGACGTTTTACACATTCTGAGCATGTATTTGTGTAGGTTTATTTTAAAGTCATGTTTGTTTTCATCTCCACTGAAAAACTGTCAAACTTCTTCCAGGTTCATGGTTAGACCTTTGCTTAAGAAGATGCCGTGGTTGAAGACATGCTACATCTACACATTTTCCAAGTCAATATCACAACAAGGCTGTGACCAGTGACCATACATATACACATTATTTCTATAAACCTTATCGACCATGAAGTTTTAGTTAATGGGTTATTCATAATTATTGGTCATGGGGATTTGTTGAAGCCCTTGCATTGTGGAAAAGCCAGGGGTAAACTGTGCAAAACCATCAGCAGGTTTTAAACGACATCATAAAAATATAATTTCTCCTTTTAAGACACCCCTTTTCTCCTGTTGTGTTTTTGTCTCTTACACGATAAAGAGAATACAATTATTGCTTTTTTTATAGTTTACAATAAAATTTTAGTACAAATATGAAGTATAACAAGAGAAAATTATACAAAGAAAAAAATGTTGCTCTTTCTTGTCTAATAAATTAAATATACATATTGTAAAAACATGCAGCACACAGTGCCTAAACACTGTAAAATCTTTTCTTTGTAAAGCCTTAAAATTTTATTATGTTTAGCACAGACAATGGAAACAGTGGAATTAGAAGTTTACAGCAGTGTTGACAACAGCAAAAAGCTTCAATGTGTTTAAAATGAAACATTTGTGTTTCCAGGCCAGTGTATGTGGGGAAGCTTCCAATTATACTATAGGAAAAATCCAGAAGGAAATCCCCAAAAAGCTACAAAGTTCATTCCCTTAAAACAAAAAATTCTTTCAGGGAGGTTATTATTGATCATTGTAAATGTCATTAAAGTCTATATTGCAGTGATGCCCCTCTCTCACCTTTTCATTTAATTACATTCATAAATGTCTACCCAGATGCAAACCGGTGGCTTAATAAGGATGCAAAGACTTATGTAATTTTTTTTTCAAGGCTGGCTACAAATCACATGTTAATTACACAGGATTAATGTGTTTCTTGAAAGTTACACTATTCCATCGGATGAGCCATATTAATGGACTTAATTAGCTGCCACCTAGTACCACCAGCATGGCTTCATCTGAAAAGCTCCATCAAGCCAATGTTATCTCCCAAGGTGACCATTATGTTTAATGCAAGAGAAACATAAATTAGACCCATCCTTAATGGAAGTCCCGGATTTCTCCCACTCTCTTCCTCCCGCCCTTAACCTATGAGATTTCACACTGCGCCTTTGGCAAGCCGTCTCAGGTTTTCCCAAGAGAGACTGAGCTGACAGGAGCGAAGATTTATTACCCCTTCTCCACATCAACACGTTTATAGTCTTTATTTCAAACTCAGGCATAAATAAGCTTATTTGATTTTACAGATGTTCTTTGTTCTATATAAAAAAAGATATGCCCTTTTGTAGTCTATAACCTGGAAAATGGAGCAAGAGCTTATTTTCCATTCGCAAAGTGGAAGTGTTGACATATCATCATAGCTCACCATGTCATCATAGAGAAACGTGTAACACAGTATCTGTGAGTGATGACAATCATCTGTCAGGACAGATGCTCCTACCCAGTCTTTCATTGGAAGGCTGTGTGGTGTAGCCCATCACAATGAATCTCAGGGCGGTAATTTGTTGTGGTCTGAATCAAGAAGAGCTGAGTTGCCCGAGGAGAGTTAACACACACATCAAGCATTTCTGTGCATTTATCAATGCTGTAGTTTGAACAAACTGCTGAAGTGTCTAGGATACTAACAAGATTTGCATATTCATGTAGGGCTCTGCTTTGAGACATGTCAATCAAGAGCAGAAAATCATATATAGCACATTTTTCCTCATAATCATTGTTTTTTTCGTAAATATTGTGATTTATACTTTTTTATAAATTGTACAAAATTCAATTTATGACAAATGTTTTTAGATTTACATTTGTAATTTTTGACACTTTTTCAGAAAATCAGACGAGGAGGTGGACATGGACAAAGTGACCGCTGCTATGGTGTTGACCAGCCTATCGACAAGTCCTCTGGTGCGGAGTCCTCCAGTAAAAGTTAGTGGTAGGTAAAATTTGACCACCATACTGTAATATCAGCTTTTATAAAGCCACGTTTTTCATATATTTTCTGCTTGCAGCCTCTCTACAATATTTGGATTATTAAATGCACAATGCATGTTTTGACTTAAAGCACTAGCAAATTACAGAGGAACTACACACTATATTTTATAAAAAATTGTATGTATTCAGAATTATTTTGTGTCCCTACAGAATGTCTAAACGGCTCATGGAAAGATGGAGGATTTACTCCATCCAGCTACAGCAGCAGTGGATACTGGAGCTGGAGTGCGCCCAGTGACCAGTCCAACCCATCCACACCATCTCCACCCCTGTCTGCTGACAGCTTTAAACCCTTTCGGATGCCAAGCCTCAATGGCCCAACCGATGACAACATCGATGAGCATGACGGGAACAGCTTGCTATTCGACGAACCCATCCCCCGCAAACGCAAGGTGAGGCGCTGTCATCTCATCTCCACTTAAGGAGATTTGATCGGGCATAACTTTGTTAAATATTACTTCAGGAAAAGTGGATGAAGGAAGATAATGGATTTACTGTTCAAGACACACAAAATCCACACCCTCCTGCTGCCAAAATCCTTGGCACAGTTTGTGGTTCGCATGGGACAGAGCCCATGTGAATGCTCAATACTGTTTTTTAATTTTGGAGGGGGATTTGTAACGTCAATATCAAGTGCTTCCGTGAGAGATTAAGGTGTATATGTGGCTAGATGAATGTCCTGTAGGTTTGCTGAGAGGTGAATCATTAAAAAAATGACAGTACGTTGATCTTGGCCGAATACAAGATCAATCAATTCAAGAAGGGTGCATAAATATACTAGTATGGCAGAGATTATTTGTGAACATGTGAGTTTCTTTACTTTCAGTGATGAATGGTCCCCTTGGGACCTGGCTTATTTGGAGGTGTCGCTGCTAAACATGATGGTGCTGTGTAGAGGCAATTTAGCCGTCCTTACAAAGATAAGTTACCAAGGCCTCTCAAAGGCACCAATCTACTTTATCATCCAGTTCATCAGGACTGTGTCGGGTGCACCCTACATTCTGCCAGTCATCCCTGATTTGTAAGAATAAACAGGTGCCTTTATCTCTGTAATTGTGTCCTCCGCTTAGGATTCCAGGACAATAATAGTGCCAGTTTGTGGCAAGGTATCTTCTATAACAATAAGAAGCTTGTTATAACAAGAAGCTTTTGGGATAAAGTGGTCAGAATGTTCAAAGCAGGGAAAAACACAAGTTCATTGATTCATAAATGCAACAAAGAGTGTCCAGTACACTTAAACCAAGCAAAATCACAATGCAATGCAGGAGTCCCATGATCCACGTATTGATATGTGCATCAATCTGTACAGGGCCTGAACACTCTTTTATTTAGAAAAATAATCATACTGGTAAATCTGCAAAATTTAACCCATGACTAACAAAATAACAGATTATTTTTCGGAAAGTTCCGGAAAGAAAAAAAAGCTTTATCAGTAAATATCAATATATATTTAGACAATATCAGTAGTCATACTTGAATTATGGATTTATTGCAACAGGGGATTCCCATACACCTAGCCGCTCTGCATTAAAGTGGCAACCAGTGTTAATAAAGTATTGTAAAAAAAAAAGATACAAATCAAACACATATTCAAGATGTATGTTTAAACCTTAAAAACTTATTTAAAATTAATAAAGCAACTGTTTTTGAACATCTCTTAACTTTCGAAACCGGTACCTTCCACAATGAAGAGCATGAGGCAGTGAACTATGAAGAAGAAATTTCTCATATTTGTGACTTTATGTTAAAACGTTTACATAACCGATTTGTCTGCACATGCGCACCACCCCATTGCAGATCATCTAATAGGCCGTTACTCTCTAATGACACCAGGGAAACACCATCTCTTTAATGAGGCGTATCCTGGGGACCAGTCCATTAAAATAAATACCTGCATTAAACCGATTCATGGTGTGAAAAAGTTTGGGGACCCCTGATGTAATATTTTGCTTCGAGCAAGACGGAAGCAAATGTTGGCATTTTGTCTAATTCAAACGGAATAATCTCTGGTTTTGCAAATCACTGCAGAGTTTTGCTACCACACAAGAAGAACACAACAGCTTGGTGTTTTAAATAGTTATTTGAAAAGTTCAAATTACAAGTCCTGTTGTTTACAACATGTAAAGTTGAAGAGCAATGGATGATTTGGTACCAGATACAACAAGATGCCTTCAATTCAGTAAGGGACAGCACAAATATGATCAATACATTGTGGTCTTATAATAATTGAATTACAGTATGATTACAAATAAATAAGAAATGCAGGCAGCTGCACTCTTCAAGCTGTAGGGTCTTTTTCGTAAATCTAACCCAGACCCAAGTATGTAAAATGCAAATTATATAGAAAAACAATTAGAAGATGATGGCAAACTAAAAAAAATATGTTCTTTACACATCTTTACAATAGTACAGCTGATATAGATTGAGAATCCTTTCTTATAATTGTAGTGACATCAATTAGTCACATCCCAGAGTCTTTGCAGACATGCAGCAGTTTCTAACCTTAGTTAAACTTTCGTCAGAGAAGAGTCATCACTTCAATGGGAGGACAGCAGGCAGTTTGAACTATGTTCTTAATTAGTAGCTGGTTTATAGCGCTGGTAATTATGTTGTTATCTATCGACATGACTAAAGGATTAACCAGGAAAAGCGATTCTTTGTTTACCAGCCCTACAGTAAAATTAAATTAGTGTCTTGACACTGGTAGACTTCCTCATTCCATGGCCTATGTTGAGAGATCTAAATATTAAAGCTTTTATCTTAACTTACGCTCACTTCTGCTTTTAACGCCAGCTTTGACACAGTGAGCCCCTGTTCTCAAAATGACAATTGTGTAATTAGTGCAGACAAGTTGTGTGAAAGATGACAAGTGCTTTGAAAAATGGTGCTATAGTGTCACTCTCAGTACCATCCAATTACTAGCTTCAGAATAGAGAAAAAGAGCAATATAGGTTGACATCTTTGAAGAGACTCTAGACCCCTCCATCCCCCACTATGTGAGTTTTTAGTGCTTCTGAAAACTGAGGACAAGAGGTCTTCCGTTTGATTTGAATGAGAGTACTCACTGTGCCCCTGACAGAACTCCATGAAGGTGATGTTCAAGTGTCTGTGGAAGAATTGTGGGAAGGTCTTAAGCTCAGCCGCTGGGATCCAAAGGCACATTCGCACCGTCCATCTTGGGTAAGTCATCTATCAAAGTCACAAAAATATATTTTTAATACAAATTTTTGAAGAAATATTTTTTTCATTTCAATTTGAGTAAAAATGTATTTTCTTTAGCACAAAAATGATTTGATGATTTGAGATGATTTGAGACAGTCATACAAACATAAAAATGTCAAATCCAGATTTTAATATTTAAAGATAAATAAAAAAAAAATTCCCAAAGGCATCAATATGCTTTTTTTTTTTTTTTTTTATGAATCAGTTCAAACATCAATATTGAATCAAGTTGCTGGTTCCAGAATAGATCAGTAAAACAGTGTCAGAACCCACACAGGCAAATGTTGGACTCACTGCTCCAAAGCTCTAAATCGCCTCCCGGTTACTTTGGGACGTCTCCACTTGACTATATTGACTGTGATTAGCTGGAAAACGGCCCGATTCTGTTTCATCTTAATGGAAAGATGTATGAGGTATACAAGACTCACTGGAAAACAACATTTGTTTATGGAAGCTCCAAATGGTCATTTTATCAAGCACTAAACTATTTGAAAGATGTAAGAAACAGTGATTTTAATACCCGTGAGATTAGAAGATGCATATTAACGTGTTTGAACACTTTCTCTTCTGAGATAAGAGTGTACAAATTAAGAATACATTCCACAAATACTCTTGGGCAGTACCCCCTTTGCAGTGGCAGAAACCCTCACAATGAACTCTGGACAGCCTCTAGTTAGAGATAAGAGCTAGCAGGCAGCTCCTGAATCATGGTCAAAACATGAGAGCAATTCCAGCAGGATTATCAACATCCTTCTACTATTACTGCTAGGCAGAAAGTAATGATGGCTAAGGCCAGATGATTGTGAGGGAAGGTTTACGTTACTCATGGCTAATGTCTAATTAAACCCTAGAGAAGTGTCAGCTCTGGGGAGAGATACCAGACAGACAGATCTGTGTTGTTCATTTTAAGGACATGAGAAATTGGCAGATGCATGCATTAAATAACATTTAACCATAAAAAAGTATCTACAGTGCTCATTTGAAGGCAGAGAGGGGGATGCTTCAGGAAACATAGTCATGGTGACTACCAAAATAAATTTGTAGCTAATCAGCAGTTAGGGATGTGTGTTTTTAGAAATGGTGGGTGATCAACTCTTATTTTCATTGAACTTGCACTTTTCCTGGCACTTTTTTGCAATATTTTAGCCTCTCACTCTTCCTTTTTTGTCCAGTTTTACTGATTTAACTGGTTAAACTAATTCTAGCTGATTTACAGGTGTGTGTATTGATGATGCACCGAGGTAGCACACCCTGTCACATAACTGTTTTTATTGCTATCATTTTTACGCTGTTCCTTTACTTTCACCCACCTTTTAGTCCTTTTATGATGAGGTTTTCAAGAGGTTTCAATATTTCATTAGGCCGCCAAATACACAACCTGTAACATAGTGACTCCTTAAACAGAAACCGTTCCAATCGTGATTGTAATAATGTAAGCATTATCAGCTGTGTTTTGGTGGTGGTAGGTTGCTGCGATGAGACAGTTTAGGTAGGGACTAGCACTGAGTAGAATTGAAGCAGCTGGCTAATCAATTGCCTAGTTATTTCTTACTATCCCATAAAAAGTAGTCTGGTGAACTGTTTATTGAAATTGCCATGTTAAATGTACATTGATGAGTAAAATAACCATACTTGCATGTGAACTGTACAACAAACAGTACTACCAAAACTATTCTAGCTCTATTACTACAGTAACACACATTGCTTTCACTTATTGATTCACCATCATTGCTATTTAACTCATGTATTTGTGTAGTGGTGAGTCCATTTTGGTGTGGGGGGGTGTTTGTTTGCTAAGTTCACTTATTAAACATTGACTCTGAGAAAGCACACACCTTGTCTTTAATATGCCATTCTTTTATTTTATAACCTCCTAAAATAAATCCATGACATGGCTCTGTTCAGGAGGAATTGTGACTCTGAGTGCAGTGATGGCGAGGAGGATTTCTACTACACTGAGATTAAGCTGAACACAGACTCTGTTGCGGATGGTTTGAGCAGTCTGTCTCCCGTGTCTCCGTCTGTGCTGCCCCCCCCACCGGTTCTGGACCAGAGACAGCCAGAGAGTACTAACGGGACAAAGAGTGAGAACAGCAGCACCACCCCTCTCAGTCGATCAGCTCCAAGTGCTCTTTACCTAGTGCACTCTGACCACGCCTACCAGGTATGGCTCATCCAATCAAAATGAATCTCATTTACATGGTATTGCATCACACAGACACTCATGACCCCTACTCTTTAGTAATGTAAATCCAAATAGACAGTGACAATATGACATTATTTATTTACACATCAGGTTTGCAGATTGGAAAATGTCTCCGTCACACAAAAGATATTTATATTCCACATTTAAAAGTAGAATAGACTTTAAGGTTTACCTTATTTAACCAGCAGCACGTGTAGATATTTTAGACACTATTTTTATATTAACAGCAACACAACAGAACACTGTATTCTAATATTTGGCAAAGTATTAAGAAAAACTTTGAGCCAGTCTGGGAGATTTATTTTTCTGCACTTATTAAAACTTAATGTACATTTTAGTAATTAATTGAACATTTCAAATAATGAGACTTGTCTGCACCTGGCAAGTGAGTGGGGCTGAATTTTAAGTATGCTAATTAAAGGCAAAATACCTTTTACAAAAATCCTACAAATCTTTTCAAGCAGAGAGATCTATCACGGTTTTTGTAAGCATCTTTATTTGTGAGAATGATTTAGTTGATGATGAAAGTGAAAGCTTTTGTGGGTTTGGAGCCATTTGTCACATATCTACACTGTGCGAGTGATTGGACAAGATTCGTTAGAACATTATTTTGGGAGTCCATTTTAACCATCACATCATTAGAAATATAAGCCTGAAAATGCACGCTCAAATCACTAAACAATTATCTAAAAAATTATTTTTAAAAAATCTAAACAAAAAAATGTACCAGGATTATAAACTTTTAGCTTAGCCCTGCTCTTCTAGCAGGTCTGTAGATAATCTACCATTTTGAATGCCATTCCACAGGCCACAGCCCCAGTTACCATTCCCTCCACCAGCTCCAATGGCTTCACCCCCTCCAGCAGCAGTTTCAGTATCTCCTGGCAGTCCCCACCAGTCACATTCACTGGCAACTCTGTGAGTATCTACACTTGTGTCCGTATGAAATGAATTTCTGTTTTTGTGTATGACGCACACGCACATATGCTAACATTCAGAGCATGATTGATGTCACTGCTTTGGCAGCTCATTTGATCAAATGCATGGAGGCGCAGTAAATCCTAAAGTGATAAAAACTCATCCTGGTTGTCTGTAAATTGAGCTTTAAGTGTTTTATGGAAGCAAATGTAGGAGTGGTGTTTTGGCAATGCGTGATATATTCTGCTTCTGACTTCCTGACTGCAGGCCTCTCCCACTCACAGCCGGACACAGAGCTTTGGGGAACAGCGCTCTCAAACCATCGCTGTGCTTTCTTCTCCCCCTAGAGCTGCAGGATCACTCAGGTAGTCCTAACTAATGTCCACTCCTGTCTTAAAAACATTTGGAAGAAGTACGATTTGTGCAAAGAACGACGGACGACACCCAAAAGGAAATTTCCTTCATTTTATCCAGATGTGAAAATGTAGTCGCACATCGTAAAATCTGTATGTACTGAGGAAGAGAATCATTTATAAGAATGAGTTCAGCTCTCTACTTTCTTGGCTTAGTGTCGGAAGCACATTAAATTGCCATAAACCTGCAGGTGCTTTGTCATATGATATCAAAAAACTGGAGCGTGCTATTTTAGTTAGTATTAGGGCTGTGCAGTATATACAGTTTTAGTAAAATATTGATTGCCGAGCAAAATCTGAATAATGATCATGTAAATGACTTGCATAGTCAAGCATGTGATTCAAGGCAGTACTGAAGACACCCTTGCATTTAGGGACTGCTGGGTATGCAAAGAGAAAATAATTAAATACTTGGGGCCTCATATGGCATTGCTGCGTATGCCAAAAAACAAGAATTAACAATACAAAAAAAGTAAACATATTAATTAATAAATAAAATTTTGCACCAACTAACAATGAAATAGGTTTAATTTTGTTGCAAAAACAAAAGAAACAATGAAGCATCCTATGTATCCTATATTAAAATGTGTGAAGCACTAATATTTGTACCCATTTGCCTCAATAAATTCAAAAACTTATCTTGAGAGAACATGGCAAGTGAGCCCATGTCAAAACAAAGCAAGTGGGGTGTTGCTTTAAAGGCAATGAATGCCAAGTAACTTAAGTGGAAACTGATGATTCATGAATGTCACTTTCCCACCGGTACACGTCCCCTTTACTGAGACTGAGTGGCAAAACAAGTAGTAAGATAACTGCATTCAATACAAAAAAGTGCAAAACTGTGAATTATTGGATTTCCTGACACTGGATTTCTGATATCTGAATTCCTGATTTCACCATTGTAAAAGTACATGAAAGACATTTAAAGGCCTGAAAAGAGGGATTTTTCGGGGACTCTAAAGTGACAGAGCAGTCTATGACTATTCTGGTTGTATGTGAATGGGTGTGTACAAATTATGTTTGTTTCACTTTTTATTAGTAAAGCTGTTATTGGGTAAAACACTAAAGACCCCAATGAAACTTTAAATAGCAACAGAAAAAGTCATTTTAAGTCACTTTACTTTTAACATTTCATTGCAAATACCACTATTCGTGAGCTTCACCTTTCATTGGAATTCTGTAGAATGGTGTGCTTCAAATCAGTTTGAGCAAACAATTGCAGTTTTTTTCTCCATTTCCAGCACTTATGTGTCTCAAAGTCACACACTGCTAGTGCATGAATGGGCCTTTTGCCATTCACTCTTTGACTTATGGGTAGCGTGACATCATGACTATACCCTCTACTGACCACTTATTGGGATCGGAAAAAGTTTCCGTTCATGAGTCATGAGTTTTTAAACTTTTCATTTTTTGTGTTCTGTCCTGTGCAGTAGGAAGTCACGGGGAGAGGGAAAGAAGTGTCGTAAAGTCTACGGCATGGAAAACAGAGACATGTGGTGCACAGCCTGCCGCTGGAAGAAAGCCTGCCAGAGATTTGTTGACTGAAAAAGCTGTGACTGCTGCAACACAACACCACGGTGGGCTTCCTTTGCATGCACGGCATAATGAAAAATGTCTCTTCTTGTCCTAACCGACCACATCCCCGCACTCTCTTACCTGAAAGAGTGGACTTCGGGGGTTAAACCCCTGGTCATTCCTTCACAGGTCGACTTCTCAACTCTTCATTCCAGATGAGCTTCAGAACACTGCAAAAAAACATAAACTTGTGACCTTCCTCTTTTTGTTTGTAAATGGTATAAAAACACTTTTGTGAGGTCTTAATGGACCAGTCCAGGATCTTTTTTCCTAAACGAGGAAAGCTCTTCAGAAACGGAAAACGTTTCTTTTTCATGGGCACTTTTTTGCATTTCTCCTGCCCATACTCTAAAGGCAAAGGGTTGAACTTTGGAAAACTCTGTCTTCAAAGAATGTACCACCAAAGGTGTTTATTTAGGATACTGGCTGGGTGGGAAACAGATTAAAAAAGATAGAAAGGACTTTTCGCCATGTTGTTTAAAGCAATTGCACCTAAAAAGGATGGGTTTTATATGTCTGGTTTTATATTTGCATTTACCAATGGGACGTTTTTTTTTCAGGGATGTGATCAGTAAAAGCAAAACCAGCAGTTGATATCACAGAGAATTCCTTTTCCATAGGACTATCTTCATGCTACCAAAAATGATTTCTGTGCCATTTAATTTTTTTAAACTTCACCGGAAAGAAGAACCAGCCATACAGGCAACGCAACCATTAATACCCATTGGACTTCAACTGCAGGAAGGAACCTCTTTTTTACTTTAGAGCCATAAATGAACTGTAGGTGGTTTCACCTGGGTTTGTCGCCTAGAGATGGTTGACCAACACGCCTGAGTTGAGAGTATAACACTGCAAAGTGGATCATGTTACCTCTGAAAGGTGAAGGGCTTTTTCCTCTCACCTTTTTCCTGACCTCACAGGTTCAAGTAGGAAGTAATAAAAATAGCAAAATGTCACATCAGTGCAGGAGCTCATGCTGGGAGCACTCAAGTGTGACAGTGTTTCTTCCCCAAACCACAATGGATGGAGCTTTTCTTAATGGACATCTTCAGAAAAGACAGTTGTTCTTGGGGTCCCTCATTACTTTCAGAATATGGCAGCTTTAATGAAAACATCTGGCCTTTTTTGGTGACTTTGATACAATCTTCTTGACATCGATGATATATATGTAAGCAGTGGTCATGGGAGATCGGCTCACTGTCTCTTTTGTTTTGTTTGTGTCAGTTTCCCTCTCATCAAATCTATTGTGCTTGACTGTATTAAAACCCAGATTTTAGTAGAATGCAGGAAGGCTTTGTTTACAAACGCACAATAATCTGATTAAACTGCTGACTTTAGAATTATCAGCATCAGACGTATTGGTGAAGACAAAAGACAATCCAACATTCGAAAGTGATGAAGATATGAAACTATACTCGATTAGATTTGATTGGAAAGGAAATGGTTTGGATCTTAATTTAAGTGATTGGATCTTGGTGCTACTGTAAATAAAGCCAGAGCATTCAAGTTAAGATGTGTTTAAATTATAAAAAAAAACACAAGATTTATACACTCCCTCTTTCACCTACACATTTAAGCAGATGTCTAACCAGACAACCCCAGTGTCTTCCTTTATAACTGGAGGCTTTTGAAAACACAGTGTAGATTTTTCAGGGCCAACTCAAATTTTGCTATGGAGTTGCTCAATCATAAACGTTCTAAAAACTTTTTGTAGTGGGTTGCCTTGAAATTTTGAGATTCTCGACTTTTAATAGTGTACGCTGACATCACACTAGCACAAAAGGGCTCCAATAATCACCAAAGCTCTGTGATCTCATCCCAGGAAAACAGACTTGTTTAAATTAGTAATAGTTAGCCATTTCAGATCTCTGCTGGTGTGACCAACATCTGAAAAGCTATGGCGTTGCTCCTCCATTCCTGGTGCTTTAATTCCGAGAGTTAGAAAGAGTTCATTTTAGGTTTAAATGTAAGAAGGAAAACAAAGTGGTGTCTACAATTGTAGGAATTAGTAACGGAACATACTTCAAAGCTCCCATGCCTTGAATAAGCTGTTGTTATATTGTACAGAAGAATATGGTGTCTGATTTCTACACACCTTCTACCGTGATGCTAATGTATCAGTTGCACTTCTGCAAGCAAGGCCACGGCGCTTTTCTCGTGACCATCGCGAGTGGGCGATTTCTCTTGTATAACATCAAATATGACATGCACAAGTGTTCGTTTCAATTAATGTCTTTGTAGATGGCTAACTTTTCGCAAAGAGTATGTAATGCAACAAAGCTTAGATGCTACTTGGTAAACTCTTGAATACCTACATGGGTCCTGCCTTTTTATTCCAGCGAGGCAGAACACTGAGATGTTAGTGGACTTCTTCAGTAGACTTCTTCGGTTTGGTATATACATACCCTACAGTGAACAACCAAGGTATTACAATTATATAACTCCATGTGTAACCGTTTTGATCCATACTCTAAGCTACTTTAAGAGAATGGTGTACAGACTCGTACTTCCTGTCCTGAACTTTCACCAGGTCCAGTGATTAACCTTCGGGTTTTCTCTCATTTCTGTTTTGTTATGTAGTTGTGTCTGTACAGATGTTCAGAGTTTGAGCCCGTATCCCTTCAACTGGACAGTCTTTGTGTAGACTGAAAGATTTGTGTAACTTAAAACCTGCACTGTTCTAGATGACAGATGGCCGCTCAGTGCTTGCATAACTTGTGGTTGCATCCAGCCATTAACAGCGAGAACAAATAAAGTATGTTGCCAAGACTGACTCTGCAAAAAAAGCTGAAGCAGAGAGGAGCACCCCAGATTTTCATGATACAGGAAACTTACGCTCTTAGAGGGCTTAGTCACAGCTGTCTATTGACATTCTGAAGTACAGTACTGAAGAATAGATGCCAGGACCCCACAACGCATGTCTTATTCTAGTCCAAGGGGTTGAGAAAGGCCTTCGGGGGGGTTGTTTTTGTTTTTTCTTGTAGAGGACTAGGTCCTCTGACTGCTTTTGGGAATGTATTTGTATGAGGAAATATAGGAGCCTGACTGTGCCTTGGTGAGTTCTGATTCCGTGCACGAAGATGCACAGAAAAGCAAAGGAATGTTTCTGGTGTTGGCTTGTCTGAGTTCATTTTGTCTGGATTTAAAATGTGGGAGGCCCCCTTTTTTACTGATTTAAGGACTACCTCTTGCTTTTTTTTCCTGCTCAAAGAGTCTTTTGATGACATTGAAGGTTGGGAGTCGGGGAGTCTTTTCCCAGTTGTGCTTTGTATACAGTTTTTAGCTACTAGATGTTTTGTCTTCTTGTTTTCATCTCCGGTTTTAGAAATGTCGTGGTAAACCTTAAAGCAAATATTTGAAGCAGGGGTTTGTGGAATACAGCTGCATTGTAAAGGCCGGTGAGCATTTTTCTTACAAGAGGCTTAAACGGTGAGATCATCCATTATTGCCAGAGACTAAATCTCCAGCCTAAGATAAGACTCCACATAGAAGATTGGTCCAATCCAGATAACAGACTTTACTATTTAAGTACTATCTACTTGTAAAATCTTGACAGTTTTATTAAAGCTTCAAATTAGTTGTATTTTTTTGTTGTAGGGCAGTATATAGTGCATAATTTTTATTAGAAAATATGACAGAAGAAGTTTAAGTTTTTTTAAACCATATGAACTGAACAAGCCTTAGAGATGTCCCACTACATCAAGTTTTCTTTTGATTCTATTTTTATTTTATTAATGCCCAGCAACTGTTAGAGGTAGTCTGGCCTAAAATCTTGCTTGACATCTTGGAGATCCAGAAAGGCTCAATCAAAATGTAGGCTCAACTCTCTGAATGGATTATCTCACTGATGAACATTGTCAATCAAGAACCATGTTAACCTCAAGAACTCAAAGACTGTCGCACTGGATTTTTACACTTTTTCAAGTATTTCCTAATCTAACTGTATTTTTTGATACTGCATGTGCATGCTGAAAAAAAGGTTTAAAATTGATGAATGTGTTGTTTGTGAAGTTTTATCTGTAACAACAGGCATAGTGCAGGCATGCTGCTGTTGTTGAGCCATCATGACTTACAGAGGCCACTTCCTTTGAAAATGAACTCATTTTAAGTTTAAAAGTCTTATTTAACTCCAGGTATGCAATGTCCCATGATTGTTTTAAAGAGACATTACAAGGCATAACGATAAGGTTTCACTCTAAATATTGCTGGCTTAAAAAAAAAAACATTTATTAAATGCTGGTGGCTGATTGGATAGAACACATGTGGGTCCTTTTAATTTATAGCCATCCAATGATTTTCTTTACCAAGTCATTCCTGGTCAAGGTATCATGGTTGTGCTGGTTTCCAGCGCACATCAGAGAACAGACAGGGTTTATACAAATTATACAAAAAGATTAACTTCATTTACGATTTAAATTTAACAACAGCAAATATATTTCATTTTTAAAGCATCCAAAATGCAAGTGAAATGTTAATAATGGTTTAGTTTCCTTGTAGACTGAAAAAGTATCAGCGACTTTGCCCAAAGGTTTCCAATGAAAGGTATTTGCAGCTCAATGCTAACCATCGCCGTTTTCAAAGAATAAGAATAATCCAAAATGAACAAGACACGATCAAAGTGAAGAGAGTTAGGTTTCAGCCAGTTATATACAGTCTATGGTGTTTGAGAGTGAGCTTCTCTTCTGATGGCTGCATATTGAGGCATTTCAAAGGGCTTTACAGATTGCAGAGCTCTGTGTGTAAGTTATACCTTTTGTGCAATTACACAGTCCTCTTTTAAACTCTCGGCGCTTAACTAAGAAATAGAATGACTAAAAACAATTTATTTATAGAGATCAAGTCCATGGTGTACCCCTGCTTCTCGCTGCTGTGAGCACCGGCAGACCCCTGTGACCCCGAAAGGGAATAAGGGGGCAGGAAATGAAAGTCCAGGGAATAATCATTGAGACTAACAAAAGACATGCTAGGTGAGCTGTTGGTAGAGCCAACAAGGTTAAGTTCTTTTACAGCACCTAAAATATTCATAGTATTTGAAAATATTAAACTGAACTTACCTTTAAACTCCGATATCAATTCCTGACGTCAAGATTCCAGGACACCTAAACAAAGAAAGAATAGAAAAAATAAATAAACAAACATGTAGCTGGGTTTAAATGACCCACACAGTGAGTCAGATGATCATTAACTCCTTAAGAGCCAATACATCTTGCAGCTTCAGCCCCAACCTTTGGTTAAAATATTTAACCCAGCATTTTTAGAGTGTACTGCAACTGTGTTCATTTTATACTTCAAAAAGATTTTACTAACTCTAAACAAAAGTCTGCAACAAATATTGGATTGGTTTTTCTTAAACATTGGCCAATTTATCGCACAACTGAAAATATTAGAAGTTATCCATTTTGTTCATGGAAAAAAAAGAAACCCTCAAAACATTTTATGCAGTTAGACGCAAATTGTTGAATAAAGCATACACATTACCAGTTTTGTTAAACAGAGTGCATTACTGCACTGGGATAGTGGGGTTGTGGTCCTAAAAAGATGCTGTTTAGCAAGAGACCAGCTTCTGACTGCCAAAGTAGAGGCAACATAAGCAAAAGCCTGGCGGAAACTTCATTAGTAAGCACTTAAACATGTTCTGTGAAGTATTGGTCAACCCGATGTGCTTTTTTTTAATTCCATCACTGATTAAATGTCATCCATTTCGTTTGTTTGTTTGACATTCCTGATTTTTCAAGTATTGTCTGATGTTAAAAAGGGGGTTTGATGCCCCCTGTACATGATGGAAATCTACTGTGTAAAGAGAAAGGGAACACTCAGGATGTCTTCATCTTTGCATGCTGCTGCTAGCAAGAGAAAGGATGTAGCAGGTACATAGGGAAGCCATAAAGGAAAAGAGGTGGTTTCAGGTGACCCATGCCATTTTTCCAATTTTTTATTTTGATCAATAAGCAAAGTATTAGCCTATAAATAACAGAGTATTAGTCAATATTGCACAATCCAATTTACAGCAAGTAAACGGAAGCTGCTCATGCAAGAAAGAAGAAATTTAATGATGGGGGAGATTTTACTCTAGATGCAATAACTATGAATAAATATATGAGTTTATTTATGCTCGATTAATTAGATATAATGGAGAAATATAGCCTTGAAATTGGCAGGATGTAATAATTAAACTATTTCAACTGTTGAATCATGATGAAGGTTGCAGGCTAAGCTGGAATACACTGCCTGCATCCAAAAACTACAATTTAACATCGTACTTTGGATGTCATTGTATAAACAAAACATTTGCAGAATTCGACTTGAAGCAAATCCAACTCAAATGTTCGATTTTAGCTCAAAAAAAGGTCCTCCTTTTATTTAGGATGGAGTTTCACCTTGTTAAGTTTAATAAACGAGCTACCTAAAAACACAACAAATGTGGTTTTCCATGTAAAGATGCAAAAGCCAGCATAAATTACATGATTTCTTATCAAAAGATATATTTAGAAGGTGTGCTCACAACTTAGCATTTTTATTTAATTCAAACTCTTGTGTACAATGTCACAAAATCAAACCCAATCGAAGTATGAGATTTAGATTTTGTATAACCTTATAGAAGTGCTGTTAGAATTAAAATGATTAGTGTAAAAAAAACTAAAAACTAATCTACTAGATGTTTGAGTTCCTACAGTTGCAAATTGAAAATGTAGATGTTGGGGTAGAGTGCTTAATAGGTGAAATTTTCCATTCAGCTGGTCAGATGTTGCATAATCCTTCATTAAAACTTGTTTATTTAGCCCCCTGCAGAAATAAAGTTGGTTACCATTTAGGCTGGGTTCCATTTATACTTCTGCGTCAGGCCCATGTGCATTACTTAAGTGCGCATTAGCTTACCTACAATATCACGTGCTTTTCACTGTGCTGCTTTGTGACATATTCACTTGTGTTTTGATTTCCTGTCATAGATAAAAATGATCTGCTATCTGACAATCTTTGTACTTTGTTGAATGAACAATCCAATAGAATTCTACACTTCTCTGATCAATCGCTCAGTGATTTGGCACATGTGGTGTTTGTTGTACTCATGGAGGAGATACTCGGATATCAGTCCAGAAATGCTCAACCAATCACAGACCTTACAGTGTGTAATTTCAAATACAAGGTCATTTTTCGGAGCTGCACAACAGGCTCTTGCCTAGGGGTCTGTGTTTATGGAAAAAGCTTGACACAGAAGTATAAATTGGGCTTTAGGAACACACCTCCATTTTTGTGCATTCACGCTGGGGGAATGACCCAGTTTTCTTTTAAATAAAGGGTATAAAAATAACATTTTTAAAATTACCTGGACTGATGTCATTGCTGATCATTGAGAACAGATTAGCTGACATGGCTCTGTAGAAGTGTCCCAATTCATAGGTATATGTTCTTCCTCCAAGTCCTCAGTTTCAAGGTCTAATGGGATACGTTTGATTACCTTGCAAATGGAACTCAGCCTTAAAACACATGCCTATTCATCATATTCCTTATTTAAGGAAATTATTCAACCTCAAACTGACGATGGTGATAACAGCTCCCTGATTTTCCCAAAACCATTTTATTTATGCATTGTATACCAAACCAGAGTAATGTTAAAGTTTTGATTTCTCATTTCCCCTACACTCTTGGTAAAAAGGTACATGACTGGGTACAAAGTCTTGTCACTGTGGCGTTATCTTTTAAAGGTACCTAAATGTACCTTCATAACTTTAAAAGGCCAGATTTGTACCTTGGAGGACACATTTAAACTTTTTGAACATTTGAACCATGTTGGACTATATTTGTACCTTTTTAAAATGTATGTATTTGAACTTAGCACACATTCACTCCTAATGGGAATTTAGAGAAATCAACTATCCTGAAGCATGTTTTTGGTTGACTGAGGGAAATTCCTTCAGACCAGCAATTTCCCATTGAAAGGCCACACTACTCAATTTATCTTTCATTTATTAGCTGCTGCATCGAGTACAGTAGGAACATTTTTGTACATTAACTGGTACTAAACCGTACCATCCAGTGCTTTAAATGTACCAATAAAGCAAATGCACAGATACAATGCTGTTCCTTGAGGATTGTACCATAGTGTACTTTTTTCTGAGAGTGTAATATTAAAAAGTGAACCTTGTTATCATTTCCAAAATGAGAGTGTGAACACACCCCAAAATACAACAAAGACTAAACGCATTTTTACGTGGAAAACAAATAAATGCTGCTTTTTTCTGCTATGAAAACAAATTCGCACCATTGTATGTGTTGAGCATTCCTAAGTGCTACTTCTTGCAAACAAAACCTCACTCTGCAGAGCTTAATATCGGATTTATTGACACAAGCAATCTTGTTTTACGCAGTTTACACTCTACACATTGAACAAACTAACCTGTTTGGTTCGGGTGACCAAATGACCGGATAATCTTTATTTTTTATCCACGTTTTACCGCCAAGCACGTGGAAGAGAGATATTTTCGCGGTGGTTTGCTCTGTCGCGTCGACAAATAATCATGACACAGCTGTCACTGGTTCTGAGTGTATTCACGTTAATGACTGCCGTCGAAATATCTAGAAAACTCTGATGGAAAGCAACAAATAAAAGCCAACCCGAATAAGTGGTTTATCCGCGAAAACGAAGACCTTAAATAGAATATATGTTAACGCTTCTGCCACTTTGTGCGTGTCTAGTCTGTTCGCTACTATTATGCAACTTTATGCTTAAGTGCACAGCTTCACAACACTGACAAGTACTCTTGAGAATATAGCTTAGAATTATTTTTACATCGCTTTAATTCGCTCTTTATTCGTCTGTGGTGAGAACCAGGTGGAGTTCGTTGATAAAATCTCGCAATAGGCCTCTAAACGGAAAGCACTTGCTATATGTAAAATGTCTGATAATGTTTATGTAATAGTAGTAAAGCCTGGTTTGTTTTCACAAAGTTAGATTCTCATCTCCTTCCTCTGGAGGGAGAACACTGACTGTTATCTCTGAGTCTTATCTCACTTTGCTGGCTGTACTACTCTGTTTTTACTCTGAGCTGTTTGTAAATATTTACTGCCATTGTATTTGTGCTACGGTTACAATGTCGTGGTGCTCGTCGGTGCCGCTGTTGTTGTTGTTGTTTTCTTTGGTGTAAACGCCTTTTCTGAGGTGCTAGTGTTCTCACGAGCTCTTGGTTAATGGTTAAATAAAATAAAAGTTTTGGCAGCTGTTTACTATACTGTGTCTGCTTGTGTATTTCTTTATCGGAGTAAACTTTGCACAATGTGCTAATTGTCTGACATTGCATGAGCTGGAGACAGCAGATTGGTTTCTTAGAACTAATGAAGCAGCCTTGGGTTATTCTGTATTTAGAAACAGGAAATTATTCAGTTTAAGGATAAAGAAATGGAAGAGTTTCTGTTGTATTTTAGTAAATAGATAAAAGGCCGTAATAAAATGTGCATTGAAGGATGGCCTCGAGCAGTGTGTACAATACCTGCTCCATCAAAAAAAAAAAAATGGTGTTTGGGTTTTCTGATTGTATTTGTTGCAATTGAAAAGTAATTTAAGCTTGCAATAAAAATATATAATTTGTTTATTTTTATTGATGCAGCGAAAAGAAAAAGATTCCAGATCCACAAAAAATGATACACTGAAAAGACTATACGGCTTCTTGGCTTCACAAAAGCAAAAAAAAAAAAATGTTAATTAATATTTTATAAAAATAATGTTAATATTACTTTACAGTATTAATGAAAAACACAGAAGGTAGGATAGAGATCGAAATGAGTTTTTATATTCTTTAAAACTATCATCATCTGCATTTATTTTGGCTGGTGTCTATTTTTGGGGCCCATGTCATCACAAATAGTCCAGAACCCCATCATGAGTTATGATGAGGCAAACATTAACACATTTAGATGAGGCAAACATTAACAGAGATTGGTATGAAAAAAATAACACTATATATATATAAAAAAACATAATGACTCCAACTCTGCCTTAAACATGGCTTTATACCAAATCCCATCGTCTACCAAACTTTTTATTGGTCACTCTTGGAAAAAAGGTACGCACTTGTACCTTAAAAGAGTTCATATAGGATCATAATTTTACCAATGATATAGCTTTTAAAAAGGTACATATTTGAACTTGACACAAAAACTACTCAATGAATTTATTATTTTTCTTTGACCACTTCTCCCTTTTCGGGGTCACAGGGTGCTGCTGCCTATCCAGCACAATTAGGTGTGAAAGGTGTGGTTACACAATTGTTAATAAGGTACATTTATAAGGTGTTCCTTGGGGGTCTTTAATTGTACCATTTTGTACTTTTTCTGAGACTGTTTTCGGATAAAAAATAATCACACATCAGTCCACCAAATTTAAATATCTTGAGCAAAACCCAAGCCGCCATCTAGCGTTCTGTAGCAGAATTACATCTTTAAAAAAGATGTGTGGCTTAGACCGCGTAAAATACAGTGTAATTAGCCAATAACATCTAGCTACATTTAAATTAAATAATTTCCAGAAGGATAGAGACGCAGTATAAATAATGACATAGTATCATAAAGTGTGACGTGTTTTATTAAGTGCAGGCAACCAAACAAACCCATTACCCAGATGGCAACTCTACCACTGCCGTTTTACAAAAAACATCATCACACTAGTAATATATTTTTAATCAGAAGAAATATGCATTTAAACAAATTTGGTCCCTGTTTTACCCTCCATCAACAAACCCAATCGCAAAACATACAGACTCAATATAATCCCCGATATTTTATATATTAGTACTATTCAAATCTAAATTCTTGATTTAAACAAAACTAAACAGTTGTAAACGTGACACTATGCATTTGTTGAAAGAGCACTACAGCAGGCTGACAATAATTAGCTTGTCTCTTTCTCTCTCTATATATATAATAGTGAAATTAGCATAGGCTCAAGAATCATGCTAATGTATGAAATGCATTATTGGAAGCACATGCTCATTTATAAACAATTCAGCAACCAACACCATGTTAAATGCTAATGGATATGTCTTCAGGGGAACCACTCAGCTAAGATCAAGTTAAATCTAACTAGAAATTTGCTAATGCTGTTTTAATCAATACTGATTCCAGTTTGAAATACAACAAAACGTGTCTTAGAGATACTAATTTCAATACCAATACATGTCAGAACATTAGCAGTGGTACATTTTAACCATTAATAATATAATCAAAGTAAAATGACAACTCCCCAGGGTTAGCATTTCAAGGCACAAGGGTTTTTTGCTAATATTAAGAAGAAAAAAAAATCACAATATATTTATAAATCATGTTATACTCATTTTATGAACATTTATGTCTATCTAATGGTTACCATGTAGTGTGTGATCTTTTTGTGGAGATTTATGCAGATAAGGTCCACAATACACCGTATAATGTAATAGCAAAGATTCTTTGAAACGACACTTTGCTAATTATTACACTGTTAAACTTGTAAACAAACTGAAACATAATTATGATGTAGAATTGTATAGAAAAGGTGCTCAAATAAGAAAATTCAGTACTCTTTATACTCATATAATGGCTTCTAATAAGGTGCCAAAACCATTTTCGGTTGTAATATATTAATGGAGGCTTAAACATCAGCACGCCCATACAGAAGTGCATCTGACTTTCAGACATATTGGCTCCAGTGTAGGACTACCCTGTCCTGTCTGGAGATGAACCAGACTCTTTTCAACAGAAGCAAAGCTCACGGTGACTGCAGAAGCACCCCGGAAAGAGGAGGGAGAAGAGGAAGAAACTTTGGAAGATCGATCTTCAGTGTGGCTGTGGGTTTGGAGGAAATATTTCTTCTGGTTCTTTAAGCATTGGTTCTCCATCTGGTGAAGATTCTGAGACCTCTTCTATGTCACTCGTCGAAGGTTTTGGGCTCATTTTAGTCTGTGAATGAAAAAAATGAAGGTTGTAAAATTTCAACTCACTTCCACAATGTGACAATTATCCTTCATTACCTTTATGGTTTCCACTTTCTCCTCAAATGACTTGAAGGAGGAGGTGTTCCTGCAAGGCATAAGATCTCAAATTGAACATTTTTATTACTTCTTTCCTGTGACCGTTGCTATTCTACTTTTGGGATGTTATTACAGCAAATTCTAGACCTGACCATCAAGTCATGCATAATTAAACAGATATTGCCATTTTTATATTAAAAACATGATTGTTTTTAATAAAAAAATGTTTTTTCACGCTGGTTTTCTCCACACAGTCAATCTGAATGTGTGGTAGCCTGATCTTCGGGTCTCATGTTCTCTCTGATTGGCCAAGATTTGCAAATTCATGAACTGTCTGCCTGCTGAGAACAAGTATAATTAAACAAATTTTCCAAGATAGCAAGCTTGGAAATGCTACAGATTTTCAAACTTTAGCATTGATAAATGCACAGAGAAGCTCAAAAACCTAATCTAAATGATTTCTAGAGGAAGTAGATTTGTCTCTAATGCTCGCTTGGGCAAATTGTTTACAAAAAAATGAGTTCAAAAGAAAATATTGAATTAATCTTGAAAATGGCGATTAAAAGCAGAGTGTCCAAAATATAGTGAGTCTGTCATATGGAACAATATACAAGACCCCAACTGAGCCATGTTTGTAAAAAATTCCAAAAGTAAAACGAAGACAACCACTACTTCAAGAGAATTTACATTTCTTGTCAGACGTAGATGGATATCTTTGCAAGTCTGTTTGAGCAGGTACCTTACCTCATGACTGGCATACTAGCAGAGTGCTGTATGGAGCGTAAACTATCCGTCAGCATTAAAGAAGAGCAGACAGGAGTGTTAGCCAAAGCTGAGTATTAGATGTTGTTCATGAACACAAATAAATCCACACAGGTCTGAGCAAGAATAACACCTCAGCCTTTCCTGCTGGGTGAAAATGGGTGCGAGCCTAAGGCTTTAATCCATCAGTGGATTGAGACTTTATTACGGACATCACTACAATGGATTCACACCACAGCTGAGAAGCCTCATTTGGATAGACGGGGAGCTTGAGGGAATTAGTAAGGAATAAACAGGGGTTCAGCGGAGCAACAGCTGGAACATTTATAGATTTTTGTCAGATATGAAGAGAGAAACAACTCTGCACAGTTGTGAAAACATCAGACTGAATACATCTTTAAACCCGTAATCATTGGTACACAACAAAACTCAAATTATATTTTTCCAATCGATTGCTTGAGATTAGGCCTTCAAGATTTTTTTTTATAATATTACAAACTGAATACATTTGTAATTTGCCATGAATTAAATTTGTACAGGGTCATCTTTGCAGCAAACTAATTCTTCTACATCAACTCTTTTAAATTGCGGCATCAGATTAAAAGCTAAGCAGTGCAATTAAAATGACTTCATATAGTTATGAGGGTGGAAAAAGGGCCGGAGTGTTTCCAAAATCAAGTTGTTTAAAATAACAATGAAGAGACCAACTGAATGGACCCTGAATAAATAAGACCTTTTACCACAATCTCAAGGTTATGTGTTAATCTTTGAAAAAGACAGTCAGAGCGTGCAGATCTGCCATCTAAACAACTGATATTTATACCCTCAAGCCACAGTCACACTACGTAAAAAATTCCATTGACTTTAATGGGATCTCATCTCACAACTCAAAAGCTCTGATAGTAACTTTGACCTGCATCCCCCAGTCACTTGACTTTTTAGGATGTCAGTATTACTATAAAGTAGATTAGACCGTTATAATATAGATTACAATGCACATTTCCAATGTTTTTATTTGACGGGCAAGTTAAATACAGCTTTATTTTGCCTTTTTTTACAGTATGTGTTTTTCTGTTATTTATATTTTTATCTATTCCAGTCAGATGATGCCTGTTGTACCTGCCACGAGGTGCCCGAGATCCAGGAAGGGTGTGAAAATAAAATGGCATTAGAATAAGAATTGAAATGACTCCAAATTCGATATTATTAAAGGCGTGTTAAAATCTGTTACAGAACAGACACACTTTTAAGAATATTTTTAAGAATATATTGGTTTTATATTCATAAATCTTTTTGACCAAGTGAGATAAAGAGGATACTCCAGTTTTAGAGGCAACACAAACAGGGAACAGTGAAATCTGATTGGAATGGTTTGCACCTGTCTAAAGAAAAGCATCTCCCCTCACCTCACATCTTCAAGTTTTCTGCTGATGGCTGAACCAACGTTGGAGAATGCTGTCGTTGCCTTCTGGCCCACCTGAGATAAGGTCTCTGAGGTCTTCTTATACCTGTCCAGGACATTTGGAAAAGGAAACTATACAAGCAGCACAGCAAATGCAAACACAAATGCAACATGATCACGACAGATTAAGTTTAAAACTATACTAAAACTCTTTCAGTCGATTGGCAAGGAGCTGGTGCAAGAACAGATGGAGCAGACGGACGCCTGATGTGAGTGAGGGCACATACGCAGTGGAGGTGGTGACTTCATGCCATCCTTTGCTCAGGTTTTGTCTCAGCTCATTGAGGGGAGTGATGCCCAGTTTCCGCTTGATCTCCGCCACCTGCTTTTCCTTGGCCGCCAGCACCTGAGAAAGAGTCTGAATCTCATCTTCTACCTGCAGGGAAATAGGATAGAAATCTCCTCACATGGAAAAATGCAAGAGGTTCAATTGATTTAAAATTCATACGGAGCTACGGAGGGACTGGCAACAAGAAAAATCAGCCTCAACAATCGTTAAAGATATTAACATCTAATTTTAAATACCATTACTTTTCAACAGAGACAGAAAGAGTGCTGGGGTGCAAGTTTAGGGTGTTCTGCTGCTGAAAACATGGCTATAGTTTGAAAGGACTGAATGTGAACCTTTGCTAATTCACTGCGGAGCTCTGCTTCCTGCTCTGCTGTCAGGCCTGTGCTGGCTTCATCCGGTGCTCCATCCACCGCTTCTTCACCCACTTCTGGGATGAAGTCCTGCCTCTGGGTCCCTGCAAAAACAAAAATAAAAACAACTGGGACATTAAACTGGTGTTGATTAATGACGAAAGATTTTACAGGTGTGACAGGTGTGAAATTTGTTAAATTTACGTGAAAAAAAATTATAAATATAATTAATGTTCAATTTCCCCTAAAATATTTACACTCAAAACATGAACATTGATGACATTATGTAGTAAACAAAAGTTTGATTTAACTAATATGTTATTTATTCTTCTAAATGTCTCATTTATGCTCATCATTCTCTCATGAAGAAGTTAGTTCTCAGAAATGCTGAGGAAGTAGGGAAATCCCAGTCACATTCTTTTTCGTGAAGATAGCCCTTACAAAGCTCAGAGGTGTGTTTGGGGTCATTTTCTTTTTGAAAAATTATTTATAATTCCACTAATTGTAAACCAGACAGCATGGTGTGGCATGCTGTGCCTTTATTTTTTAATCAATAAGTGTTTTTTTTTTTTTTTTTTTATTGCTGTGTCAACACCCATACACTCACCATCACTTCTCCTCCCCCATGCATGTAGACCCTCTGTCTCAACAAATATAACTGTTACAATTAAATTTGACGTGTATTTTTGTAAAAATTGCTATCGAGGATATTTCTGAAAGAACTGAAAGCTCAATGAAAGTACATGCTAAAGGTACTGTCACAATTCAATAATCGCCTCAGATTTTAATTTATGACTAGAAAAATTTCCAAGCAGCTGTGGAAAGATTCAGAGCTGTCAATCAACCAACATCAGTATGACAGCACAAAGTGCACAGCTCTGTACTGTACTCTATACTGTAGCACCCTCAGCTGACATCCATGTTCTCATTAAGTCAAATCAATGTTTTAACCATCTCATGATTATTGAATTAACAGAGCAATCTGATCAAATCTTTCACTTCGTTAAACACAGATGACAGAGCTGTCAAGACAAGCCCTACTTTACTAGAACTACAACTTTTTAAAAGTATTTCAAATATGGTGTTCAAATATATTGCGTAGAGAAACATACGTCCCACTTTTACGTAGGGAATTGGGATCTGATGTGACGATATTCGTATGAACCAAAACAATTTTGCGGTTTATGAAGTATTTAGTGATTTTAAACAGATGGGAAAACCTGTTTGTTTATCATCGTAAAGTTTCATGTAGATTCATAAGTGAGCGAAACGGATTTGCTTCTGTGCATCTGCTGAAAAAAAAAAAAAAAAGAAAAAAAGTTTTGAAAATCTAAATCCATTCCTTCTTGCGCAGGAGCTTGTCAGGTCTGTTCAGACTTGCCTGATTTCATCACCACTTTTACACCATGTTTCTCATTCACACATGTTTGGCTCAGATGCCTGCCTGAAATGATTCTTCCTCACACTCATTTCAGCCTTGCATGATCAAAGAACTCAAGAATCACCAGCATCATGTAGGAAATCCTTACAGCACTGATGTGCCATGAAGCCACACAGGCTAGATCAATAACATACACGTGGAATGAGAACCCTGTGAAAGCCCTGTTGTCATTTATTGATTAAGCACAATGCTTTTTCATTTATTTAACATTATAACTGCACAGCGACACAGCTGCTTATGGATGTTTTGGTAAAGAATTCCAAGAACAGCTCAGATAAATACTCTGATGAATGTTTCAAACACATCATTCAGGTCATATCATGAAAACAGAAATAATGCCCATGTTTGATGAAGCAACAAAGCAATTGTCCATAACTGTTATTAAATAAACGTGAATATGTTTACCACTACTCTGTAGTCCCCTTGTATCTCTAGCTTTTTCCAACACCATGCAAATATTAACTTTCTTGACCAAAAATCTGTTTTTGGAGTAGCTGCAACAATTGTATGATATTGTGTTATAAATAGGGATGTCCCGAGCCGATCATAAAGATCGGTATCGGGGCCGATCGAGGCATTTTTTAACAGATCGGAATCGGCTCTATGTATCGGACCGATCGAATGTTTACGTCAGCTACGTCACGCACATGTCGCAAACTCGCATGTTAAACTCGCATGTTGTTTACTACTTGCAATACGGTGCTAAGATGTCTGCAGTGTGGAAGTATTTTAAGTTGGAAAGTGATTCTAGTCTGGTAGCTACATGCAACGTTTGCAATGCGAGCTGTTGTGTGCTGCCCCTTTAAGGACGTGCTTAGAGCGTGCGTGAATCAGGAAGAAATATGAGAGACTCGCATGTTTGTGCTCGTGTTAAAAAAAAAAGGTTCAAGCTCTACAAAAACCTTCATTTAATGCTTATTTATTCCCAGCGTGGTAAGCTAATGTTTAAAAAAGTATATTTTGTTTATTTAAAAGGGATTTCATAGATCGCTATTTGTTGTTTATATTAGCGCCTAAGCGCCTAAATAGCGTGTTTAAGTTTTGTGTGTTGTGATGATTTACATGTCTTTATCTAATAGGTTTGTGACATGTTGAAGTGTTCTTCGAAACTTAAAATGTGTAACATTTTCGTTGTTGAAATAGAAATGTTTATTTACTGATTGTTATTTAATACCCCATGTAAAATATATTATTTTCTCTTTTTTTTAGTTTGACGCGGTGGTAAAAGCAAAGCAGCCTTTAATACTACCAACTTGATAAGGCATCTTAAAACGAAACACACGACAGAATATTGCGACTTCACTGAGCTGTAAAATTGAGATTTCATATTTGTGAGAAATAAAAAACTGTAAAGGAACAGGTTGCTTTCAGTTTTTTTTTATTGATGCACTGCTGAGCTATTTGGTTGTCAAGAGTACACACTGGATTGATTTAATAACCTGCATGCACTTAAAGTGTGCAATTAGCACAAGGAAAAAGACAAGTATCGGATCGGGACTCGGTATGGGTCGATACTTAAAATTAAATGACTCGGATCGGATCGGGGGCTCAAAAAACCTGATCGGGACATCCCTAGTTATAAAAGAAACATTAGTACATTTAAAATGTAAATTGTACCAAATTCTATAAAATGTATAAATACATCTGTAATGATGCCCAGCAATAATGTACATGGCAAAAAATATGAAAAATATATAGCAAAAATATAAAGACTATAAATAAAATTAATTTTATTTAATAATGCACCTTAACCTGCATTGAGTTTTTAAAAAGAAGCAAAAAAGTATTTCACTGGCTATCTACCTCAAATCATTATGTTCTCAATAAATAGCACGTGTGAGCTACTGCATTAAAGACAGCTTCTATAAGTGATATCTCAAAACAATAGCATCTTTATTTAACTATGTATTTAAACACAGAGGAATCATGGGAGTTGTAGTTTTAGGCATCAAGATCGACCAATGTAGATTATTCAAATTCATCATAATATTCATGCATGAGGTGAATAAACAACACTTTCTGCCTCACATTTTAACACCTCATGTCTCTTTCTAGAAAATTCTGATTTGATTAGTTTGAACATAATTTCCCTAATATTAGGGCCTAAAATTTAGTTTGCAGGTGGAAATGGTATGGAATAACCATAATCCACGTCTGTGAACACTTGTTACATCTAACATATGAAATGAACCCCAGTAACTGGTTGAGAATTTAAAATCTGTACAATTTTCAAAACTGTGTGTACAACTGCAAATTTTTGATTTAGGAATACTGAAATGTTGTTTTTGTTTTTATTTTAATACAAAAATCTTACTGTCCATTTACATAGCAAAATATATGGAAATACGACTGATTTGTTCACATATAAATCTCAATCCGATCATGGAGCTATAGAAAGAAAAGAAATATAATTGTCACTCGAGAAGAATTTTTATCACCACACCTGAAGGGATCATGAATGCCGCACACATACACACACACACACCCACACTCACAATCTAACTAATCAGCAAGATGTAAGTGTTAGATAATAAATGGTCAACTTTAGCAGGTGGTTGTAAAATAAATGTTCCTTCTTGAGCCTATTCATAGTTAAGTCTGCAACTCAAGAGTCCACCAGAACACCATCTGCACCTGATGGCCACCACTCTTCAAAACATCTGCAGTTGGCAGGAAGAGGCTTTCTCTTATATTTTCAAACATTGCCAGCCTCTCTGTGATAAAATCAGTCCATAGTTAAACACACAGCCCTACCCACTGAGCACCTGAGCAAACATCATTACCTCTGAACGACAGCAACGGTGACCCGGGGGGAGTGAAACTCTCTTCGGGTGAAAGGTAGAGATAGCTGGTGTTCACTCCCTGCTCAAAATTGAAAGGAGACTTGTAGTCCTCGACAGGTTCCTCCATGCTGCCCACAAACAGGAAGCACTCAGGAAAGTAAGTGATTGCATGTGACTGAGCGAGTTGGGATCACTGTTGTGATTGTTCAGTTCACTAGCTAAGCTACGCTGGAAGTGCGTTGCAGATTCTGCACAGCAGCCTGCTCACATGATGTCCGAGACAATGACTTGTTAATAAGTTACCTCTCCTGAGAACTCTAGGTTGAGCTGACACTCCTCACTCACTCTTTGACGAGTATCCTGTAAATGCGCCGAATGTAAAATATAGCAAAACGTCTGTCAGACTACCGCATGCTCAGCCCCCACCATCCATCTTATCAGCCAAGGGAAATGAAGATCCATTTGTCCCCTGGTCACATGATGCAGGGAAAAGCCTACGAAAGAAAGCCATAATCCGTGGTGTCCCAGATTACAGCACTAATCCATTACAAAAGGCCTTCAGATTCAAACCAGCTTCACAAACCATTACACGGAGACTAAAATGAATCCAGTGAAGTTTACGATATTCAGAGCTAATGCTAACACTCACACACATTTGTCTTTGTTAGCAATGTACTTGATCGTTCAGTGTAAATTATTAAAACATGGTTTTGAAAACTGTAAAAACTGATGTTTCAAATAGAAGTCAGGCTATAGTCAGAAATATTCTCCTAATTAAATCCACCATCACTGCACCATTTACACTGGATGAATTTATTGTGCATTTTGTTGATGCCATAAATAATTTTTAGATTTTTTTTTTGTTTTTTAATTTTAATGAGATTTCAATAAAATGTTCCACTTACGGCTCCTGTTCCTATACTGCTCACCAAATGATCATAACACATTTGAAGACAACAATTTGTTATATTGATATTTTTACATGTTTAAATGTTGCGGTAAAACTATAGAATACTTAATATGCCATTTCTCACATTTCTCCTCTATTTACATAAAACACACAAGTTATTATCAGCAAATAGGCTTCTTTCCATTTAGTTAAATATATACTAATATTGGCTATTATTGACTTTTAAAATACATCTGTAAAGCGACATGTATCGTCAACATTTAGACTAAATCAAAATAAAATAGTTCAGCATGGTAAGAAATTCAGTATTAAGCAACATTGGGTATATTTATTAACCTTAATAAAGCAATAAAATCAAAACCAACTGATTATTGTTTGAAATCAAATTCATTTTCCAACCGCTTATTCCCTTTTGGGGTCATGGGGATCTGCCGCTGCCTATCTCCAGCGCACATTGAGCGAGAGACGGGGGTCGCCAGTCCATCGCAGGAAATCAAATCCAATTTTGTAAAAAAATATATATAAATAGGAGAATCTGAGGATCAATTTAATTGATTATCGGTTTATCTGTATTAATCAAATGTGGGGCGGGTGATTTCTGGTAGCCAACATTTGCATTTAAATTACAAGTCCCTGCACCCAAAGGCCTCACCTATTTTGATAGCGGTCCCACTCATATGTCTGACTCCTTAAGGTATTATTTAAACATACAGACTATCTTTATGCCAGACTGGTGACAAGTTTGTGTAGGTAATTACCCTGACTGATTTCTTAATTCTATTTTGTAAAATATCCTATCCTGACAATGTTGTGTTAAAGGTAATAATGTTCTTAAATAAAAAAATATGACCTTCCAAAATCCTAAATTAAAACATACTATAGTTAAATAAAATTGTATTAAATAAAACCTATAATTTTAAGTACAGTACCTTTTCAGCAAATATTTAACTTTGAAATACGTAGAAAACTACTATTCGATAAAGTCCGGCATCAACCATGTGTATTAAAGATAGAGATGTTCCGATACCATTTTTCCCCTCCCGATACCTATCCCGATACTTGGGCTCATGGTATCGGCCGATATCGAGTACCGATCCGATACCTGGGTGTGTATCTGTATATACAGCTGTAGATACTACTAGCCCTGTATTAATTGACAGAATTATTTTATGCTGTGCTTCAGATATACTCAATATGGCAATGACAATAATCAGTATGGCCATGAAAAAAAAATTAATAGACATACCCTATCTTTGAAATGTGGATACAAGAGAGTTGCAACTCCATACAAGGGCTCTTCCTCGATGGTTGCAAATCTTTTCTTGACGGCCTCAAGAAGGGTGGTTTTTATTGTTTTTGAACCAGTGTCCTCCTGGCTCTTCCGAGCAAGAAGCCGTTTTAGAACTGTAATTGAGAGGGATCACTTCCGCTACAGACGAGGTGGAGGAGTTCATCTGTTTTTTCATGGCTTTTTTCATGTTGCTTGTGTTGTCGCTCAAAAATAACATGAACACAGGATTTAGAAATATTCCACTTTACAAGCATATCCTCGATTGATTCAGCTATGGACGCGTGCGAGCCGCGAAACTCGTTAGCCTGCACTTTGAAAAGTAAAAGAGTAAAAAGCGTCACTGTGTTTACCCAGTGTGCTGTTAAACTCAGTAAAGACCGCGGGATTCGAGTCGCAGCTCCAGATGTCAGTAGTAAAGCTGATAGTTCACATGCCCTTTAGTTAGCATGAAATGTGTTCACGCACTGTCTCATATAGCTTAGGGAGCGCTGTTTCGGAGATATATTTGTGACCAGGGGCTCGAAATGTTCAATTAAGCGGCGAAAGCCCACGTTTTCCACCACTGACAGTGTCTGCTCATCCAGTACAATAAACTCGATTATCCTGTCTGTTATCTTTATTGCTCGTTGGCTGTCTTGTGTAAACTTTTCTCTTTGTTTGAATGAAGCTTCAAATGTTTGTTGCGTCTGGCGCGGCTTGTCCTTCTCCTTGGTTGCTTGTGGCAACACGACACAACTTCCTGTGTTTGCATTATGAGCAGCGAAGAAGAATTGATTTCTGCTTTGCAGCGATAAGTAAAGCTAGCAGGGATTAACGAGGTTACGTGGACTTAAATACTCGCCGATACCGATGCTGGATTTTTTTTTGTGGTATCGGCAGCATTTCCGATACTGGTATCGGAATCAGAACAACCCTAATTAAAGATCCACATTTATTGACTTATCAATCATCAATACTTTAACTTATATGAAATCATTCTGGGCCAAATCTTAAAGTAACATATTTCTCCTACAACCCAAATAAATAGCAGGGTTAAATTTTGTAATAATGAAACTTTAAATCTGGTGGCACACACACTCACTCCAATTATAATTTCGTAGGGTTTTAAAATCCACATGCATGACACACCCTTTACACAAAGTTGTCCCAGAGGAGCTGGAATTACACATTACTGCTAGACTACAGTAGCAGTCTGATGTGGGATGGCTGTGCTCTCTCCAGAAGAGAACTGAAAGATGTCAGAAACACAAAGAATCAGGTCATGAGCCACAGAGACTCCATTCAGCTCTATTCTATTGGGTATACAAGAGCCAAGCAGTTCTAAACAAACACGTGTCAGTTATCACCATACATTCAATTTTTATTAATCAAACTACATTCATCTCACACATCTAGGACAACATAACCTTGAACGCCCCCTCAATGTGATGTGCAGTACCCGGATATTTGTCTTTCACTGAAGTCCTAGCTGGCTTAAATCCAGACTAAACTACCTAACAAAAGCATGCAGATGCTCAGACAGAGACTTTAATGCCATTTGCAACCAAAGCAAAACATTTAGTTGGGTGTGCATTCATTTACATTTATGTATTTAGCAGACGCTTTTATCCAAATCGACTTACAGTTCAGGAGTAAATATAAGCAGTTTGTTACAAGGTCGAATTAATCATTAGACATGCACAAGGAAGACATTTGAGCTGATACAGAAAATAAATTCAGGGCTTCAGAGGTTTTTTTTTTTTTTTTAATTCCAAATTTTGAGCCATTTTATCACTAAATTAAGATCACTTCTAGAGAGACCAAATCTTTTTAAATAAGTGTTAAATATTATGGTAAGTAAGGCATTATTTTCAAAAAAAAAAAATCCATGGTCTAACTTTAGGCAATAGTGCAACTTTCCACTCGATTCTAGCCTTAGTACCGGTGCTTTTATGAGGTTCCACACAAAAACGGATTGAGCTGAGCTGGAACAATTTTTCTGACTACCCAGAGTAAGAGTGATGTGTAAAGTCATGGAGATCACAGATTTTGACAAGAAAATGGCTGATTAAATGAATATAGGATGACATCTCAACTCATGAGACAACAAATCAGTAGCCAAATAAGGTGACCTTCAGATCTTCCCATTGAAAAGTAAGGGAGCCCTACTGAAATCAACAGTATTGAACCAAAAGGTCCCATACCCTGCAGTAGAAAAGTACCCCTTTCCAAAGTCTACCATCTTGTCAGTGTGGGCTCCCATCCAGGTTTTTATGCATTCGTGATATTCAATAAAAAATACGAGAAGTATAATGTAACGAGAAAAGAAGCTGTACCTGTTCGACAAACTGTAGCCTACATCTAGTTGTGAAATAAATCATGTGCCCAAGAGCAGTTGCTCCTGCCTCCCCAATCCCCTGGACATTGCTGTTTACACTACAACTTCGGATCTGTTCCAGAGCACACTTGCATATTTACATAGCATATACATAGCTAATAAAGTGAAAGACAAAGACGATACATTTACAGGAACAGAACAACTACTTTCACAGTTACAAAAAAATAATAAAATAAAATAAAAAAAAATCAACCATTCTCAAAGTCAAGTGTCAACTCTGACTCCAGTTTTGGTGGCTGATCTTCACAAAGCCAATAATAGGATGGACATAGGACAAGGAATCCCATGACCTCATATAGAGATAGGCAAGGCTGTCAATGGGCTCTTTCCTCTGTAACTTAAGGAACCCTCTGAACCTGATCTCGTATGACTTGCATTTAAACTCAGCCCACAACAAACACCCCAGTACAAACAAAGAAAACGTTTGAAGGCCCTTATAAACTCCAGAATCTAATCAATTACTGGTTATTCCAAGCACATCGAGTCCCGTGATTGAAGATGAGAATCATGAGACTCAAGCAAACAGGAGACATGTTGAGGCATAATGGACAGGAAATTGAAACATCATAGCAGTATAGCAGTAAGCCCCAGAGGAAGCTACATTTTAAAGAATGAATGAATGAATGTATAAAGGAAATTGGATAAACTTTTACTGATGTAATGCTGAAGGACATTATAAAACTCAGTTAGAAACCCTTCGCAACTGCACTGACCTTCATTCTTTTAGATGTCTTAAGCAGTATGTTCATCAACCACATAGGACTTACTTGATTTTGGTTTTGATGGTATGGTGCATCAAAATAAAGAGCAAGAAATTTTAGAGTTAAAATACTAGGATCATAAATGGCTCAAATGAAACATCCTCCTTGTGGTCAAACTATAAAAAGTCAACTACAGCTACTTCGCTTGTGTGCAAGGAATTGACACGAGACATTACAAAACAAACATGTTCTGAAGAATGCAGCCCTTCAACCTCAAAAAGACAGAAGTAATGGTGTAATTGTCAGAACATGCAGGCTGACGTTTAAACACAACACCCCCTACCCACACACACACACACACACACACACACACACGCACACACACACACACACCAAGAGTGGAAATTCCACAAATAATGATCTCAAAAAATCTATGCTAAACTTTCAACACTGAGATTCTGAAACTCAGACAAACCCTAGTCAAGTTTAGTAAATGAACAACAATGTGCATAGTGTAAACAAATCTGATTGTAGGTTCCTCATTCCTTTCTGTAGTTCTGTTTTCTTGCTTTCCCTTTGTTACTTGTGCAAGAAGAAAAATGCAGATCTAAATGAACAAGCTGAGAATTTGTTATTTAGAAATGACAACAGGATTGTTCCATGGTGAGCCTATGTGCTTTAAAATATTTTCATTTGAAGTTAAAGCATTTTTACTTTTTTCAAGTTTCAGTAGGGGTGTGGTTGATCTTTGGAGGCATTCTTGCACTGCTTCGATTGTACATGGCATGAATCATTTCTTTATTATTAAGAGTGAGCTATGAAGCACCGATGTTTCAGAATCAGCTTCTTACAAAAACCGCATTGAATTGCTGCTTATTTGTGAAGAAATCCAGGGGAAAAATATAGAGCTTCAAATTGCAGTGTTGACAAACAATGTGCTTTATCCACTCTTTCTTTAAATCAGGATTCTATGGTAGGTTTCATTAGTTTTTTCACTTCCTGGCACTGAGTATCTCCTGATTGTCATTCAGGGCACTTGCACTCTTTTTTTTATTAAACATTTTTAGCCTATTTTATTAAACTAAAGTTTTAGCCTACTTTAAAAAGTCAGATTAACACTATTGTCAAAATGTGTGAATGTTAAATAGCCTAATAACAGACTCCTTGTACTGTGGAGTTTTGCAGGAAGCCCTTCAGCCAACTTGCTTACTAATATCTCTAATAAACTAATATCAGAAATTTAGAAGTGGGCAGACCAAGCTACAACAAACTGACAGCATAAAAAGCTATAAAGACACCGGTTATGATATTGTTTTTTTTTTTTTTTTTGCAATGTTGAAGTGAAGATTTAAAACACTTTCTCTGGGCAGAATCCTGTGAATTTAAGAGGCACCATCAGAGGGATTCAGAAGTATTCTCATTATACCTGTATGCCTAGAGTAAACAAAATGTATCCCAGGTATTGTCCAGCAATCTGCTTGTCAGGACACACAATGGCCTGTGGGGAGCAGCTGCAGAGAGAGATGGGCATGCAGAAGAAGGTATGAGCAGATGGTGGCTCTGCGTGAGTGAGGTGAGGGGAGGGAAAGAAGATCCAGACAGGAAGTCTCCGGCTCTGGGAGACGCTACCCATTGACTGCAGCCCAGGTGGGGTAAGATAAAATAGGACAATTAGATTCCAAGCCCCTGTTAGATATGCAGTGACCAGGATAAAGACAGAATGGTAAACTGTCAAAAATTACAAAAGAAGTCGTCTGATTACATTGCCACAAAAAGGACTTGCCGAGTGCAGATAGTTGCATGTTTTTTCTCTAGCAAATCTGGTTTGCTCCCAGTCAAAAAAAAAAATCTGGTTGATTGGTGATTATATCAGTGCCATACTAGAATAAAGTGTAATTGCAGATCCACTACAGTAGTTGGTGCTGTAATTGCCAGAGTGAGTGCAGGGAGTATTAGCTCTATGCTCAGGGGGTTTATTTTGCACCGGGCAGGCAATATGAAGTGAGTAAACGAACCTGAAGACAACATGAAGAAATTTTTAACAGGGATGAAAAGAGATGAAAATAATGAGACAAAAGAAAGTCACCTGAAAGCTAAAATGAGGAAATATGACGAGGGATATTTAGCGCTTGGCTTCACTGTGATTACAGTGAGAGACGAGGAAAGACCGGTGTGTTTTCTGTGTCCAAAAATCCTGGCAGCAAACAGCATGCCACTGAATATATTAAGGCACCACTTGAAGACATTACATCCCAAACACGCTGATAAGCCGCTAGAGTTTTTTAGTTAGTGGGGTTACTAGAGAATGTCATAATAAAGGCCAATCATAATGAGCACTGACAAGACACGTTAATAATTAAATTAAATGTAACGAATTAGGTGAATTCTCACTGCCAGTGGCTAACAGTATCAATGCATCAACGTAGAGGGGTGCATATAACTATGGCTGCATTAGCTGTTGCCTTCTTGGAGCTTTTTGATGCTAAAGAGGTGCAGCCCTTAATTGTTTAAAAATAAAAAATAAATAGTAACAAAAGATAAATAAATAAAAAAATCCCCTCACAGTTTAAACTTGTTTAATGTAGCATCAATAGGATATGCTCTCTTTTGACACCAATGTCAAGTGGCCAGCTGAGGAATTGCACTTTCAGTGACTTCAATATTGGGTTCTTAAGGCACAGTTGGAGATTGGAGCCAGTTATCTAGGAAAGCTGAAGTTCCTTTTGCTAACCAGCCTGTATGTAAGTACACCCACCTTTCGTGTTATTCTGAGCTGAGCAACATCATGCAAATAATTAAAAGAAGCATCCTCTGTCATCACTTTCATTCTTCAATGTGAAATGTACATCTCAGATTAATAGAAAGTCAAATAAAAAGACTTTAGACAACTAGATATAGGAAGTTCACCACATCAGAATAACTGAACCACAAAATAATTATTTTAAAAGTGCATTAAGCAAACAACGTCTGAAGTAAGTAAGACACTTTTTCATCCTCTTAATAATGAGAACGTATGCAATACTTCAGAGTACATCCATATTCTCAAAGACACGTCAGAAAAAAATGGCATGATGCCCTTATCTCCCTCATTTCTAGTTTCCAAAGGGAATGGTCAGGAGCACTTTAACACCCTTAAGATCAACAGTTGGTACAATAGATATGCACATTTTTACTTAAAAAAAAGTAAGATGCAAGAATAATGTTCATCTTTAGCAGATTTACAACAGGTGTTAAAAGCGAACATATGGTTCATAAATTCTAGGAATTTATGCATGTTAAATGCAAAGAATCTATGCATATCATCTATAAAAATAAATCATTTGTTTGCAGTTGACAAGAGGGGACGATGCGTAATAAAAAAACAACTTAACAAAATTTCATAACATGATTAAAAAGCACTTCACTTTTATTATTTCTCTGAGTCAAAATTGCTGTGATTAAAGTAAATCCATAATAAACTTTTTCTATCTTGCTATCATAGTTACAGTACAAAGTGACTTTAAAGAAATTGTATTAATTGAGTTATTAGCTGCAGCTGGCTTAGCTAACAAACAAGCTAGCTTACGTCTGAAAGTTTTGTTACGTTTTCTTAAAGTGTCTCGTCATGTCAAGTTTGCAAAAGAATTTTACTACCTTGGTCGCCATCTGCCATCCTGCCGCTAATTCAACTTTTTGCGTGTCTATTCTGATAACTGCGATCCCCCGTTCCGAGTACAATCTTCCAAAATTGAGCTTAAAACTGGTAATGCAACTCTGCTGCTACTGCGCAAACTGGATAGGTGGGGTCGCGTCTGACGTCAGCACGCACAGCGTAAATATGTAAACAGAGCGCAGAAGGAAAAAAAACAGAGCGCAGAAGGAATGAGTTCTTATTTTAAAGCTAAAATGTGTTTCATAGTCAAGAAAATTATTTTAATATCACACATCAAAATGTAAAGATAAAATAATACAATGCTTAGAAAAGGGCTGAGATACATTAAATAATTTAATTGATTCCTGCACTATTGAATGTTCCTTTAAAGCAGTATTTGAGGGGTAATAAAAGAAAAGCTAAAATGTGTTTTATCGTCAAGAAAATGATTGTAATACCACAATCTAAATAAAAAAAGAAAAATAATGCAACTATTTATAAAAGAGCTGAAATACATTAAATAATGTAAAAGATTCGTAAAAGCATACGATAATAATGTAAAAGCATACGAAATATACATTTGCTGAAACATAAAAAACCTATGAAATTCAATTTCTCTAAAATGAACAATAATAATTCTAAAATATTCTGAAATTGCATTTTCCGTAAATCTAATTATTAATAATTGACAAACAAACAAACAAACGCAATAACGTATTTTATTAGTATTAGTTTGTTCATAAAAACCGTAATTGAGCTTTACTTTGTTAAAAATCTTTATTTGTTTTAACAAGGGAATATTAAATTAATTTTCTGTCATGTTACATATTCAGACTTCTTTTTATAGCAGACATTTCCAACACACGTCCTTGTTTTCCATGAACCTAAAACTGAACAGGTTCCAGAATACTCAGACCTGCTAACAGCTCTATGATGTAATATGTAACATATATAAAAGTTATTTAGATCTATATATTCATCATGAAATAACGCCACCCACTGGGTGATGAGAGGGTACGATACATAAAATATTCATTAGCTTATTTTCAAAGAAATCTATTTTTCATTAGTGGACTTTTATTTTAAAATGTTGCATGTGTATTTTTTTGTACTTATAGAAACTGTTGAAACTGGATTTTATGAAATATTTGTGGTTCGTTCGTTTTTAATTACCGCCTAAAAATAAATTCAGAATAAACAATATGGCAAAAAGGTGTGTAATTAAATTGAAAGTGGTATGAAAACGTGACTATTCTTTATTAAAGAGTATACTAAGAAAAACCCGGGTAGAAAAATCTAATTGGGTCCATCTATGTCCGTCAGCACCTGTGCTGACGCTCCTGTGTGCCCACCTGTCTGTCATCACGAGCCGCGCGACAAACACGGAGCGACGCTTGAAATGTCGCGCACAGGGGAAGCGTGAAAGGGATACAAGGACTTATTGGTTCAAGACGTGTAGCTCTTTAGATGAAAAAGCATGCGGAAAATGGGTGCAGTCATCGACACAAAAGACCCCTGGCTGTTGAGCGTCACCCCCATCTTCCTTTAACACGAGCCCCCCCTCCTCCCTCTGACCGAGATGCATTGTGGGGGAAGTCGTTGCCATTCGACCTCTGCGGGGCCTGCGCGGACGCAGCCAGAACCCTGAAATTCATTATGCCTTTAAAACCCCTATTTATTTCCGCATAACCTACATACTCGCAGCAGGAGGCCGGAGCGCGGAAAACGGCTCGTTTCATGCGGAATACTTTATTTAAGTGCTGCGATCGGGGTTTCGACTGTTTGAGAAAGTATATATTGTAATTTATTTTAAGAAAAATGTCCGGAGAGCGAAACCGCAGGTCGCTGGCTTTCCGAGGAGGTGGATTAGCCGTCGCCGGTGCCAGCGTCGTCGGAGGAGGCAGCAACGGTAACAGCTGTGAGGCCCCGGCCTGTCAAGAGCCGCATCTGAACGGGAACAGGCCGGATCAGGAGGACGATAGGGATTTGGGGGCGAAAGGACCATCGCTGGGGAAAGTCGAGGGCGGGGGGTCTGTCAGCAACAGCACGGAGCCGGAGGCAGAGGAGGACGAGGACCCGGAAGGGGGCAGCTGGACAGCCGGGATACATTATGATAGAGGCGATTTAAACAACATAATGTCGAAAACTGAGGGTTGTAAGAGGGTTACTGGCAATTGCGTGATTCCGGACTACGGTGGCACGGGAGAGGCGGAGGAAGCGGCCGCGAAGCCGCCGCTTCTCGAGATGAGACCTCAGACGCTGCTGCAGAAACACTCGCTCTTCCAAGCCTCTTGGCTGGAGGAGTTTCCCTGGCTCAAATTCAGCCACGAAACGGGGCTGATGTCTTGCTCCTGGTGCCATAACATCGCAACCAACAACAGCGACGAGCTGGTGAAAGGCAGTCGGAATTACAAGCGGGCCCTGCTGCTGAGACATCACCTGTCCTCGGAGCACGGCAGGAATGACCCGACCAAACAGGTACGTTCGTTTTGCGATTTAATAAGCAGGGGACGCTTGCATTAGCGACAGAGTCTTGGCAGATAGTACCGTTCGAATACAAGTTAACAATTATGTTAATGGTTCGGACCTATGTTTGCCGTATGAATGTTGTTTTCGAAGCTAACAGGTTTGTTAGCGCTCGGGTCGGAAGTAGCAGGTTAGCATGTGTGAGCTAACTGGATCTGCGCTGTCAGTTCCAGAGCTGAACCGAACGATGTTTTAAAGCCGGAATATGCATTTTGTCGTCATGAAAACTATGTGTAGTGCAGTACTGTTACCAAGTAATGGCTGTTTGATATTTAATCAGACCACAAGGGAGATTTTGGCTGGAAACGTTGTGCTATTGCACTGTAATTATCAACCCTGGTTGTCATGGTTACTAACCTGATTGCCACAGAGGTCACACAATAGCAAGGGCTTGACCCTGTTACCTTTGGGGAGCCGCACCTCTTCCCAGCCCCCTCGCTGTAAAAAATGACCTCTGGCACATCTCACCCTCCCCTTTAAAGGCACCTAAATTAGAGGCATTGTGTTAGGTGACTCCCCAAGATCCATAGATAGCGTGTGTCATTTGCTACATTGGACTGGAGTGAATTATGTCTGCAGTAATAACAGCAATGCCTGATACGTACAGCCCACTGCAATGAGCAGAATGAAATTAGCCTAGAAGAAGACATCACATTACTTAAAAAAAATACAATGCTTTACTGTACTTAAATTGTTGTCTTAAAACACCATTGTGTATATAATTGAAAATAAACCGTAGATGTAATGCTTTTGATCCTCTGCTCACCATTGAGTTTCAGAGTCACTAATATACTAAATCACATCCTGAAGATGCAGTGTTATTGGTTTGGCAGTAAGATCCCTTGGGATTGCGTGGTATGTTAATGTCCAGTCTGTCTAATCAGGGTGACACAGAGTGTTCCACTAACTCAATTTATACCCCTCACTAATTAGGAAGGAAAGGAGGAGAGATTACCACCGCCTCCCTAGCAACAGAGAGGTTAAGACGCAACAGCAAATCTGAACCCTATAATGCTTTGTGTGTCCTCACTTTCATGCGACCTCTGTCAGATCTATCTGTGTGTGATGTAAAAAAAGAACAGAAAGAGTCTGATTGCTGGAGATCACAAGATCACAAAAGAATGGTATCTGTCCAAGTAGACTAGACGGAACATTAGGTCGTCTGCTGTCTGGGTAAAGAAAGGCTTTTTTCAGATGCCTCCTATTGCACATTTCATAATTATGATCTATAAGGTTCATCTGTGGAGCCGATTGTCCATATATTAGGCTAAAATTCTTCACTGCTCCTAATCTATCTCACATAATTCAATAACCCCCAAAGCAGGGTATCTGGGTTTCTTCACCCTGCAGTCAGGACTGCGCTTGTAAAGTACTCGCCCCCTCTTCACGGTGTTCGTGTCCTCTAAAGTAGACGAGGGTCTCCACCCTTTTACTGTCTGCCTTTCTGAGATATGTGTGTATTGGGTTGACGATGAGGGGGTGTTGCGTTTTGAGTGTTAGTGGGGGAGAATTTGCTGGAATTTTGTATCGATGAGCTCTCTTTGTTTGGAGGCCCAGATTCTGACATTCCCCTCCCACACCTTGGGTCAAGCACACTGCAGCATTGTTCATGCATCTGGATGAGGGGACCAGGCGCTGGCCTCAGGGGCTGGGATGGCTCAGGAGGACTATGGACAAGGAAAACAAAACCAACATCGCTGTTGTCTGAAGCACAATGTCTCCTTAATGTGCCATTTACTTGATGTGTCTCCACTGTGGCCTTGTTCGTTGATAAAGGCAAGGCGCTCTGTTTCAGAAGGTTATGTGCTTAGATTTTGGGGCTCTAGTGTTGGTTTACAGTGAAATGTTTCAAAGCCTACAATAGAATAATGGGTGTTGGCAACCCATTGCCGTAAAAGCTTTAGGCAACTATCTACTGTCAAGCAGCAGAACCCTAGCAGTAAGAAGGGTGGTTGTATGAAGTTCCCATTTTGCATCAAACTGAAACTCTAGGATTGGAAACCAGAGAGAAACCACAATTCAAATACTAAATGTCTCATCAAAAAAACAACGGTTTCTTATCCTCTTTGATGTGTCTTCATTTTGATATTTTCTCTCGTCATTGATGTACACTGTGTCTCTGTCTGAGTTTTTGTCCCAAGTAATATCGAGAAGATGTAGCTCCAAATGAAGTTGCTTACTTTGATAAGAATAGTATATTTCTGTAAGGTCAAAGCCATTACTTCAGGGACATTAACTTTGACGTTTATTGTAAAATGACTAAACAAATATTTTTGAAGGGATCATGAGCTTGCTGAACTCTATTAGGTGAAGTCCACAAATAACAATCTAAGAAAATAACAGTTTTGCTAAGACCATCTTCAAAACTTAGTTTTATGTCTAGTTTGTCATAAACTGCTCTATGTTCTGATTGGCCAAACATTCTGAATGTTCAGTTAGATTATGAAAAAAAAAATCATATCTATCTATTAAAATATTCATTATGTCTGCGTCACATTGGATTTGTATCATCTAGATCTCAGGTGATTTTGTAATAATTGCAGAGATCTTAAATGAACTTAATATCATGCAAATTTACCATGTCAGTAATTTAGAAGGTAGAACAATTGATGCCTCCTCAAAATGTATACATCACGGCCACTGTAACACTTACAGTTGATTCGCTAAAGTTTGTTTAGGTTGTTGCCCCTTACTCTGTTGTGTTTCTGAAAATACACTTAGATTCCAATCTTTTGAAACACTATATGTCTCCTCTGTTTTGAATAAAAATAATTATTTCTTTAAACAAAAATTCTCACAAAATAATTCGAGAGTAGAAACAACGAACTAAATATTTCAGATGCAAAAATGTTCAAATCCGTCACTTGATCTTAATTTTGGCATCTTTTTTTGTGTGTAGTGTAAAAGTAATAGGTTTTCCTTTCATTGTAACACTTTATAGCTTGAATGTGGCCTTAAACAATTTGAAAACTAAACTACCAAACCAAAACAGTAGCAAAAATTAAAACTCTGACTGTCCCAAAAGCAAATTTTCCCAGGTTGTAATGGGGGAAACTTCAGAAACCATTTGCTCTCTGTTAGTGCATTTACACGTGGCACATCTGGAGAAAGAATGGACTGTGTGTGAGCATATATAAGAGAACGAAAGGGAGAGAACAGAGAAAAAGTTTCATTCTGGACTAGCGCGTCTTGACACCCTCTTTTGACTGCCACCTCATCTGTCCTCTTTTAAGAGCTAGGGTTGGCACACGGTCAGGTTCTTCTGGAAAGACAGAGGCAGACAATAGTAATGGCATTGCGATGCACCAAAATTGTTGTTCATTCCTGTTTATCACCCCCTTTTTCTCAACCTCATCCTTATTACTATATAGATTTCTAAACCATATTAAAAATCACTATAGCTTATTTGGTTTTACAGTGCAGTATTCAGTCAGTACTCATACTTGCATGCTGTGCTCATTGCCAAGCATGTGAAGTTGCAGTGTTTTATAAAAGCAGGGAACTTGATAAATTAATGAAGCCCCACTGAAATTACACCCCTTCCTTATTTCAATGGTGGTAAATCTTACCCATTGGTAAATGTTTTTTTGTGTGTGTGTGTGTATAAAAAAAGACTACAGCCTAGGAGACGTTTTCTTAAAGTGCCATTCAGTAAGGTTGCAAGAATGTCAGTTTGCTATTTAGGGCACAAACATCTCTCAAAAGCTATTCAGATCGGTCATTTTTCCATTCAGAAATAATAGTTTAGTACAGCTGATCCTATGGTAATCATCCTTGATGCCATAGCTTTTTACCAATGGGTGCATGCTGCTACAAGCCACACCCAAATATGCCAACCCCAACAGTCTCTCTTTCGAAACAAACAGATTTCTTAATGAAATATCAATATCAAACTATTGGTGCTTTTTTTCTTTCTAAGAAACATAGAGTAAATTTCACACCATTTTCCCTGACCATGTATATAGCAGCTGTAAAACCATGAAGTGTATATAGCCCCATGATCGGGCACAATCAGTTGAAGGATGGATGCTCATTCAAACAATAACGATTAAGTTTTGCATGTGAGGTCACGTAACTATATTGTGGCTAAAATTTTGTAATTCCAGCAATTATTTTGCCATCTGCACAAGCACATGTCCTAGGAATTGGTAAGTGCTTTCCTCATAATGATTCAGTGTAGCACTAAGCAATAGTGAACAATAAGCCCGGAGGAAAGGACTGGCATTGTGTAGAGAAATGGGGTTGTGTTCTTTCTCTCTTTCTGAATACTGGTTGGGCTTGCTGTTGGTGGATCAGGCTACAGTAATAACCCCATCTAACAGGACAAGCCCAGCAGTGTGGAAGAGGGGGGCTGGGAAGGCCTCCGCCCTGAGAAAGAGATTTAATCTGAATTACTCCAGCAAAAAAAATCCAGCTGTGTAAGTAGGAGGGACAAAATGTAGGGTGGCGTAAATTTCTACATGGATTAGGACATCTGGTTTTGAAATCCAGAAATACATTGTGTACATTCTCTCCCAGTGGTAGGTACCATGTGGCTTTCTCTATATATCTCTCTCTTAATAGTGAGATCAGATGATGGGGATGGATAGTGGGGTGGGATAATGGCCAAATATTTCTCATCCTAAAGAGCATTAACAAGGGCACAGGGCGTGTATCCTGAGAGCAGTGGGCTTAGCAGTACTCAGCGCCATAGTTTCCATAGTATTGCTGTTCTCCAGCCTGTTAAACCAGTTCTCTTGTCACAGTTGTCACTGTACACCTGCCCTCTACTTCGTGTTTACACTAGACTAATGCTGATTGTCATTTTTGTTTGTTGTCACTCCACCAGGAGATGGAAAGGCCAGAGGACACAGATAGCCCAGAGGTGGAGGACTACCGAAACAAGCCCAATGAGAACTCGTACTGTTACCAGCTGCTCCAGGAGCTGGACAAGCAGCGCAAGAGTGGCATCCTCTGCGACGTCAATATTGTAGTGAGTGGTCAGGTGTTCAGAGCACACAAAAACATCCTGGTTGCTGGAAGCCGTTACTTCAAGACCCTTTACTGCCTGACAAAGAGTGAGAGCTGTGACCAAACTACTATAACTCACCTGGATGTGGCAGCTGTGCAAGGCTTCTCTGTCATCCTTGACTTCCTATATTCTGGAAACCTCTTACTCACTAGTCAGAATGCCATTGAAGTGATGTCTGTGGCGAGTTATCTCCAAATGACTGAGGTGGTCCAATCATGTAGCGCCTTCATCAAAGACGCCCTCAATATAAGCATCAAGCAAGAAGCCCCTGACTCAGTTGTAGTTGACTACAATAAGAGGAGGACTGTGGCGAAAGACTGCCATGGTGCTGATAAGAAACCCAGCAACTTCTGGGCCACCAGCATCTTATCCAAGCTTTCGATCAAGGCCAGTGTCCAAGGCCAAGTGAAGGAAGAACCCAGTGATGTGGAGGTGTCAGGGGGGGAAAGTTGTGCATTGGGGAGCTCCTGTTGGGGTGGTGAAAATTCATCGAAATCCACAAATATAGAGCCTCAGGTTCCAGGCCCGGTGTTCGAATGGAATCCATATCCCAGTACTGGGGCTACTATTAAGCAGGAGGTGCGTTCAAAGCCAGGCAGTGGAAGACGTAAAAAGCAAGCTGCCAAGCGTTTTGTCTACAACTTTCCACCTGAACCGGAAGAGGGTTTCGATGAGGGCATGCTCATCCAGCCATCTGCCTTCTACACCAGAGAGGACTTCTCATACCTCTCAGAGAATGCAGGTATGTCTCACATCAGCTTTTATCTCTATTCAGTAGAATCTATGTTTTTTTTCATCATAGGTGATGAATCCTACCTCTCTGATGAGACCTAGCCAAGGGCAACACCTTTGATCGGTCTCATCACAGGCCAACACACTTTGGCCATTCAGAGTACTCTAGTGGTCGACTCTAGTGTCTCAAGGAACCTACCCATGCAAACATTTAATGAGGAATCTCATAGAGGCAGCTGTACATCACTTTCCTCGGTTTGAATTATTTTGAATGATTTTGGTTTAGAATTAAAGCCACCTTTTTGGTTAGACTCATCAGCATACTTCAGTGGCGTCATTAGTTTTTCGAGCATGACTATTGTATTTGTTGCACCAAGGCCACACTCCATTTTACAATTTTATCAGTGTTTATCAGAGAAACCACAACCTTGAGGCCTAAATCAAGCCATTCTCTTGCTATCATAGTACTTTTTCTGCTTGTGGATTTGATCTCGAGGTATATTCTGTGCTAGTTTCCCCATGTAAATTATTTACATTTGACTGGATTTCCATACAGGTTCTTTTGGAAGATAAGTATGCATTTAGGCCTTGAGATCATTTACAAAAAGGGTTACAGTAGTTAGTAAACTACTAGTATAGTTTGCTGGAATGTAGTATAGTAAAACATAAATTGTTTTACTATACTATACAAAATGTATTGTTAAATTGCACAATGAGAATATTACCATTTCGAGTATGGATGACTGTTAGCCTTGATAAAATGCTTTAATTACTCGATTTGTTTAAAAAATGATTACCACAATAATGCTTGAGTTCTGACAGAGGCATTTGAAATTTGGTACAATTGCTACGGTTATTAGAAACGTATAGTTGTCATCGAAACAGTTCTAGCAGTTTACATTTGAACACCAAAATATAACCATGGTGTTTTCCAACACATGCTATCTGGTATTGAGACCCATATAGATGTCCCTCCATATCTGCTCAGATACAAATTGGCCCTGCCATAGTCACAATCGAACCAATCCAGTGGGATATTTAAGATTTACATTTAAGTTAATCAAAATGACAATTGTTTATTTTCATTTTTACTGTAACCAATAAGATACAAAACTGTTAAGTATTTTTTAAATAGATTTAACTGTCTACTTTTAGGATATACATCTCTTTTGCAATGTTACGCATGCGAGTTCCCTTTACGCATGCGAATACACTCACATGCCACTTTTCTTAAACTCTAGCCAAGGTTTCACAAAATGATTGCTTCTCCTTTGGCCCTGTGTAGCTCAAGGCCACTAGACCATCTTCCCTTTTTTAATTAGAGTGGCCAGTCAGTTTTCTTCAGTGCTTATTAAGAGAGTCTGCCCTCCCTCGGCCTCATACTACAAAAACCTGCATAATCTCCAGCCCGCCGAGCTGTCATGCTTCATACTCTCTGCCCCCATTAAGCCAAGAAGCGCGTGGTATAGTATCATGTCTTAAGTGAGGCCGTTCTGAGAAGAGGCTTTCTCTTGCCGTCCTCGACTCCTCTAATGCAGGATAATGAAGTAAAGAGGGGGAAACGCTCTACCCTCAGGCTTCTTAAATGATCTCAAATGCACTTAGCTCATGTTCCTGAGGGCACTCAAATGTACAGGGCTGAAGGTTCACACCTGCAAGACATGTGTTTGTTTGTTTGTGTGTTTGTCTACACATCCTTACCTATGCTACTTGTCTTTGAGCTTGCGTCCATGTTGACTGTCCAGTTGATTTTTCTCACAGGACACCCCCCCCCATTCCTGTGAAGGTGATTTTATCTTAATGACCACAACAAAACTTTCATGGTTAATGCCTATATCTTTTTGTGTCATTAACAATGGCCGAAAGCCAAGAATAGAAGGTCAATAGTGCTTTGAGAATAATAGAGAGTATACACATGACATCACAGTACACAGAAGTCGCACCAGGGTTTGCAAAAAAGCCTATTCATGTACTAGCAGTCAATGTGATTTTTGACTTGAATTAATGGGGGAAATGGGGTAAAGCTGTTGTGCAACTGACTGCTTGAACCAATTTTCTAAGGATTAAGGGACACCATAAGACAGAACTGTAAAATGCCAAATCTCTGTCAATGTTCTTGAAAGTCTGCATTTTTCAATATGAAGCATCACTTATAGCTTGTTTTGGCATTCAGTTTTGCTTAATCTCAGTTATGAGTGTGTTGTCAACGGGAAAGTGATGGCATTGGTTAACCTTTATTATGCGAGTAATAATTTTACACAAATACGAACAGAACTCATGTTTTCTTTTATTATATTCAATATAAAGATGGTCTACACTGCAACAGGGCTGCTCGATTATGGGAAAACTTTTTTAGATATCAAACCACCTGATAGTTGTCCCATCAAACATCTTGCTATGCATAGTAAAATTTTTTCATTATTATTAATAATCTATCTGTTCTAGATAAAAGGTTTCTTCCAAAGATCATTTACACTTTTACTTTTGTTTTTTTTTTTTTTATGTAAGACACAAGTAGCCATTATAAATAATCTTTTATGCAGTCCAAAGAAGACTGCTGTATTGACTACACTCACACACACACACACACACGCACACACATACACACACACAACCCCTCCGAGGTGCAGCGCTGCCAGGGGCCGTCCCGCCCTAATCCTGCTAATGCAGTTCAACCATCTCTACCATTCCAAATATTGACCCAGGCAGAGTGGACCCAGTGCAGGGGTACTTACAGTGGGATCTGATGGCTTTGGTTTGCCTGCTTGCTAATCCACAGCGTGTAAGATGATCCACTGTCCGGGCTTCAACCATTTATTTACACATCAGATCTCTTTCGCACGCCCAAACAGTCACACATTTACAGCTGCTGTCTTGTGAGCTTTACCAATAGAAACACATGATGCTGTGAAATTATCAGGGATATATCTTGAATGTGTTTTTGAGTGAGAGTGGAGGATAAAGCACGACACTTTAACAGTTGTAACATGGCCGTATAGCTTTTTTTTGTCTTAGTCAGTAGGACGAGTTATACAAAATAAAAATTAAAAAAGCTTATTTTTGTAATAATATACAATTAGTAAAACTACATTTTAGTCAATATATTGCCTTTTTCATTTCAGTAATTTAAAAAATGTATTTTTCGATTACATTTTCACTTCTGATTTACTTGATTGAGTAATTACCTAAAATAAAGCCATTATTGTTATTAAACTTCGGAAATTAAAGAAATTCTGTTCGTTGAAAGTATAACTGAAGTACTCAGTTCTTGTTTTGTAATGTTTGTTCAGTTACATGGGGGGGGTGCCTTTGAACACATTCTCCAAATGAAACACCGGTTTAACCAGATGTGTCACACACCCTGCTGATGGAGGCCGACGGGAAGACCCCTGGACAATGGTTGTAATATACAACCCCACTATACCAGTTTAAGACAATAAAAGATTAACTTTGCAACCAGTAAATGAAATTATACTAAAAACATATTTTCATCCCATTGTTACGAAGTATATACCGTTTATACAGCTCTGTGCACACATTTTAAGCAGGTGTAAAAAATGCTTTCAGATTAATATATAAAGATCTTTTATTTCTAAAAAGAAAAATCTAAATCCTTAGTGTTTATTACATTTGCCTTTTTGACAGGTGGCGATGATCATTATGTGATGTCACAAGTAGGTTGTAACCCAGTCATGAACTGAAATATAAATGGCTGTGTTACCAAAGATAGCTTGGTACACCGTTAAGAGGCAAGATTGGGCACAGCAACAAGACACAAGGTAGTTGTACTGCATCAACAAGGTTTCTCCCAGATAGAGATTTCATAGAAGACTGGGATTTCAAGATGGCGCTTTGAAGAATCATTGTAGGTCAGTGGTCGGCTGAGGAAAGACCTGACTAAAGCGAGTGTGAGTGTTTGGGGCTGCATTTCTGCAAATGTATTTTGGGAGTGATTTCAGATTTCTCTTTTGTTTATCCGCTGCTTTCGTTCATTGGTGTAAATAAATGATCAACACATTTTTGAAAGCATTCTTTGTTTACACGCCTGCCTAAAACTTGCACAGTACTGCAAGCACTCTAACCCAGCTTCAAACAGCTGAAAATGGTGACACGTTAAACATCCCTGCGTTTGAAACTTCTTGGCAATAACTTCTGAATTGCTTTGTAAGGATCAATATGCAAGTGCTGAGAGTCATGACATTGTAGTTCAGTTACTGTGCGTGCTGATTTTGTGTTGCCTGATTGATTGTTGGAATATTTTTTTTTAATCTGTTCATAATCTAAAATCACAGCCAATATTGGAGCTACTCGCAGTGCTTTTATTTTTCTGCAAAACCAAGAATAGGTGTAGTAGATCTCCAGCGATGAGATCTTAAAACAAACTACAACCCGTTGGAAACGGGACTATGCAAGATTTCTATTGAGAACCACCTCATTGTTTGCACAATCTTGTGCAGTCCCATGACTCAGGCTTGGTCATTGAGAATCCTGGTTAATCGTTAACTATTTTAAGAACGGAGCCACCCATAGTAATAGATTGAGCTTTAATTTCCAGCCTGCTGGTGCAAACAACCATCACAGCTGCTGTTGGTCCTCTTTTCCCCCACATGGTGGTGTTTAGAGCCTAGATTGAATTCCCAGGTGATCTGGATCGCATCACCCTCTTGGCAACCCGCTTGACGACTATTGTTTAGCCTATTTTGGCTCAAACAATGCTGGACTGCACCCCCTCAGTCCCACTTGCTGTAGCTTGGGCCGCTCTGCTCTAATTGTCACATGGTTTCCCTCTTGGGGAACCTTGAATGAATCTTTTCAGTGGCAGAAAGCAGAGACTGCAGTTCTGACTACTGTAGTTTAACCAATCGTGTGAGTTTGGGGGAATAGTGACTGCAGGGTTTCATTTTTCATACAGCTTGTTTACCAGTAGAAAATTGCATTAGACTAATATAGTTATGGTCTCTGGCTAGAGGTTGTTATGGCAACAGGCACACTTTGACAACATGTTGACTTTAGTTTCCTATGCAATGGTGACATTGAGAGTACATTCAGACAGATAATTAGCTGAAAACCTCTGCTGCCTTGGCAGATCTCATGTTGAATTTTTTGCTTCTTAGAAACCAGTGTGAAAAGTGCTGAGGTTGTGTTTGTGTTGTTTCTCCTAGGCGAGGCCCCTGAAAGCACCCTCAATAAGCTCAAGTGTCCCCACTGTAACTACATTGCCAAGCACCGGCGAACACTAAAGAGGCACCTGATAATCCACTCGGGTGTGCGTTCCTTCAGCTGCGACATCTGCGGGAAGCTCTTCACCCGCCGAGAACACGTCAAGAGACATTCCCTGGTGAGACACATACATTAAACAGCATGTAAAATTCAGTCCTTTTGAGCAGAATTGAGATTCTGTTTGTACTGAAGGATGATCTTCAAGGTTAAAAACACATTGTTTTAAAAGGGTTCACCAAAAGGACTAAGTAGTAAGGGTAGGGGTACAGGCGGGAAATGGAACCCAGCCTTAAGTCTCCTACACACTGTTCCGAATTAAGGTTCGCACACATTTTCAAATAGCTTTTTACTTTACTCCAGATGGATTTAGTTTGTTGCATTATGGGGAATAATAAGTTGTGCGCTTAATGGGTTCGTAGAACTAAAGTTGCTCCCACTCACGTTTGGTATGAAGCAGGAATGAAATACAAAAAAAAAAACACAGTCGCCATTGTCAAACATAATGGTAGAAAAATTATTATTTATGTATAATATAATTTATCAAAGCCCATTAAGCAACTTTCCTGTTTCTGTACTCATTTGCAGGTGCATACTAAAGATAAGAAATACAAATGCATGGTGTGTAAGAAAATCTTCATGCTGGCAGCTAGCGTGGGTATCCGGCATGGCTCACGACGCTACGGTGTTTGTATGGAGTGTGCGGATTCTCACCAAGGCTCGCAGGAAGGTCTGGATGGCATGCAGGACCTGGAGTTCACCCGTGATGAAGACTTCGATGAGGACATTGAGGCTGAGGGGGATGAGCCAATTGAGATTGACCAAGCCAACGGCGAAGAGGATGCAGGCGGGACCCCCGAGAAGGACTAATATAGACATAACCTGATCGAGAAACCAATCAAAATGCAAAGAAAAAAATATATAGCTGGGAAACAATCAACTATTCCAAAGTGCTATCAAACCTCTTTGTTGCACGCGAAGTTGTCAAAGAGATCTATAGCTTTGTTTAGAGAGGGACTCCAATATTTAAAGATTGTTAAATGTGTGTCGAGTCTGAGAAACAGGTAAAATTATATATACATTATCAGGTGAAGTGTGATCCCGGCATTCTATAGACAACCTAGGCGTTGTATGCAATATCTGATGGCTTTAGGCAAACTGTGTGAAATGTAAATGTAAGGTTCTTAATTAATACAGATTCAAAAGTAAAAGATTCGGTCAGTAAATTGGCATCGCACATCGACGCTAGCGATTCCTGTTCCGGCGCAACACTCCCTTCGGACATGGCAACACAAGAAATGGGGTGGAGAAGAATCATGCTGTTATACGTGGCTTGACAGTAGAACTTTGTACTGATAATATGCCCGTTTGTGGTAGTTATTTATATACTGCGTTAACGTTCCTCACCATATTAAATGACTCATGTAGTGGGGGGAGGGGGGGCAATTTGCCAGTTGATTTATGGCAAGTTTATGATCCTCAGGGCAAAGTATAAATTCACACGTTGCTGGTCAATTATTTATTTGTTTTTTAACACTGTATACATTGCCTAGACATTCTATAGAATGCTGGATTGCATGCTCTCCCGGTAACATGTATAAAACAAAAAAAAAATCAGGTTTTTATGTGATGTATCTTATTTTTCTTTTTTTTTGGGAATGGGGGTGTACATCATTTTCGAGTTAGGCCAATCATCTTGAAAGAAATATTAATTATTTAATTTATGAAGAAAGATATTATGGTCTTATAACATGCTACAATTAGATGTTTTTATTTTTCTGTGCTTTTGCTTACTTCTGCGCTTCCTGACAGACCTGATCGTATATTGCTCAGCGGAGGTTCTCGACAAAGAAGGAGCATTATAGAAATTCCGCATACGGGAAGATTTTTTTATTATTATTATTTTGGTGTTTGTGTCTTTCCTTTCTAGTTAAATTGTCTTGAAATTTTATGATCTATATAGAAATATATATATATATATATATATTTTCCTTCCCCTGCACAAATCTTGGAACCAAAAATCTGTTTTGTGACTAATAAACCACAGCCATATTTATGATTAAGTTATACTGGGGCTGTTAGATTGTGCCAAGCAGAACGCACACCAAGATTTATCGCAGGACACAAGAACTACTGAAAATGCTGAGAGGACGTAAAGCAGAGAAATCAAAAAAGCTAAATATAAGGGGAATATATTATTGCTCGCTTTATTCGACTTGCAGCATCACAGTAACACTTTATAAAGCATTTTGACATTCACTTAAAGCTTGAATTTGCCAAATGATGGAAACGTTTGGTGCTGTAACGCTTTGATTTGTACTCTTATTTTGAAATACTGGACCTACGAGCTGTATATGATGTTAATAATCGACTCAGTTATACTAATCAGCTTTGTATTGACACTGTTGTGCTAAAGAGCCTATCAGGTATGCTTTCTGTTTTGAGCGTCTTTTTCTACGAATGCACATACCGACACACACACACACACACACACGTACATCCCATTCGTGGTTCTAAAACTACTGGCAGTACTTGTACAGATGGATGGACCTGATGATCTTGAGATGGTTAGTGGTACCGAGCTTACTTTGAATCACTTGAACGACCTGTGTAACTTTTATTTTGTTGTTGAAGAAAGCAGATGGAAAGAGGTGGTTTGCAATAGACTCCCAAACGTTCTCTTGCTTTCTCGTAACATTTGCGAATATTTCTTTTCCGTGTCTGCTGAGTCTGAAACACTTTGCTTGTGCTGGCGTTGAGCAGAAGGTCTATGTGAATGCATAGACTGGCACTTACTGTTCTGCGTTTGATTGGTAATAATTTCCCCAAAGCCGGTCTGGATGGAAATGAATTGAAATATTTTGTGTTTGTTTTATTCCATGCGGAGCTTTTTGTTCTTTTTCTCTCTTTTTTTGACATTTCATTATTTAAAGCTATGTTTGTATTGATTCCAAAATGCAATCGAGACTGTTAATTATTATTTGTCCTACCAAAATTGTCTCTAATTGTTAAAGTAAAACCAGGTAAATATTTAGTTTAGATCATTGCTTGTGTATGTCGTCAAAATGAAATGTTTTATTCTAAAATCAATCATTCACTTTACCCTTAGATGCATATATTGGTTTGTTTGTCCTTCCAGTTGAGCTTTGATTTTTATTTTTGTTCAATCTCTGTGTTTTTATTCTGTTGTAAGCACATATTTTTAAAGAATTATTCTTTGTGGGTTGATTCCTAGGAGCAGGAGTTTCTGTTCATATGCAGTGGATATATTGAAGTGCTATACCGATACAGATATCGTCTATCTTTCCCTTTACTCAAGATGAAAGTGTATTTTAAAAGCTGTATAGAAGATCCTGTTTGTATTGAGAACCTTCAGATCACTGTGGGAGGGATGCTATATATACGTATATATATATATAAAGATTAAGAACTATATAAATATTTAATAGCAAATTAGCTGATATAAATGTTGGCACAATGCTGCAGTTTAACCAGATTAAAACCTCGGCCAGGCTTTCACACTGTTCGCACCGACTTCCAATGATTCTCTTCACGTTTCACGCTCACCATGATGCATCAGTTTATCCTATTTCTTCGTTTTTGTCTGTATCCGTTCAACTCATATTAATGTACTCAATAAACCTATGCTGTGTATGGACCTTAGACAAAAAAAGAAAGAAAAAAAAAACACTACAGATGAAGGTTTTTTTCAGCTGTATTTTGTAAAAGCTCTCCCAAATATGTATTTTTTCAACTCTTACAGTGATGCAAATGGGGCCACGGTCTCACCTCAAACACAAATCAAATCAGGTGATGCTTTTTATGTTTTCCAAGAGTTTAAATGAATACAGTTTCCTTCTCTTTCAATTGTACTACTGTTCCTCTATTATACATTTTAAAATAAAACTTTGATATTTCTCTGTGCTGTACTGTCTTGACTTGACCACAATGTGCTGTAAGATGCTAAGTTTTCTTTTACTTCAAAGTTAACCTTCCAAAATTAACTAAACTCCCTTTGTAATGGCCACTTTGTTTAATTATTGCAAACACAGTGCATTATACAGTAGATGGTTGAATGTAAAAGTCACCATTTTTACGTCTATATCTGAACCATGGTTCTCTAGAAAACTCTAGTACGACTATAAATAATAAAACTAAGTCCTAGTTGACTTAATAAAGTTATTGTGTTGCTGAGTTTAGATCAAACACCTCAAATACCTAATTTACCTCCAATAAACCTTTACAGAGGAGTGAATTAAGGTAAAAATTAAAATGTATTCCATATTGCTACTCCTGTTTTCCCTTGATTGTAACAGCCAGACAATTTCGAATTAATAAAGAAATCATCAAAACCTCAGCAGAATATGGTTGTAGAAAAATAATATATATATATATTTGTTCCTCTGACATGAGAAGAAGAAAGGTGTGGTGGGTATATTAAGTTTTTTACTTAAATCGAATCTTCAAAAATGTCATGTCATGATGGTCATGCCATTTGGTGTGATCACAACTGACAAAAAACAGCTTTGTTGGTGGTTTTTCATGAAAATATCAATAGAGCACAATGAGTAGTATGCAAGGATTTCTTACAGAATCAAAAATATATAAAAAAAAATTGAGGAGCTTGCAAAAAAAACCAATATACAAAATGGAAATGTTAAAAAATCAAAAGCAAACATGATTGAAATGTTTGATGTGAAGTGAATTAGAAATAAAAACATTGGTGTCACACCATTTTCATGTGATACATTAGGATTGGCTCTTAGATTTGAATTGGGTGACATTTAAATAAATCAAAATCCTTAGACTCAGGGTGTTCCTCATATTCCCTAAATCTACATTTCACAAAACACAACTCCACATGGCTTAAAACATTTGATTTAAAAATGTTCTAGGGCTTTCTTTAATTAGACTGAGAATCTTTCATCTATCAAAGAATCAATACAAATAGATAAACCTCTATATTAAGATGCTTAACTTCTGGAGTTACTGTGTGGCCCGCTTTTCGTGTGCTTCAAGCCTTTAAAACATAAAAAGAATAAACAACAGGTCCATGTCCGTTTAATAACTACCAATAAAAACGCAGAGGAGGCGGATCATTAGGGAAAAACAACCAATGAAAATTAAGGAGAGCAGGTTTTTAGGACACCGACAAGTGAAATGCATGCCAAGGCGGGATATACCCTTCATTGACCAATGGAAGTGTAGAAAAGGCGGAACAGCAAGAAGATGCGGAAAAACTTATAATCCCGCCTTCTATTTCGCAACCGTAATAATCGAATAGAATCGAAGAATGTTTCGGAAAGCAGTGAGAAGATACACAAGGTTGATTGTTACTAAATTCCATATTTTATGCACAACTGCTGCGAACACTGACTTGCATTTGGCTAACGAGCTCTTCTTCAGTTGCTATGGTCACGGTTGCCAACGCTTATACATGGCCGCTTCCCCATTTGTGGAAAGGGTTATTCGTTTATTTCGGGATGTTTCCTGAAGTCGTTTTCGTCAGAAATAACAAAAGTAACAGAAACTATGACAGTATGCCAACAGTGTGACACTGATCGACCATAATACATGTAACAGATTAAAAGTGACTTAAAACTGTGCAGTTCATCATCTGTCCACTAGATGGCGGTCAGATCCCTAGCTTTCAACACTAGATCCGTCCTTTAGGGGTCACTTCTAGCCAAGACTAGAAAGCCAAAAGCCTTGATAAATGGAACACACCTGGTATAAAAAATTTGCAAATCAATCACCGTATTTTCAGGGCTTTTTTTCCTTAATTTTAATCATGCAAATTAAGCACCTATGAAATTGATAAAGGTATAGCTAGTTTAATAGTGTCAGGTGGACCAAGTCAAATGACTTTCTTAGAAGAGAATATAACAAAACAAACTATTTTTAAAAAGTTTAGTTGCATTCACTCTGGTACCTCTCTTCCACCTTTTATAAAACTTTTAAAATTTATTTATACATTTTTTTTAAAAACAGACTGACAGTTCTTTGTAAATAAATGTGTGTTCAGCATAAGCTCATACAGTATACATAATACTAGACTGACCAACGTAATAAAAATGACACTGCAAACTAATTAAGCACATTTTAAATGCATCTTTCTTTACTAAAATGTCCGTAATTTAAATATTTGTTTAAATTGCTTATTTATATTCTGATTCTTAAATTATTTGATAATGTTGTTTAGTGTTTCAGTATTGTGTATTTTCCAAAATCTGATAAAAGATAAGGTTTTGCAGCTCAAATAGATTTAGAGTTTCTGCGTAACTGTGTTTGTTTGGCCAAGTTCACTCATCCGAGTGACTGTTTGTGTATATGTGAATGTGTGTTTGTTTATGCACGATGCGAGTGTGTGTCCGTGTGTGCGCGAGTGTGTGCGTGTGCTGTTCAAACATGCCCCTGGGCAGCCACACACTGCCTCATTCTGCTGGCTGTGTGAGAATGGATGGCTGCCTTTGTGTGGGTGTCTGTCAGTGCTGTTGTGTGAAGCTGGCCCCATTGTGCCCGACCACTGTCCCTTATTGACACAGGACCTTGGTTTCCCTGTTCCCATGCTCCAAGCCTCTGGCTCGGCCCGTCGGTGCCTGAAACCAGATTCCACGAGCAGCGCACCTTATTCTATCTCCTGGTGCCATTGTCTGCTCGGTCTTTAGAAAGTGTGGTGGCGCAAATGAAAAAGCAGCAGGTACAAGTTCAGTGGGTGATCGAGGGCAGAAGTGAACACTCTCTCTCTTGTGTCTCCTGCTGCTTGCGGTTGGGTCCCATGTGACTCGTAGTTTCACAGGAACGAATGAGGTCAGATAGAGGCCGGGGTTGAGATTCAGGCAGTTCTGAAGGCATGTGGATGGAGATTATCACCCGGGACCTCCCATGCCGCCTGAGCAGGTGGGACCGAGCGCAGGTGTGAAAACACTCAGGACATTCATACACATGGGGAGAGAAGGGCAATTTAAAGATCTTTCTCCCTCACTGGCCACTTTATTAGGCACATGTATAGATTCAATAAGGTAGTGGAAACATTCTTCAGAGAGTTCTGTCCATATTGACTTGATACCATCATGCAGTCCATTCTTGATGCAAATCTCCCCTTCCACCACGTCACAAAGGTGCTCTACTGGATTGAGATCTGGTGACTGTGGAGGACATTTGAGTACAGTAAACTGTATGTTCAAGAAACCAATCAGAGATCAAGTAGCCATCAGAAGATGGGTACACTCTAGAATTTTAGAAATGCTTGTGTGTGAAAATCCCAGTAGATCAGCAGTTTCAGAAATAGACCAACCTGTCTGACACCAACAATCACTGTCAAAGTCAATTATTTTGATTCGAGTCCTCGGTTTGAACTGCAGGACCCCATCATGTCTACATGCCGTAATGTATTGAGTTTCAGCCAAGTGATTGGATGATCAGAAATTTGTGCTAATGAGTAGTTAGACTCTTGTACCTATTAAAGTGGCCGGCGAGTATATATCATTTAAACTGTTTTAAATGAAAAAGAACATAATGTAAAGTAACGTCATCACAAACAAAGATACAAAAGCTGAAGCTACGAAGCTACAATTCTGGAATCTGCTACTAAAGATGGCTACAAGGATATTCTAGAGATTATCAGTGCCTTGATACATTTCAACTTTTAATGATGTACTATTTAGACAAACACAAGCACTGGTTTATAATCTTTAATATTTTGCAATTTTAGAAACCAGTCTCAATTTGAAGCTTCGCTGGAGATAATGACTCCAGACAGAGTAACGTAAAGAACACTCGACATTGAGCTTTTTACTATTCAATTCTCAGAATATAATATATCAAACCTGAGAAGGTTTGTGCTATCACAAGGAAAAAAAGACAGATAGGGGCTGAAGCATTGCCCTACATGAATATGCAAATCTTAGCCAATCAGAAGCAGTGCTTAAAGAGAGACACACGAATCACGGAAGAACATGGGAAGATAAAATGCCATTTTTAAAGTAAACCCCCCCAGAAAATCACAAAAGGTATTTATTACGACCTTCATGAACAGCATAAAGATCCGATAATTAAATACTTAACAATCCCATTTGGACTCAAGAAAGTCTAGATGAGGCCTGACTTCATCTGAGTGAAAGTGACTCCTTTAAAGCCACAAACCCTGACCCGAACCAAAGACAAAACAAGCCTTTTATTCTCACTTCATACTTCTAATTTACCAGAACATGATATTCCCGAAGCACACCAAAAAGTGTTTATTACTCCAACACAACTGTAGCATCAATATCTCAAACTCATCCAACTACCTCAAGCCTCTTCTATCAACTGTGCAGCTTTTGTGAAGAAGATGTGAGAGATCAGTTCGTTATAGATCGGTCTGGGAGGAATTTCTTGGCCTGTGTGACAAAAGCGTCTTGGGTTCACACGCTGAAAGGATGTTCAGCATTGTGAAGGATGGGGGTCAGTTTTGAAGAGCCTGTCGCCCTCTCGCACTGGCACACTGGGGGCATTAGCATGTGAAAAAGCAGGAAATAAAGTTGTCAAGTTGGCCCGGTCCACACCGCCCCCTCATCTGAACCCCTTTATTCCTGTTCTGTTTTCCCTACTCCAACATGAAGTCAAGGACAGGAGTGATGCCTGTAGCTTAATACACACCAGTATTCTTCAACCAAAATGCAGCAAAGAAAAGTTAAAAAATAAATAAACTAAATTTTAGGCACCTCTGTAAATTTTTACGATGTTCCTTCAACATCATTGGTTGTCTGGATAAGATATTTCAGTTAAAGATCACACAGGAGATAAACACATTAATATTTGAGAAGAAAGGTGTGTAAGATTGTTAAAAAAATCATTTATACATTAAGCCTTTATAAAAAATACCTTAAGTATAAATGTTTATAACATAACATTGGTTTGGTAAGCTCAGTGACCCTGACCTCCATACACAGGTGAATTCAATCATGAGGAAGTATTTTAAAGGAGGTCAAAAGTAAGTGTTTCTCCTCTTTGCGTCTTCTTTAAAGAGTGGCAAAATGGAAGCTTCAGAACAACTCTCAGATCACCTGAAAACAATGTTGAACACAGTGGTTTAGGACTGTTGTAATTACGACGGAAAATGAAACATATTTTATAGATATATGGGAATCAGCCGATACTCTGGAACAAAACAAACCAGTGTCAGTCGGCTGCAGTGTCAGATCACCCGAAAAATATTTCTGGACTATTACACTGGAATCATGTATATATAGTTCCTAACAACATTAGGCGATACAACGTACAAAACTTTAATCTTCATCCTATATTATACATGTTGAAATGTTACATATTGGATTTAATGATTTATGAAAACTGCTGAAAGTGCATTCACTAGAAAAAGTTTTCAAAAACTACAGTGAAAAATTACTTCTTATAAACAATGGCAAAAAGTGCTGCATTCCTTTAAGGATTTCAACATTTGTGCTACTAGAGTCTAGACCAGAAGTCCTCAGTATTTTTTAATACAGCTATAATTTGTATTGTATTGTAAACACAATGTATTTAAATGATAGCTTTGTTATGTCAAAGCAAAGCCCTTTAACACAAGCATTTGAGCCATACATTAAATAAAATAATTTTGTTCAAGGAGACCTGTGGTTTAATGTCACCCGACATTAAATATGGTTTGTCATGCTTTTGTGGTTCTTTTCTGTACCTACTTTAATGATATTCTATAAACAAGATGAAGCGAGGTGAGCTGGGACTATTTTCTGACTGGCCAAACTTAAGCCTAATTTCTACTTCTTCATCTTCAAACCAATGTGTAATGTATGTGCATAGCCTGCCTGCGATAAAAATATTATACAATTTTTATATTAGAAAAACTGAAAACTTAACTAAAACCAAAAGAAAAGTGCAGTTGGGTCTAAAATTGCTATGGGATTGAGATTATGCAACCTGCCATACTTTTCACCACAAGTCACATGATCTTAACGGAGACAAGTAAATGTCGAATGAAAGCTGGAATTTTATCAATGTTGGATTCAAAAATGTCTTTTTTTTCAGAATCATCACATGAACTGTTGAAATAACATAAGAGTGCCACTGGTTGGAATCTACATCACATTTAGATGCTGCTGTTAGAGGTACAGCTCAACTTTGGGGCTTTTCCACTAGATTCTGTACTCTTAATGGTACTTTCGATGTACAAATTTGAACAAGGTTCTAAAAGTAGTATTATGTTTGATACTTCATCTTATTTGGACAGAAAAGTGTGATACAACATCCTGTTGGTCGCTGACTGGTCAAATGGTGAGTTCACTAATCACAAAAATGTGCTACAAACATATGGCTTCATATCAGGCTGTTTTTTAAATAAAAATGGCACAACTTTCCTTTCTCTGATTACAAAAGAGAACTCGATGGTCACAAAAGAGATCTCAATGGTTTGATGTCACCAACCAGAACTAGAATCATGTAGAGAAGTGATAAGAACACTCAAGCCACATGGTGGGCCAAGCCATACCAAGTCGTGTCGTATCACTACTAAAATAATATATACCATCCCTAACGCCTTGACCACACAATTTTGAAAACTGTAATCATTTTTGGAAACTGTTTTTGGTGGTCCAGAGCCCTTTTTTCGGCTGATTGTAGCTGTAGGAATTATATAGCCACCTTTTTGTTGGACAAAATCTTTCATAGGGACAAAATACTGAGATTTGAAAAAAAAAAAAAATCAGTTTATAACAGTACTACTTATGTAGACGGACATGCTCTAAGAAAGATGAGTTACTAGAGCAACGGTCACTTCATCCATTCCAAAACGCCACAGTATTCTGAAAGCGTCTGCAGATGGCGATTGATGCGTGCCATACAGGTGTGTTTATGTCTACAGCCGCATGCGTTAATACAAGTGAGTGTGACAATCCGTCACAGTGTGTTTGTGTACATAGCACAACTGCGTATGTGAGCGCTTGGCCATGTGTGCACACGTGTGTGAGTGTGTGTGTGTGTGCCTGACGAGGTGCTGGTTCCCACAGCTCTGATCTAATTCGGCTGTAACCCAATCTCCGTGTGAGCGCTGCTCGGCCAGCTCTCTCCCTCCCACTAGAGCAGTGTGTGTTTGTGTGTGAGTGTGTGTGGCAGCCACTTCCCCTGTTAGGATTGGTTTACTATGTCAACTCTGGGAGCCGGCAGCAGCAGCCGCGCTCACATGCCCTGATGCATCCTGTGCACACACACCATCCTGACACCTTATACCTGACATTCAGCAACTGCAGGAGCGAGGGAACAGCAGAAGGGAGGAGAGGAGCCATGGGTGGGTGTGTGGTGTGCGTTGGGGTGGGGGTCGGGTTTCCTGACATTTTGCCTGGCGGGACCATTGGGAGAACGAGATGAGACCAGAGAGAGTGTGTTTGCGTGCGTGAGTGAGTGTGTGTTCATAGACAGAGGAGAAATAAAAACAGATGTGGAGGAGTGTGGGAGAGTGCTGGTGTGTTTGTGTGTGTGGAACAAAGGCCTGCTTCACTGAGTTGAATAACAGGAGTATTTGAAAGAATGCTTGGTAATTATGGACCCCTGAGCCAGTTTGGGGTGGAGAGGTGGTTGGCTAGGGGTCTGGGTTTGGTGTTGGGGATTCGTTCGTTCTTCATCATCCAATCATCAACCTACCACTTTCAAGACAACCAAGTACTATCAGACAGGATCTAAAAACAAAAGGCACATATAGTAATTCCACTTAAACTATAAAAGTATAGAGTAAAACAATATTTGCACTTGGTTGTAGCAAAGTCTTGCCTCATGTAATATGGCCGACTCGTTGACATATTGATACAATGGACAGAAGCGAGGTCATGTTGTGTCTAGTGTTTACAAACAATGTCTATGATGATCAAAAAGAAAGCGAAGATAGCAAAGCGAATGTGTAATACATATTTTTCATTTCAGGGAGAGAATAGAATTTTAAAATGCGAAAAATGTTTCGCATTTGTTTTTCATTCTTATATTTTACAGTTGAATAATACACATATTACACTATCCTCTCCGAGTTTAAGGTCTGGTGCAGGGGAGGGTCAAGAGAAGAGTTTGTAGGAATGTTCCATTAGATAGGGAGGAGCCACACTAAACACCTAAAACAAAATAGACTCTGAAGTGGGTAGGCTGCCAATGTACTGCAGATAGGATTGGGTTGATGTGCTCATGGCGATTAAAAATGCTCCAACTCATGAGAGGTCAAAACGGGCTGTTTTGCATGAACTCCACATTTGAGTTCCCCCCCTCAAAGGAGTTCAATATTATTGAGGTCAGGAGACTGAGATTGCCCTTCGAGGACCTTCACTTTGTCCTTGTAAAACCAATGAGAAGTGGACTTGGCATCCCATGGACAGCTTCTGGGCTGATGAAAATATTTCATGCTGCATTCATCTTTCCATGAATTTTGACCAAGTTTACCGTGCTTTTGAAGCTCAAACATCCCCAAAACATCAGTGACCTGCTGCTGTATTTCACAGTAAGGATGGTGCTCCATTAACCATAGGTCTTGTTGACCCCTCTCCAATTGTAATGTTAATGGTTGTGGCCAGAAAGTTACATTTTGCAGCACAACGGAAAAGCAGCACACAAATCCAGCCTGATTGTGTCAAAATGTGGGTGTGTTAAATATTATTTAATGTTTGTTAGTCCCCTTTAATCAAGAAAAAGCTGCACTTACAATTAGTCTTTTCTTGCCTTCCAGAGTTCAGGTTTCCTTTCAAAACCACAGATCACCAGCTCAGTTTTGCTATTGCTAAAAGTTAACTGCACTGTAAAAAAATCTGTAATAAACAGTAAAAGTACTGACAGCTCATTACCCGGTTTTTGTACCATAATTTAATGGATAGAAAATTCTGTTAATTCACAGTATTTCTACTTTAAATATATATTTTTTCTGTATTTTTATCTATTATAAAATCATTTTGTATTTTAATGAAATATCCCCTTTATTGTTAAAAAAACATTACTTTTTTATTTTTTAAAGTTAATTTACAATAAACGTAATTATTTGAAACCGGCAACAGGATTTCACTCTACAATCCTGTTATTTAAGGAAAATCTAAATATGTTTTCTGTTCTTATTTGTAAATCTAACTAATTTTGTAGACAGAATGAAAGTATTTTAATGTGGGAAATACTTAAATTCAAAGTGGAAAACAATCCACTATAAAAATAATCCACTATGAAACAAAAATCTGGCTTCAACTGCAATAATGTTATAGGGGAGCAGTTAAGACACCAGGTTTAAATAACATATTGTGACTAAACAACAGCATATTTCACACTTCCACTTGAATGAACCCCTGAACACAGAAGAGAACTGCTTCACCAGTCACCTCTGACGGAGTGCTATTACACGTCGCTGCTGGCAGGAAGCAGTTGCAAAGAAAATGACTCCCATCAGCAGCTTTACTCATCTAGAGTCTCAGTTACACTCTACTCACTGATCTGTCAATCATACATCTATGGATCCTGTTTCCTGTCAGGGCCTGTCTGCCTCCCTCCACCTCAGGGCTAAACACACAAACACACGTACGCAGCTTCTTTGCTAGTCGAACGCCTTCTGACCTGGCTTGCAGTCGCAGTTTCGTTCAATCCCCATGACAAACAAACTCCCACACCCACACCTACAGACACATATCTTCACCCCTCCGAATAAACGGGTTATCAGCAACACCTCCGAGTTTGTCAAACAAAACACATCTCAAATATTCCACGCCTTCCCCATTCCCCACTTTCTCCATCACTTACAATCTGAAGAGCATGCCTTTTTGAGGAACCCTCCACCCTCTTCTAAATCGTATGCTGGCATCATTTTGCAGTCGTTATAATTTAACGTAACTGTGGCATCAGACATAACAAGAAGCAACAGAAAACACTCTTTGATTGTTTGAGTCCAATCTCTAGTTGTAAACATGTTAAGTTAGCAGGAGATAAGACACCTAGATAAATTTTCGTTAAGTTAATGTGAGAACAAGACAGAGCATTTAACCATTTTCTCTCTGTCTCTCTCTTGAAACAAGCTCTTAAACAAATCTAAAATCTTGCATTCTGAATAAGAAGTGGTTAGAAATGCCTTCTCCCAATGAAGGTAAGATAAAAAATTGGAATCCTGAACCCCTCATCATTTCCCAACCTTCCCCCTCTCCTCACCCGCTTCTCTTCCCATCATAACAACATTGTCCTGTCTGTTAAAAATAAAGGCAAAATCCCCCCAAAATAATTCTCTGTTTATATTGCTTTTTTTTAGTTGAATATAAAAACACTGAAACTCATACGCTGTTATAAAAAGGTTCAAATATTTCTCATATTTCTTGTAGTTGTGTTTGCAGCAGTTTGATTGTTTATCTTTTAAATAACTTAATTAAATGAAATAATTCATATGCAAACGGGCTTTTTTTCATTCATTCATTTTACAGCCCACTTATTCCCACACAGGGGTCTGCCAGTGCCTATCTCCAGCAGACACATTGGGCAAAGGTCGCCAGTCCATCGCAGGGCAACATTCAAGCACACATTCACACCTAATGAATTTGATAATTCAATTAATCCAACCGCATGTTTTTGGGATTGTGGGGGAAACCGGATTACCCGGAGGAAACCCACGCAAGCACAGGGAGAACATGCAAACTCCTTCCAGGAAGGTTACGGGCAAGCCTTGAACCAACAACCTTCTAACTGGAAGGCCACAGAGCTACCCACTGTGCCACCGTGCTGCCCTCTAAGGAGAAAATATGAAAAAAAATGCACACATTTCACTAAGATAATGGTTGGATCCAATTTAAATAGTATAAACTAGACTTGCACATAGTTTGTTAAAAGCTGTCTCAAACTTTCTCGTGACAGCGTGATGACTTAAAGTGAGCAGCAATGCAGATGAGCAAGATGGGGTTAAGCCGTGCTCTACACAGGAGAAAAGACACACAACTAATGGCCCATCACAAATGTATGGCGGATAAAGCTGCTTGTTTCAGGGGCACCGGCTCTTTTCCCAGTGCCTGCTTGGTGCCAGCTGTCTTGGCCCAGGAGTGCTCCGGGTTTCCCAAGCTCCAGCCTGTGGGAAAATCAGCACTGGCCAGTAATTGATTCCGCCCTGCCAGCTCCATTAGCGCTCAACACGGTCAAGCGGCCAGTGATCCACACACATTCACTCCACTGACCCTCCCCAGTCCCCCCTCTCTAACCTTTTCATCTCTCGTTGTTCATATTTCAGTGAGTGAGCTTCTCCACATCTTCAAAATCTGACCTTGGGTCTGTATGTGAGCACCAGTCTGCAGGGCTGACCACCCAACCCTCAGACGAAGCAGACCCCCTTGTACCAGCACAGATCAATCGCACACATGCAGACACACTCTCACACGCCGTTAACACTTGCACACGACACAAATCTAGGCATTAAGATGAAGGATCAAATGTCCTTTTCAGCAAAAGGCGTCTCTTCAGCAATCTAAGAACAATCACTTTCTTCAGATCCGTAATTGTTGTTCTAATGAGATTTAATGATCTCAACACAGCAAGTTTCTGCTGTTAATGGGTTGGTACATTCAAGAATTCTTTTAACTCTTGACTAACATGATACTCCTGGTCTATTTCTGAAAACATTCTTTGCCGTTCAGTAGTGTGAGGTAGCTTTTGCACATCACCGGTGAAGAACATGAGGAGACTTGACGGAAAAGTATAATCGTACATTTCAGACGTTTTGCAATTAAACATTTCAGAAGCTGTGCAATGAAATCTGTCCGTTTGTTAGTCCATTGATCTAGTTCTGATAGAAAAACACATTGCCATTGCGCTGTATGCTGGGATTTGGTTTACGCATGATTAAAAAGTCATAATTAGTTGTGCACATAATTTTTTAATGATTCTATCTGACCATTTCCATCCAGGGTTTTTAATGTGATATTTCAAAATGTGCATAAAATAAGTGGATGGAAACGCCTCCAGTGTGTTAATTCATCTCTCATAGTGTAACATTTAACACTGGCCTTTTTTAAATTGAACTCGCTTAAATTAGGTACAGAAATGTAAAAAACAAGGATTTGTAGGATTATAGCCAGGTGTATCCACCAATTCTAGCAAAAAGGTGCTAATGATAACCAATCTCATACATAGCTTAAAATCCAGTCATGAACTGAAACAGAAACAGCTGTGAATGAGGTCTAAAACTGGTTGAGGAACAACAAAACTCTGCAAGACAAATCAAGCTAATTATCTTCCGAAAATGGAGGATAAAAAAGCAATCAGCTCAGAACCGGAGAAACCAGTGGGACCCAGGTACGCAGTTCTTTTATCTGCCTGAACTAGTCTTTAAAGATATCAGACTTCACATCCAATGACCTAATCTTCAGAGTAAAGAACCTATCTGTACCTATCTGACCGAACGTTAACGAGAACTTCTAATCAGCCAATCACATGGCAGCAACTAAATACAATTAGGCTTGTAAATATTGTCAAGACAATCTTCTGCTCAAACCAAGCATCCGGGGATTTTAAACGTGGCATGGTTGTTGGTGCCAGACAGGCTGGTCTGAGAATTTCAGAAACTGCTGATCTACTGGGATTTTCATGCACATCTCCATGATCTACAGAGAATGGGCAGAAAATGATCAAATTTACAATGAGCGACTGTTTTGTGGGTGCAAATGCACACATATGTGTGATGCCGTAGTCCCATGTGTAGTTTGTCCTCTGCTGGAATATTCCATTTTAATTGTTTCCTTCTTTTGTACCGCACTTTAAATTAGCCAAGCGTATAAAATGTGTTTTACAAATAACATTCCCTTTTCTTGATAATATCACAATGATAGCAGAAAACGTGAAACAAACTCCCAGATGAACGCTGTCTTTTGTTTATTTGAAGTTAAATGTGAGGTGACTCATGCATTCATGAATGTTTGGATCTGATTTAAACAGACAGTCTTCTCTGCTTGTCAAATCGACCCAGTCTGGTCTCTCTGGAAGTTTACACGTGAAACAACTCATTCTATAACTTATTTCAGGAACTGGATGTGTATGACTTACAGTGTCCAACTTTAAACCCCAAATGCAGCTAGGATACACCCAGAGATGTGTCCTAACACTCTTGCATTCTTCTTATCAGTGTCTTAGCCACACCCTTTTATCTGATGGATCTGATCCTAGACTCAAGTCTGGCTCTCATTGAGTCTGCCTGGAACTGATCCCCAAAGAGCACCAATTTTATCCTATCACAATCATCCCATCCTTTCATTTAGATCAAAGCGAGACTCTCCTGCTTCTTCACTCTCATCCGCCCCTCAGCTTGCTCTTTCCATTCCACAAACAGTTCTTCTACTGGAGTTCTGTTCAGAACATCCTCCTCACACTTGAATTTGACTGAAAGCAAACCATTATACGACACGCTAAGTGCTGGAAATCCCAAAAGCTCAACCATCAGGAAGGAATACGGAAATCATAAAATTCTGCCATTGTGCAAAAATGTCAAACCTTTTTAAAGTGTTCAATTTACTACATTAAAATAAGAGAGAAAATCCAACAGGACAAAAACTATGTTTTGGAACAAGGAGCAGTTAGCTGGTTTAAGCTGTCAGCAGTTAACACCAGCTATAACCATCTTAAACCATGCTCTAAATGTAGCTTGAGCTATCTGTAAAAGCTTTGTTGCAGATATTATAAACAGCTTACGGTAATTTATGTACATGATCTGCCACCATTCATTCATTATTCCCTTTTGGGGTCACAGGGGTCTGCCAGTGCCAATCTCCAGCGCACATTGGGCGAGAGGCAGGGGTACACCCAGGACAGGTCACCATTTTGCAGCTAATGTTTAGCTTGAGATGAGACTTCCCATGAAAAATTGGTAAACCTTAAGTCTCATGTAAAGTTGTTTTTCAGCAAATACACAAAAATTAGGGGGTAATCAGATTATTTGACAAAATCAAACATTTTGATAAATATCCGTAATTTTTGTTCTGCAAAGTAGCAGAATTCAGTTCCCAATGCCATAATAGTTAAGTACTCAATCATTTCACAAGATTGAAAATGGTTTAAACTCTATCTTTCATTATGGATTCAATCAGGAAGGTCTCTTTAATGAAAGATGGTAAAAATCTGAATGGAGACACCATTCTTCTAATAAAATGCTGTGATTTTGAGGTGGGCTTAAGACTAATCAGGATTAGATTGAAAGAAAAGCCGCTATTGACCCAGTACTGACAGCAGTGTAATTGGGGTAATTACACCCCTTAAAACCATGCACCCACCCCCCCACCCCCCATTAGACTTGAATGTGGCCCCATTTGTTTGCTATGAAATATTAACTGGTGTCAGCTGTGTACACGAGAGGGCTGAGGCACACCCCGTGACACATGTCAGATGAAGTCTACAGGGTAGCCTTAAGCAATTATGACACAATGGCAGGTCACCATCTCTCTCCTTGTATGTGCATCTGTGTGTCTCGTCTCATCAGTGAAGGAGAGAAACCATCAGTGAGATGAAGAGGTCAAAGGACAAGGGGGAGCCCCAGCTAATTCTACCCTCTACACTTGTCATGCTCACTCAACTGGAATAATTCCCATAAAGTGAGAACTGGTAGATTTTAGGAGTCATGAAAACAAATTAAAGTTTATTAGTTGATCATTTAAATTTCATATACTCAATAGAATTTATCATTAAGTAGAACTTTAGCACTGTAATAGTGGTAAATGCAGATGTGTACTCAGGAGGGGTAGAAGGAGAGGGGTTCGGTGCTTTCTCCCAACAACTTTCAGGTGAAACAGAAATAATTAACCAACTTCAGATGTTGAAATTTCGTTCCAGGACGTTGACAAAGTAGAAGTTGCAGAGACCGTGGGCTAGCAGCTGAGAGGTCAGTATCTCTGTAAGTGCCATCCCTCAGAGCAGAGGGCACACAGGCGGTAACACACTCGCCATACTGCTGTCAGTTCATTGACATGGGAATCACCAGGCCTCCGTTCTATCACGTCTCCAATTGCTAGCGGCGGTCCCAGATACCATGAATTCCTGTGACCCCAGCCGCTGTGAGAACCAAATATAAAAAAAATCTTGACCTCAATAGGCCGCATGGCTCAGGACTGCTCTGAAAGCATAGCTTCCGGTGGTTCATGGGGTACACTTAGCACTAATGAGTTTTTCAATGGCTCGCTGAGATTTTTGTGTGGCATTATTGCACTCACGCTCATGCAGAAGGTCACAGAGATAATGTGTTATAGAGAGCCTGCCGCGCTGTTGATGTGAAGTGCGTGTTTCTCAGGACAGGAGCGCCTCGTGGCCGACAGCTGAGTCCAACACTTTCCCATGCCGTCAGGGGTCAGGGGATCAGCCTGCAGGCCAACCCGCAGTTGCTTTGTCCACACAAGCATGGCCTGTTTGTGACTGCCAAACTACACAGAGGGAGTGAAGAACACAGAGGAAATGAGAAAGCGAGAGAATAAAGAGGAAGACAGAGGCACAGTGTGGATAGAGATTCATTGTCATCCCATAAGAGTGTTACTTCAAATGAAGTCCTTTGCCCAAGGGGTGTATAAATATTAGGGGGTTGACAAATGTAAAAAAAAAATCTATATGTTATTGACAAAAAAAAATCTTGGAAAAGATACATATTTGAACCATTACTCTTTAAAGTTGTTTTCTGTTTTCAGTAATCTTGTACATGCTGTGTATTTCCAAAAAAAAAAAAAGTCTTAAAGATTTTCAGATTTTTTGAATATGCAGCTTTCAATCACTAAATATGTCTGAAAAGCTAAGTTTCTAATCATCTCTAGATTAGCTATGGCTAGATTATCCATCAAACCTCCACCACAATATTGATAAGAGCTTCAGTTCCACCAACTACAAATGGATTGAACCTATAAAAGTTGATAACTGGCCCAGTGAGAGATGAACGACAGATGCACCAGATGAAAGACAATGTAAATATTCTACCCGGATCAGATTTTTTAACACTTTCACAGTGTTTAAGTCACATTATGAAAAGATTCTTCTTAAAACATGTTGGGAGAACAAAATAAAAAAAGTGAATAAATACATATTTTTCTGCCTATTAATTCAAATGTTAGATTCAACACTCATTCCACCTTCGAATCTTCGGCCAATCACCTTATTCACTTGCCCCCAAAATGTGTTTTTAAAAGATCTATCTTTATCATTTGCTCCACTCCAGTTCTATGTGCAGGTTTTTCCCATTGTATTCAATCAAGTGTTGGTAAAATAGAGATGATAAACAAACCTCCATACCCTGACTCCGTACCTCCATACCCTTCAACAGAAATGCCTGGTTTGGTCAATAGCTAACAGTTTGCAAGAGACCAAGTCTTTCTTAAAAAAAGTTCATTACTGGTGAAAGACCTACTCACATTGACCACAATTTCATAGCAGGAATTACTCTTATGAAAAATTCACAAGACTGGTATGAAACCACTTTTCCCAAGTAAAAAAAAATTACATATTGTAGCACTGAATCCCATCTGCCATGTGCAAAGAAAGTACTGTTAGAGAGCAGCTACTCCAGAACTTGAGTCCTTTGAAAACGATCAATGCTGAGGCCACTATGCTTTTGATGGGGCCCCATCCTTTGCTGTGGTCGTTCTACATGTGTGGTGTGGTTAAACATGGAGAGTGACGGAAAACAACAAGAATCTCCTTGCTATTTCCAATCAACTCTCCTTCACTCAGTTTCTAGTTTCTTACAACGTACATTCTTTCTCTGGTGGTTGGGGTGTGGTGGGGGTGCTGTCAAACCCCTCTTTTTAGTCGCGTCTGGCACCAAAAGGAACAGACTGGTTATTCTTGGCTTATGGTGCTTTTTCATTGAGCCACAATTTAAACCACTTTTTTTTAGGTTTTCATCCTAGTTTTCCCAAGGATGTTTTCTGAAACTTCACCCACATCAAACTGATCCGTTCCGATTTCCACATTAGACTCAGCATGCCTTCCCTGACAGAGAAGCTATCAACAGTCAATGTTAGCATACCACTTCATAAGTAAAATACTCAGTTTGGTTATAGTGATGCATCAAGAGAACATCAGTTGCCAGGGAGATGAGAAGTTCGTGAAAAACACAGGTCGCCTTGACAAAGATGTAGCGCTCTTGAAGGAATTGTTGCCTGCTTTTTTCTCATTCAGAGCTGTTTTACTGCAAATGGTGACTCAAAGGTTTATGTGTCAGGCATTACGGACCATTGTAAGGAGTGAATGAGTGTGTTTCTAGTCTGGCAATCACATGTAGCGATGAAACGGGAGAGCCAGGTTCTGTGAGGCAAGTCTGGACCTTCTGGCGCCTGGTCTGCCAAATCTTACCACTGCATTATACAAAACTTAGCTGGTGTCAAAGGAGAACTTAAGTTTGGATTCCATGGCTGTCTCACCCTTTGATGTCTTTTTTCTACCTTATTTGATGGTGGTCATTTTGGAACAGGAAGTGGCTATCCACAAACTGTTGCCAAAAGGTTGGGATCATGGTATTGCACAAAATCCTGTGCTATATTGAAGCATTCAGAGTTTCTTTCTCTGAAACTAAAGGACCAAGCCCACCTCCTAAAAAACAACCCCACACTATAGTCAACCTTCTCCAATCTTCACAACCTCCTTGAAACACACAACCCATAATCCTTCATATGGATGTGCAGACACTCCAGACAAAATTATTGTCACTGTTCTAGAGTCCAGTTATGGTGTTGTGGACACTGCACCCCCTGCACCCAACAATTTGCGGAGTACCTGTCATTCCCAATAGCTTCCACTTTGTTATGACACCAGTGACAGTCAGCTGTGGAACATTTGGTTAGAAGGAAATTCCAAAACCTGATGATAAATCTGATGAATTTCATCCTAGAACCACACTGGAAATCAGTGACTCCCTAAGGGAGGCCAATTCTTTCACTTATGAAAAAAGTTTTGCAACAATTCAATTACAGTTAGGTTGCATAACTGAATACTTTTACTAATATGGAGTACATCAAGCTCACACTAAATGAAAGGCAAGAGTTTAACTCTGGACATGACACCAGTCAATCACACAAGGCCACATTTTACTTAATAATTACAAGAAGGCAGCTTTCAATATACAAAAAGGAAAAAAAACACTTATATATTATATGCCTTAAATACCTATATATAGGCATTAATGCATTTATAATTAGATTAATCTAGAGGACCCCTCTAGACAAGCGTTGCACCTTTAAATACAAACACAATATTTACTGTAAAAACCGTCTTTGTATCAGCTCATACAATCGGTGTCCCTCCAAACTGTTTATCCCTGTTCCTCCCACTGATAAGTTTTTAAGTAAACCCTGCCTGGTGGTCAAATAATCTTCGCAGAATGTCTCTTTTACAGCTGTATTAAATCAATCGGGTGGATATATTTAACTTATATTTGCTTTTGCATCTGGACAACCACACACACACTTCCCTGTCAGTATTGTTTGCTAATGGTGACAACATGTATTGCTACAATGTGTTGTTTATTTAATTATTTTCAAACTCTTATGCTGTGTGTTTGCTCTACATGGAAATGGGAAGCATTTGCAGCTTATCTGATTTGTTAGGCACATTGAGCAGGGGAGCAAATCAATATATTATATCCACAAACCTTTTTAAGCTCCCCAAAAATGAATATAAGATTACAAAAACAAGCGCAATTGACTATGAATACAATTTCAGGCATGTTTAAGATGAGGGAATAACACAACAGTAGTAAGCTCTAAAAATAATATTTTGCATAAAAAGGCTCATGTAAAGTAAGTAAAAAGTACTGAAATTCATAAATGTAGCATTTTAAAAGGAAAAATATTAACGATTCCTTAATAAACAAATACTAAAATTCGTGAAACATTCCACATTTGTCTATAGCTACGTAAAGAGGAAAAAAGTAGAGCAATTGTTCAGTCCTTTGTTCCATTTACCACCCTACGACACCTACCCATATTTTCAAGCAACCAGTTCTGCTGAAAATCGGATGGAGATGAAAGAAAATAAGAGGCACATTTTAGCATATGGGTTGAAGGTTCACATGTAAGACGATCTGCAAATTATTCTGAAGTCTGGGGTCAATCTCAGCTGATGTTTCAATACTTTCAGTACTTGAATGATCAATATGATGTGGAGACCCCCAATCTTATGGACACACACATTGTTCCATGTTTTTCTAGCTTCTCCTGAGGATTGCTCTACAGCTCAATTATGTGCAGGAACAGCTGGATTCTACTGTGGCCAAAGGCGGTATTGCCACATTATGACAAGGGAAGTTATGTCAGAACATCAGTAGCTCAAGACAACAACAAAAGGCAAAATCACAATGTCAACATGTAGGACACACCAGTGCTATATAATGCCGAAGGTATATCCTAAAAGGGTGTAACCAATTCAAGAACATAAGTGCTTGGAAATTATGAAAAAATGACGTAAGTAGACATGCTCCAGGGAGCTAATAAACCAGACAATCAACAAAAACTAACGCTAAAAGAAAAACAGGCATTTCCTCCAAATGAGTATCAACATTTGTTTATCTTTGTTTCTAATGTGATTTCCACCAACGATCAGTTGAATGCTATGCTTTGTTATTGGTACTTTTAATAAGCTACTCGGTAAAGGTACCATTACATCACCTCTATTACACCCCACGCCTGTCTGAGACAGAGCACATGTGAGAGGAAGGCAGGACCTGACGGACTATCTCACTCGGGGATAGTGCCTCTTTTATGAGGCAGTCTGTGATTGTCCCTAGTTCCTGTTGTTCTATTTGTGACTCTGTGGTCGTCTCAAAGGTTTCCCACCAGATCGGATTGCCTCAGCACACAGCCTAGACAAAACTCCATTCAGGCCCTTACCAGGCCAGCTTCTGTCTCTCTCACCACCCTTTTTCCTGTAACCCTTCCCCAGTCGGGACCCAGGGGGAGAACAATGTATCGTTACCTACAGTGTAGTGTGGCTGGGTGAGACAGAAACCAATCCGCCCCAAAACTGCCTGGGAATTGGCTCCTCGTGGGACAGGGAAAGTGTGTATGTGTGCGTGAGAGAAAGAAAGAAAGAGAGAGCAGTAGAATGAGTTTGTATTTCTTGAGTTTCTGATTATTTGAAAAGTAAGCAGGCTTGTTTTCAATAATATAGTTGCCATAAACGACGAAAGTTAGTTTTAGCAACTAGACCAGTTTATATCAATTTAATCAGACCTCTCTAGAAAGAAGTTGTTTCAGAAAGTGAACAAAAAATTGTTCATTAATTCATTTTTTAACTCCTTTTGGGCTCACAAGGGTCTCCAGCGCACATTGGGCGAGAGGCAGGGGTACACCCTGGACAGGTCGCAGGAAATGGAAAAAAAAAGGAATCAGTTTTCATACAGTCATTCAATTTCAGAGGGCATATTTAGCTTGGAATCATTCTCTGCTCTGATTGGTAGACAGATTGTAATATTTATGGTGAGACAAAACTGATTGAGACAAAACAGAGTCCAAGATGGACAGAAAAGAGCACACTAGACAGATTTATTTGCATCTCTGTGCTGGCAAAACCTCACTAAAAAAGCTCACTGTGACTTGTTTCTAAATACATAAATACATAAAAGTATACTTCCAGTCCAAATACAACCGAGGACAGAAAATAATAACATCACACTTCTCCAAGTGTTCAAATGTCACAAAGGACCATTTTGTTTTCTATATTTTTGTAGCTTTTTTAATTACCGTAAACCATTTTCACTCTAGAAAATAGAATGCTGCCTAATGTTCCACCAGTACAAGAGATCAAGCACTTTCCTTTTTCGGGTCATGTCAGTCAAACCAACTTGCTTTGTATATTTTATCTATACACGCAAATACTCTGATAACAAAACAGTGATTCATTCATAAAATCATATAAAACATTAAGAGGGTCTTCAGATGCGTGTCATCAGACTCACTGTTCGATAATGTGCTTTGGTGTATGAATGCAATTTGACAGAATCACTGAGCTTCAAAAAATATTTGCAATAGAGAGCAAGCTTCAACCAGAACCACCCGCACTCCAGTGTGGACAGGCTTACCTCTGCAGGGAAACTGTACTTCCTTGTTCTTTCCTTGGCTCAAGAAAATAAACGGCACACTATGCAGGTTAAACAATATCAGGGTGAGTGGAGGAACTGTGTAAGCTGTTTTCGTATGGCATTATGGAGCAGCAGGCTTCCGCAAATAAGCACTAAATGTAGAGAAAATAATGTCTATAAATTAAAAATGTTTGCTTTTGTGCTAAATGTTTTACTTGACCATATATTTCTTGTAAAGAAAAACTAAACAGTTTTTATAATCCTCTTAGCTGATGTCTGGTGTTTCTCAGTCTGTTAATGGTCAAAGAAGAGGTGAGCAACAGATTAGCGCTAGAACTAGAGAGCTACGGTTTCTATAGTCAAGTAGCGGCACTCACAACATACATCACAAAGTGCAATGCAAATATCAGATGCAAAAAATGCATTCAGGGATTGACCTCTAACTATACAGACATGTTCACTGGAAGCACAACTCATGCTTCTCTGTGTCCCATTTTGATGAATGTGCTTAAAGTTTTCAGAAATGGTTAAGAGGAATTATAATCTTAATAATAATACATTTTATTTAAAAAGTACCTTTCCAGAGCTGAAGGATACTTGACAATGAATAGAGTCGGGATAACATACATAGCAAACATAAATTAAAATTCACAGTGGAGCATAAAACAAGTTATTTGGGAAACATATAAGAGGATAAAAGCAAAGAACAGAGCTATAAGATAATGTGAGATGCAAAAATACAGATAGAGCGGCAGAGAGACACAAAACAAACACACAGTCCAGGTACGAAGCTGCAACACAGACGCATACAGCACACTCGACCCGCAAGTGAGAGACTTGATCCGACATGAAATGTGTTTAAGTGTTTGTCATAACTGAATTGATCCAATCCCACACCCTAAAACAAAACTATGGTCTCCTTCCAAGGAAAGGATCTCTCAAACCAAGAGAAATTGGTGGATTCCAAGATCCAAACTTTGCGGGAATACCTTTTAGGACAGCCACTTCCTCTATTAACATGACTACATGACCTGTGCACGCTGCAAGTTTCACAAATAAACCAATGAGCGATTTTGAAGTAAATACATTTTTCAGGCCTCCATTAAAATCTAGTAAACTATTGTGGAAAGTCCACAAGAAGAGTTTTTGAAGCTGTAATAGCTACAAATCATGGGTCAACCAAATGATTAAGATGTTGCTTTGTGAGTGGCTAATATTTGGCCTGATATAATCCAACAATGAGGGATATCTTGTAGTCGTTGTCATCTAATTTACAGTTTATGTCCTCCCGGTAATGCCCTTTAAATATTGTATGAGTTCTTCTGCTTAACTGGTGCATATATGATATATAACAAAAAAACAAATCATTAATGAGCATGACAGGCGCAGGTGACACAGCAACACCCATCCCAAACTCTCCTGATCAGAGCTGCCCTGGGGCAAAAGCTGGGATTTGAGTTATCTGCGTGTGTAGTTTTTGTAAGTACAGGATGGGAGTGTGGTGGCTGCATGTCCTCGGTTGTAATCCCTGACCCCCTCCCATCATCCTTGTCCTGTCCTGGGAAGCAGCAGAGGGGGGATATTACACAGTACACACACACACAGACAGCTGCGGGACTGGAGGTGAAAGCAGCCGGTACTGCAGTGCTGCCTACGGCCAATCGTTGTCGAGATATAAACACACAAGCTGTCTAGCATACAGGCCAGAGGGGGGTCACTGGTGGGCTGCTTCAGACCATCAACGGACTGTGTCTGCTGGGGCAATCTGAAACCTATCTCTGTTCATCAATCAATAACTAATCCAACTATCCCATAATTACACCATATTTCTATATAATTTTAAAAAGTTAATTTTGTGAACAGTGCCAACCTATTCAGAATATCAATAGACTACACAAATCTCCACCAGATTATTTATTATTGAACAAATAATTGGCCGAGTTTGGAGTCCGTAATTATTTTGGTTTGTCAAATATATTGTCAACATAATAATAATAATAATAAAAATAATAATAATCCAACATATTGTTATTCGTCTTTTGAGTCTGACAACATTTTTTTAAACATATCTTAAAGTACATTGTTAAAGTAAGTTTTGATCCTGGATGTCGTCACCATGAACCTGAATCTTTTCTGTATGGAAACCTCACCTATTTATTTCTAATTCTATACACAACTCAGTAACTGAGGTTGTACAATTCTGTTATTGCAGTATTGCTAGACTTGGAGCACCAATTAACCTCTTCTGTTCTGGCGATTTTTCTAGTCTATTTAAAAATCTTGCCTAATCCATAAAAAAAGTGTCTGAAAAAACAAGTTTTAAATAAAACTAAGATTTTATTCATACTATGCATAATGAATGAAGCCACAGGAAAGTTTGCCTGATGTTTATTAGTCAATAAATATAATTGGTTCCTACCATGAATGTATAGCAGTGTTCTGTGATATATTTCACTTGTACTGCCCCCAAAATTGGGAGAACAAAATTTATTTTTCAATGTATGGAGCTTAATAATAATAATAAAAAAAAATCTTCTCAAGTTCTACATTAAACGCGATCCCAAACTAAAGTGCAATATCAATGGAGCTACCAGACAGAAGAATATTAGTCTAAACGAACTCAGGGGTTACATATATCTGAAGTGTGAGTCCTATGAAAACTCAATGGGATGTAAAAATAGTCCACTTCCAACGTTCCCACAAGACTAGTTTCAGCCATAATAGGGCTAAAGAGTGGTTCAGTGTTTCATCTTGGGTTCTCCATATTACAACTTCTGAGCCAGAGTCAGAGTGAAACCTCAGTGTTTGTGTTAGAGAAGCAGTGGGACCTTCGTAAAACAACCTGTCAGAGCTGAGGATCGGCAACAAAGCGACCTGTCATGTTAGCGACTGTATAAACACTAATCAGAGCATCTAAATCTTTCCTTCAAGACCTCTTTAGATTAAAACATCACTCAAACTCTCTACAAGCTCTGCATTAACCCAACAAAGGAGTACCAGTTTTACCAAATGTAAACCCAGATTAAGTTTAACCGAAAGAAATGCTATAACAACACTCTGAAGTGTTTGCTTGGAGAAAGTTACTTGGATCATCTGTGTTCCAACGGTTAAGTGAAAAGCATTGTAATGTAATCTGAGAGATTAAACCTGTCTATACCTGTCAAAGCACAATCGGGAGAGTCAGATCCCATTACTTGAGATCACCACATGGAAACTGAATCTAGGGTAAATCTCGGAGCTTTAGAGAGCCAAGCACTTAGTCTATGAACCCTGACATTCCTGTGATGTTTATGAGGCAAGTGTGACCCCACAGCTGCTGCCGGTGTTCAAACCCGCAGCACCACAGGACTCGAAAACATCAGCTTGAACACTTGGTGAGCAAGCAGACATAGGGGTGTGTTTAAGCGTCCGTGTGTGTGTGTACGTGTGCGCTTAACTAATCTGGAGAAAGCATAGGCAACACCTGCCCAATTACATTAAAGAGGTGAGACAAGATTGCAGGCATTTATTATGTGGGATTTAAACATGACTCCACCAGTAAATAAATTCATTTGTTTTAGAACATTTAAGCACAGCAGATTCCACTATAAAAATAAAAGAGTTTACAAGTGTGTTTTAATTCCCATTTTAAGAAGAGAACAATGTAAAACTCAAAGGAAGTAAAGAAAAAAGAAAATCCATTTTGTTCTTTAGATGAAAACCATGAATGGGATGAAATGGACAAGAAAGGATTCAAGCTCTGCCAAATCCAAAGCATTGCCAAATCAGTGTGCCAGTCGGAAACAGAAACCTTTACGTTCACAAGCCATCATTTTTCGTCAGTGTTCATTAGGGGTTGTAACGATGATGACACTGCTCACGATACAAAATCCCAATATTATCTATCACATTATCAATTAAAAACAGTCATAAAACATTTTACTGACACCATTTCAATGTGTAATGGTCTCATTAGAAAATAAAGACATTGAAAAAGCTTAAAAAGCAATTAACACTAAGGTCTATATAGCCTTTCCTTGAATAGGTCAAGGCCCAAAAGTCAAAAAGAAAATAAAAAGTGCAACGAAAATATATAATTTACACTGTAACATCAGACCTAACCAGACATAACCAGCCAGGGAGCAAAACAGTACCCATCAGCCTCATTTTGTGCTGGTAGATGGTATGTTCTATCAAATAAAGATCTAAGAGAGCAATATGGAAAATTGTAGGAGGTGTATACTACTATGTACATCAAAAATACGAATAAAAAAAAACATACAAAAATGAGAGCATTTTCTTGTAATACCCACTCCAATAAATCCACAGATATGACAGGAATATATGTTTATCTGTGAAGTATCTAAAACTTTGAAAAGCTTCTTTGAGCAGTGGCAGTCTTAGCTTTGCTCTTTTAATCCTGTCTGCGATTACTCCCCCATGACTTTCTCGTCAGGTTTCTTTCACTGTCTCTTCAGTTCCAGACAGACATAGACGGGTGGCAGACTGGCCGCTGCATGGGGCTTTTTCCGGTTACGTCTGCTGCCCCGCTGCTGGCCCTGAGAGATTGATTTCACGGCTCAGGCAGACCCTAGAGATGCCAGCTCACACTGCTGTCAAACCGCCTGCACTCTGACCCCCTGCATTACACAGGTCACGGGGCGATGCTCTCCCAGGCTGCTCGCACAAAGGCCAAAGCGATGCCATTTTGTCAGGCCAGAGGTCAACTACTCACATGTTTTGATCCATAGCAACATTATCAAATTAGAACCCACATAAATGATAAGTACGGTGGCAAAGTGTGGAATATATACACTCTAAAAAAGGTTGTATATAGAACCAAATTTGATGCTTTGGCTCAAAACCGTAGGGGAACCTTCAACTTCATCTTCAAAGGTGCTATTTAGAACCAACCATCAAATGTAGGAAATAAACAAACTTTGGCATGATGTATCTTTGGCCAACATCTGTATAGTGCACATTAAAAACAACAACCAACTACTTTAGAACCACAAATAACAAAAAGGCCATAACAGTTTCTTTACGCTGACAAAGTGCAATAACAATACCCCAAAAACCACAAAAAAACTGAGAAGAACCAAAAAGAAGAGTTCTTCAGAGCAAAGAACCATTGAAGAACTGATTAAGGACCAAACACAGTTTAAGGAGTTCTTTAAAGCAAAAACGTGCAATAACCCACCTACAAATCTGCAAAGAACCAGTGAAGAACCTTTTTACAAGGGTTTATGTGGAGCTGCATGAACATTTAAAAATATATCCTGAGATTTTACAGGTAAACCAAGGTGTCCCTTAACTCTTTGAGCTAAATGACCGTATATGTTGGTCATAGATGTTATTTTCTTCATTATTTTACCAACATTTTGGACATTTACCAGTCATTTTGGATATGTTCTTTCCAGGAAACAATTAAGGAAACTTATCGCAAATGAAGGAAGGGATAGCATTTATTTGCGATTGCGGTGAAATGTCAAATGCTTCTTTCTTATAATATAGATATTAGTTTAGTTTTTGCTGTTAAAATATGTTTTTAATGTGTCTTAAAATACATTGTTTAAAAGACATCATAAAACTTTACTCTAAAACTTCTTAAAAGCTGTGTGTGTTATTTCTACCACAAACACAATTAACATTAGGATCGCAGTCGGGGGAGTTAAAAAGAATATGAGACCCTTCTCCCTTACCCACAGTCATTTTGCTGAAGTGTCCATATCAGTGACCACCCACCTCGACACCAACAAATGAGTCTAACAAGCTACAGCCAAAATGGGCAACCAAAGGCCTAAAAAGTTAATAAAGCCATTGAGCCTAAAACAGCTCATCCAAGCCGATCAGATTTTTGAGGGAAAAGTGATTATGGATAATTGACAAAGCAAGTGATCGTTTGTCTCACATTTATGACATAATAATGCAAAAATATTGATACCCGGAGTCGGAGGAGTTATTCTGTATAGCATGATCGATCCTGGCATGACAAAGGGAAGTGTCAGATTAAGATCAAATAGTTGTTCATGCTTTTGTGCCAAACAAAATGGCCAATCAGTGAGCTCAATAACAGACCAATCAGCAATCTGCATGATGCTGTTTCAGAGAAAACGATCACATTGTCCCCTCCAGCGTTCAGAACAACATTCAAATATATGAAAAAAACACAACCAAAAGGTACAGAGTGTAGTGGAAAAACCCGTAAATGCATACAAAGTGAAGCTGTAACTATACAAAACAAGTCTATAGAATAAAAAAAAAAATTCCCATATTTTGTTGTCATGCACAAATATTATTCATAGAGTGTTATGCTTCTACACAACAGTGCAATGTCTTTTATGTTCCACAGAATAGAAGTGAGGCTCTGACTCGTGGCCACTTATAAATGGTACATCCTTTTGATTTTCCCAGAAAAACATCCTGAGTTCTATAAATAAAAAAACTTTCATGGAAATCTAGAACAGGGGTAGGGATCATTCCTGAAGTTTTGGGAGTCTCCAGCAACAGGTTCTACCAAAGGGTACACAGAGGCTCAACTGATAAAAAATACCGGAGTGGCTAATATAACTTGAACTAAAGAGTAACGAAACAATTGTTCATCCCTCTGCAAAATAAAAGACACAATAAACCCTGGTTTTAAATTTGAGCACTTTTATCATAAGTGTCTGCTCCCTTTGGACACCAGTCAGCCAATGAATTGCAATTTCATAAACTTCCTAGAAGCTAGAGGTTGCCAATTGTTTCTCTCAATATGAGCTCAACCCACAGTAACCCATCTAGGTATAGAGTGAATGAACTCTTTGTGGGATTATTTTGCAGGTCAAAAAGACATTAGGATCTATTAGGTCTATTTGCTCATGACTATCAGCTAAACTCATACACAGTGAGCAAATTATTAAAATAATAATTCTTCTGGATCTCCAATGGCTTCTTGATTAAAAATACACACTTTTAAAGCTTACTTCCAAAGCCTCAGAGTACATGTTGGCCTTTGTCCATTCACAGATCGCTACCTGATTGCTACGTTGATCCTCCGTTTCTCCATGCCTACTAAAAAAAACAGTAGAGCCAAATTATCGAATTCACTTCCAGAAACACCGAGAAAACAGAAGCCACAAGAAGAGGAAAGCCACCAATCAGATCGCTTCTATTTCAAACAATGAACAAATTTGATCACTCCTTGCTGTCCCTGAGATTCAAACCCATAAGGTGTGTCACACTTACTCACACAATGTAAAATGCTGTTAAACTCCATATACAAAAGCCAGTAGTTACTTTTTTCACAGGCCTATATAAAGGGTTAATGGTACCAACGAAACACCAACAATAACATGACAAATGTACCTCTTCCAAACAGGGAAAACAACCAACAATCGATACTTGTTCATTTTATGGCTTCATGAAAAAACTTTTGTTATAATAGAAGTCAGTGGGGCAAAAACATCCCAAGCAACAAATGACGTTTAAGAAATCGAACTTTAGTTTCAAAACCAACATTTGTAAACGTTTTTCTGAGAGTATAACAATTTCTAGGAGCATACGACACAGACATCAGATGTCACAGAGTGTAAGGCCACCAAAAACAAGGACACAATTATGGGAGGCGGCATCAAACATATCATTATTAGAGCACTTCCTCCTCCACGAAAACAACAAAAGGTTGCGCTACACTCTAAACAGATGTGAAACGATATTAGGAAGGATCATTCAATGCTCAGGGGTCAAAGTTTGCCAACTTCAAAAGCATCTCTGCCACTCGGATGAGAGTATAATCCATCTCTGTGTGTGTACATACACACAGACACACTTCCACAAATGGTACAATGCAAGGTGTCACATGCATCTCAGAGAATTAAGCTCCGCTTCCTCTCTCAGTGAGCAAAACAAAGCCGCTTCCTCTTCGGTGCGGACTCAATACATTGCTATTTATAAACAATAACATGTCGCTTTGCTGCTTCTCCTGAGAAGGACAGGATTGTTTACCACATTGTTCTAGGGTCTTGAACATCTGTGTGTGCAGAACGCATGACGCCACAGCACAGCGTGAGGCAGACTGTCTGCAGTGATGGCATCAGAGACTTGTTGCATATTCAAACAGTGACTTGACTGTAATTCAAGCTTGTTTTGTGATGCAGTTAAGAAATGCTGATAAATGAGCTTCTCCAAATGGGGTTTTGACTGAGACATAACTTCTAAAAGGCAGTGTGTCCGTTTTAAACCATCGTCTGCGCTCCTTGTGGCTAGGCAAGGCTTTTTGGCATGGACATAAAGAGTTTGAAATGAAAACATGGCGACATGGAGACCCACTCGGAGCAGCAAAAACCTCAAGCTTGGAATGAGAAGAGGCTCTGGCATGCTTTGTGGGGGGAAATACTGTTGTGTTGTGGGCCCACACCTTCAAAAGAAAGCACTAATCACAACATGTGATGAGACCAAAGAACAAAGAGGAATGTCAGTAGAAAATAACAGCGTGGGAAACCTCTGCGAACTTGAGTTACAGCGACAAAGAAAGCCACCCCCATCCCCAAGCACATAGAAAAACACACACTCTAGGACAAACTCGACGGCCCGTGATCCACCCCAGTGCCAGCGCTCTGGAGGAAGTTCACCCATGCCGTTCAACTGAGCTGGTAGTAATAACAAAAAATTAGCTAAAGAGCTTCCTCTCATTCATATTTGGAGAACCGATGACGATTTAGCGTGATGCGAGCACAATAATAAGGATCCAGCTGCTGTGCAACAGACACCAGCATACATACGAATTCGGTTCTGTTGGGGAACCATGTCTCCATTCTCTGAGATCCTCTGTTAGGAGCGCTTTAAAGGTTTGCTTCAAAATCATGTTTATTGCCATGTATGTGAAAGAGGTTCCACTAGGAATCTGCTTCAGTAAATTAGTGCATAAATGGAAACATAGAACATAAATGCAAGTATAATAGGAAGTAAGTGCTATAAAATAAGCAGAACATAAATGATGGAAAGTAGTGCAAGTGAATGTAATATTATTAGCTACAGTTCCAGTTCATTGGTCCCACAGCAGAGGGAAAGAAGCTGTTCCTGTTCTCGTCTGAATGGATCGTAGAACTTTACTCTTGTGAGAGTGACGTCCTCTGTTATGTGTTCCCACATAGCTCAGAACAAACAAACTTAACTCTGTGTACTTTTCTTGCAAAATTAAGTTAGAATCAATCCAAATTGAAACTATTAAAACGGATCACCATTAAAATGAAACCATTAAAACCAATCACATTTTATTCAGCCTTTAAATTATTATTAACGCAGATTACTCCTGCCTTTCGCCCTGAGTGACCTGTAGGAGACCCCAGCAACCCCTAACTATAATTAAGAAGGTAAGAATTGTTTTAATGTTATGTTTGAATATTCTTGAAAACATTTATTTTAAATAGTTGGTCATAAACATGTAAACCAAACTTGATTGCTGTAAAATCCCCTTCCAGTATGCCGAATATCATGAGTCTATGTTTGCGTTCTCTGTAGCATGCAAAATGTTGGTTTAACATTTTGTTTTTTTACATGGCCTATTATGTATAATCTGTTTAACAAAGTTCACTCTATACCAATTATCTGCAGATATGAGGATTATATGTTGGGGCCAGACTATACAATAAATACATTGTTCTTATTGTTGACAAACACATATAGAATTAAATTGTCTGTTATCAGGTCATGTACCTACTCAGCAGATCATGTAAAGGAGGGGTTTTGTACAAACGAGTTACAAAACGAATAATTTGCGTAGTTGTAAAACCAGATAAAGTAATGTTCATTATAAAACCAAGAAACCAAAACCAAATAATAAACCAAAATCATAAGAGGGGCTCTTAAAAGTTTGATCATTTGTAATCAGCAAACATAATTTGACAAGCCGCACCAAATGAAACCTGTTTCAAACCACGAGAATGTCAAGAGTTTGAAGAACTGTCAACAGAACAAGATGTTTGCAAAAGTTATTACAAACTTTAACTTAGCTAACATATAGTTTTGATGCCCAATAAAAGAGAAACTGCTTCGAAACTTTTGCCTGCTAGTGCAGCTTTTGTGTTAGATTACATAGTTTTAATTTCAACAAAATGTTGTTACAATTATGATTTGTACACTATAGGTGCATTTGGACACAAATATTTACATATAGGACATCAATTCTCATATTTTCCAATTACAAAAATACATTTAATCATAGTAATAAAGAACTAGTACTTGCTTTTTCTGGTTACGTTTATATATTTTTAGTTTAGTTCAATTGTAGGCTACTTGTCACGTGTCGGTGGAGTGACGTGTACTTGGTACATAACGCACGAAGCATTTAAAAGTGCCTGCTCGACTTTAATGGCGATGCACCTTTGGGAATGCCGTCAAAGAAGGCACATGTTTGAGCTTCACGGAGTACATTTAGACTTGGTAGCTTCCTCGTACACACTGCACTACTTCGGATGAGTTAGTATTAGATTACAGGTTCACACGCTCGCTCGCAGACCGCCCGTCGCCCCAACCAATTGCCCCATTCATTCCAGCGCCGGAGACGGCCGTCGCCCCTGATTGGTTATCAGCGTTCTCCTCAGAAACTTTCCCACGGCCAGCGCGTGCTGACAGCCGGCCAGCCACTCCTTTCAACGGGCCTAGTCAACACAGGCACCGCCGGAACACGGGGGTGGATCTCTATACTCACGGACGAGCGTTCTATTGGTCAAAACTAATCATTTTCTAAAGAAGGCGGGGCTAATCTGGTACGAGCACTTGTGATTTGCCGCTCACACCAAACGCGCTCGCTGATTGGCTGCACAGGTTCCTCGCCACGCCTCTCTTGGCGAGCTCCGGGATTGAAATGATACCGTGGGAAAGACGTTCAGTTCATTCGGATACACTTCAGTCTCACCTTAAGCACACGAGGAGGATACGCACTAAGAGAAGGAAAATGAAGCGAAATCACGATTTTAGCTCCTCGGACAGTGAGCTCGACGAGAATATTGAAGTGGAGAAGGAGAGCGCGGATGAAAATGCGTAAGTGAACCCATTTTCAGTCGTATTCGTCATTTTGCGTAAGCTTCTGAAAGCGGAGTTATAGCAAGTATTGATTTAATGAGACGATTCGTTTTCCACCGCAAACAATTATTTAATGCATTATTCACTTTCTTTAAAGCGGAGCGAATTCTCCTCTCGGGTCAATGTCTCCATCCACAACTTCTCAAGTTCAAGCGAGAAAGCGTCGCAGAGGGGTAAGATGATTTTTTTTTCATAGACATGGCATCTGCTTGGATGGTCTAAACATAGTGCCATACGGTGAATGCTATTTTTAATAACCAAATCTGTGTGAACAGATCATCGAGAAGCGCCGTAGGGACCGCATAAATAACAGCTTGTCAGAGCTGCGCAGGCTGGTGCCCAGTGCCTTCGAGAAACAGGTGAGTGTGCCCCATCTGATGCCCTCACCTCTCATGGCCAAAGTTAAAAGACATTTTATTTAATTGACTGACTCATAGATAGTTTTCTGATTGAAAAATTGTTAAAATTTGTGTAATAATTATTTGTGTGTGTGTGTGTAAACACGAAAACAGTTATGTGTGCGGGAGTTTCTATATTTAAAGATAAAGATATTTTATAAACCAATTTCTTCTTGTTCTTAGGGCTCTGCTAAACTTGAAAAGGCAGAAATTCTGCAAATGACTGTGGATCATTTAAAAATGCTTCATGCAGCAGGTGGAAAGGGTAAGATTTAACCAATAAATTCACCTTAAATGTGCCTGATCGATATAAATTCAAATCAAATGTTTAAATCAGTCACACATTCTGTCATTTTAGAGGGATCTTAAAATGCTTGTTTTCTTTAAAAGTTGTAATCATTTTACTCATTGCCTAATCCTTTACATTTTACAGAAATTTTCTAATAAGAGATTGAAACTGCATAAACCCTTAAATGCTATAGCAAAACCATCTATAGGAACAATCCATTAATTGTTCCTTCAGCTTGTTTATGTAACAAGATACAGCAGAGTTGGTTTCCTTGGGATTTTACTCACTTTCCACTTTAAGAAAGGCACGACAGCTTGGTATAGCTTAGCTTTTTGTGTCGCACTGTAATGACATATACTGGGGCAATTTTTTTTTTGTCCAATCAGTAGCTCACCAACTGACCAGTCAGCGATCAACAGGATGTTGTGTCACGTTTTTCTTTCTAAACAACTTTTAGAACTTTCTGCCAATGGGTTTGAATAAAAGTGCAGCTAAAGGCTACGGAACACGGCACAGAAAGCCCCAAAAGCAGAGTACAGCTTGGTCAAAAAGCAACATTATTGAGCACTTTATCACTGACTGGCTAATCAAGCCTTAGAGCAAATATTGGACATTTAAAGTGAGAAAACATGTGGGAACAATTGGAATCGTTTAATTTTAAGCATTAGGTTTAGAGGCTTTTTATTAGCTATGAATATCACCAAATTTCTCCAATTATTTTCCAAATTTTTTTTGTCTTGTCTACAACACTGACACCTCTCCCAGTCAGATCTATAACCAGCACAGAGAATCTGTAAACAGCATCAGATCATTCACCATGTTCTTTCTCTCTCGCATAGGTTACTTTGACGCACACGCCCTGGCCATGGACTACAGGGGTCTGGGTTTCCGTGAATGTCTAGCAGAGACGGCACGTTACCTCAGTATCATTGAAGGCCTAGACAGCACCGACCCCCTCCGGATACGGCTGGTTTCACATCTCAACAGCTACGCCTCCCAGCGTGAAGCTCAGTCGGGTTTGGGCCACTTGGCATGGGGTTCTGCATTTGGGACGCCCCCTGGCCACTTGGCACATCACCTCCTCTTGCAGCAACAGCAGGGAGCGCCGGTCCTGCGAAACACCAGCAGTTCTCCATCCACAAACTCTTCATCGCCCTCCTCCTCCTCTCCCTCTGCTCCATCTACAGATACACGTGCCCCCAGCAGGCTGAGCGGGACGGTCATCACCGAGGCAGGACAAACTGGACCCCTGAGGGTGCCACCCAGCACCTCACTTCCTCCCGGGCTCACACCACCCACTACATCGAAGCTCTCTCCTCCACTCTTGACATCCCTTTCAAACCTGTCAGCGTTTCCCTTCCCTCTCGGGGCATTTCCTCTGCTGTCCCCGAGCACATTGGGCCCCGCAAATCCTCCTAGCAGCCTGGGGAAGCCTTACAGACCCTGGAGCATGGAAATAGGAGCCTTCTGAACCCTGAAAAAACATGAATGCTCTTAGACTATTTTGATGACATCAGACTCTTTCGAAGAGAGACATATATGCAAAGGGAAAACAAATACAGAAATAATGTGATGTCCCATGATTTTTTTTTTTTTTTTTAAATTGTCCCGCTTCTTTCTATATTTGGTAATATATTCGGGAACTCACCCAATATGTTTATCTGTCTTGTCCTTCAGGGTACTTTTACTCCACATTAACATACAAAAAATGGAAAAAATCAGTTCTTTAGAAAATTTAAACACTTGTTAGTACTATTCTCTTGATAGCCAGGTAGTTAGCGGACAATCATACCTCTGTGTGATTTAAAGAGAGTCTAGGTAATTTTTGCCTCAACGATTTACAGTTCAAGAACGAACCTGTTTGTTTGTCTTCTGCCAATTACTGTTGCTCTAGATTCTACGTCATTACTTCCCATAACGCCAACAAGAGAGCAGTGGAACTGTGATCTTAGCTATTTAATACAAAAACCGTACTTATTACACCTTGAATTGTAAAAACTTTCAAAGTTTTGAAAGCACTGTTGTTTAAACGTACCCTTGATGGAGAAAAGATAGCTCACGGGTTTGTTTTAAAGCAGCGCCCTCTAGAGGTCAAACAATTGGAAACGTATACGTTCTACTGAAAATCCATTATATTCTAAAGAGTTAATTTATCAACATTGCCCGTCAACCCTCATTAGCTTGCCACATAACGGTATGTTTTGATGCAGTGGACGAACCTGACCACCAGAGAGCGCAGGGTATTGTGAAAGAGACTTTGAGCAAATGCAGAGTAAATGTATGGAGTCAAACCCATACCATGTTCCTCTTAGTGCACACACGCACACACACACACGCACACACACACATTGTAATGCTGACAGTCAGATACAATTCTGCAATTATGCATCTGTGATGACCTGGCAACCCTGCTTGCTATGAAGAATATCCAATGACAAATCTATGCATTCTGTATTCCTCCACTAAACTCAACGAGTACTCTATTTTTATAAAGATTTTACAGTTAGTGACGTGTGGTGTCTTTGTTATTTGTAAACAAAAAAAAATTGGATTTGTTGTTTGCAGGCATCTGATTACTTTTAGGTGGACAACCTTTTTCAACCTCACGAATTTAATTCTAGATTTTTTTAATTCTGTGTAGGAAAAATTAGAATACATTCTGCATTTATTGAAACATCATAAATTAACAATTTCAAAAATCCTTTACTTTTATGACGATAGGAGTTTTGCACAAGAGAAACAGATGCATCGGGGGGGGAAATAGAGAATTACTGAATCTGTCTCCCACTAACCTATGTGGCTATCCTGCAATAAAGTCATACATGAGTAGTTAACTGGATTTGTGTAGTCATATTTTCACCATATAATCACATATTAAGGTTACCCTTGCTGAACATATTAGCAGATGAACAGCTAATCTTTAAGATTTTATTAGTTTGCCTATTTAATCATGCAAAATAATTATTATGCATGGATTTCACCACCAGAGGAAGCCCACTTCACACATTTGCTAATTATTCTATTAACTACAGGTTTAAGTTAAAAAGAATTGTACTTGATTGTAATCTCCAAGACTTTCTGATTTAGCCAGAAATTAGATTCCTGACATTTATGTTTATGATATCATCACTGGAAAATTGCACAAAAGAAAGTTTAAAAGCATTTGTCCGAGACATTAACGCGATGAAACGGAATCTATGGACATTCTAGTTGTATGTGGACAGGTATGAACAAATATTTTTCTACAATTATTATCACAGAAACTGCCCCACTCACACCAGGTCATGGGTTGGTGCAGGGGACTTGAATTATTAGAAATAAAAAAAGTGCTAACAGTTGCAAATTTTCATTAATGTTCATATTGTTTAAGTCATGTTTGGCTTAAGATACAATTAAGGATTTTTTTATTAGGTAAATTTCACACAGCGTTAAGACACCAACACATTACTCAAAAATATTGGCGCACAATTTGATTAGATGCACAAAAAGCTCAAATTTCTTAATTTACAGTACACAAGGCATTTTGTTTTGTTAGACTTTGCTCCAAATCTCAGACATTTAGGAGACATTTAGTTTTTTCAATAACAATATACTGCAATGCCAAAAAGTCAAACATCTCTTTTTTTTTTTTTACACCAAAGTAATTTTAAAATTTAAGACACTTTCAGGTTGCTTTGCATAAAAAGCTTAAACATGATATGAAGTGTTGAGATGAATAGTTCCTTTCATCCGGGGAGAATGAGGCTCTGCAAATTTCTACAGGGTTGAATCTGTGCCTGTACGTGCTCATTCTGAACTGATATCAAACACAGCTCAGGGCCTCCCGGTGGCCTCTTTATGTATCCAGGAAGCCATTAACAGCCAAGGGATATCCTGGACAATGGCAACCTGGCTGGCCTACCCTGCACAGGGTGGAAAGAGAGATCTGGAGCCAAAAGAGAAGAAAAAGTGGAAAGAAGGCCTGCACAGTGCAGCTTTGTCCCAGACCAATCACTCCCACACCACCATAGGACAGCTAGATATTGCCAAAGCGGCAAAACAAATTCCCACCTATACATGAAATAACTTTTAATTTCACAGACTGCCCGGTCATCAGTTTTCAATGCATTCTGCATATCTGAAGATCATTATTAAACAAAAATGTGTTTTAGTTACCAAATATGCATATATTAAGCAGCTTAAATACCATTTTTGTAATGACACAATAAACATACAAATACATTTAGAGAGAACTCAGTATTTCCACTATACATTTTGCTGTAACAGATGCAGCATAAAGGTCATTTTGTGCGTGTGAATATTCTTGTCGTTTCTCAATTGAGTAAAAACCCAAAAAAGTTGTGGCCTAATTTTTGAAAAAGTGGACAATTCCTGTTTGACAGGCTTGGACGATAGCACTTTTCTAGACGTTTTTTCTTCTTTCAGTGATAACTGTAATAAAAATGTGTATTTACAATAAGCTCACCTGTGTCACACATTAAAAACTGCAGTGTAGCTTTTGTTTGTTGTTAGTGGTTTAGCTTTTTTTAGCACAGGCGCCTAATAAGGAACACGTTGCCATGGTGTCACGTGACCCAAACAATCACGAAAAAATAATTATTGCCACAGGCTCACAGCATGTACTTATCGCCATCTGCTGGTCACACCAGTGGCGTGCTGTGACGTTCGGAGGGGCAGGTGCTCAAAGTAAAAAAGGGGCATATGAAGCACAACACTCAAAATCTCGATTTTAATGATATTAATAACCCACTTTATTTGATCTGTTTTTTTTAAAAAATAGTCTCAAAACTTTATTTTAAACATAATTTAAATATGGTCATTTAAATTCTACAAGTATATTTTTCTTTGGAGTTTATACGTTTTATAAAGGCAATTTATTTACACACATTTTCCTGCAGTCCTCTTGGGCAAAGGAGCAGCTCCAAGTGTCCTCAATGAGAATGGAGTAGCGGCCGGTGCCAGGAGAGTGTACAGGCTTTGCTCACCTATAGACCTTGTGGCCAACGGGGCGGCGCCCTATGTAAGTCGCATCTATATTCCATAAAAAAGTACCTCTGCCCTTCGCCCGGCTTAAATATATGGTCTGACTTCGCTGTACGCCTGATCGAGATCGTCAACTACACCCAATGGTCTAGGAACCTGCCCTCTAAGTATTTTGTTAAGGGGCCCCTGGAGGATCACGACCCTTAATTTTAGGGTCCTTGTGATCATTGATGCTTAGATTATGGGAGTAGTATCTTGGTCCAGGACGGTCTAAGAGCTTTGACCACCTGTAACTATTGGGTTATTTTCGGATAGGTGTCAAAAGGTCAGGGAGGGCAGAAACCCCAGCACTCCCCGGGTTACTGACCACACACAGTGAGTTTCACGTCCAACCTTTCCAAGTGCCTTAATGAGCAAATGAACCTGCTTTCTTTCCCCTAAAATAAACAATGGCTTTTAAAAATTATAGTTTTTGGAAAAACACTCAAATATTCTAAATATTCTCCCTATAAACTAAATACAGTTCTCAAAACATTCCCCTAACATTAGTTTTTGGTTTCAAAACATCTTTTATGGTTTGCTTTTGATCTTCTAGGAAAGTTTTCTTAACGGAAAAACCGTTGTTCCGAAAGCATTCTGGTAACCAAAAACATTAGGGGGAACATTTTGGGAACACTCTTAGAACCAAAAACAAACATTCACGGATGGTTAAGGGAACGCTTGAGGTACATTTGAGAACCGAAAACAAAAATTCATATTTTATCAGGGTTATGTTTTAGAAATGTTTTGAGAACCAAAAACAAACATCCACAGATTGCTAGGGGAACAATTTAAGGAAAGTTCTGAGAACTAGAAACAAACATTCACAGATCGTCACAAGGTTTTTTTTTTTTTTGCGAACCAAAAATCACAGATTGTTAGAGGAACGTTTATCGTATTATTCATCACAGGGATTATGTGTGTGTTGCGTAAACCCAATAAAAACGCAATCAAGTACACATTTTCTCATTCCAAGAACCCCAAGCCTTTATTCACCACAGCTTGCTCCCGAAGTTACATGTGTGAAGTAGGGAATAAAACACACAGCTGTAAGAGAAAGAAGAAGATAGGCCGGTGTGTGACATTGAAGCTACTTACACAAGAGCAATGGCACCATCCAACACCATCAACCAACCCACGCTGCTCCACACATAAACACATTTATCAACTCATCACACACGGTTTCCTAAGCTTTTCTTCTTGACTGGATTGCTGTTACATTTTCAGCGTAAATAAAGGCAACGCGGGCTGTGGTCAAACATTAATCAAGATGCTTCTACCGTGACGACCACAGCCTTTCAATTTAGCAACATGGTTAAACATGCAAACTGGCCACATTTAGGTGTATATTTGTGTGTGTTGTGGGATTATATGGCACATGGATGCATGAAGAAAAAGCTGTACATTTTTTGTTAGCGATCAATGCTTCACCTTCCCAGCTTTTACTCCCCTCACATGGACAATAGTGACAAAACATGATCGTTGGGATTGGAGAAATCATTGCAAGTGTCAGCTAGCCATCAAACTCACAAACACCTGTTACAAGAGAAACTGGAGCAGATCTGATAGAGAAAGAGAGGAATCAATACCATCGACGTAAAGAGAAAGATATAGTGAAACTTATAAAATGGCACACTGCAATACTTTCATCATCTCATATAAAACAAACAGGAATATTTACAAAAGAACACACCCACTTTGACTGGTTTCCAATTGATCAAAAGCATTTGTTATTTTCTGGAGTAATGATGTTTCTTTTGTCTTAAGGACTACATTGGGGAGGATGCTGTTGGTGACGATGGAGGATGGATCCCATTGGCCTGGGTGGGACAGAGCAGAGGGGTGGGGTGTCTACATTGGGTAGCGGTGGTGGGGTGAGAGGGGTCTCTCTGGGGACGTAAGGGTGGGGTGGAGGTACACGGGGTTGTAGAGAGATGTGTTCATGCTGTTATTTCTTCCCTCAGCTCTTTGTTTTTGCGCACCAGCTGAGCGTGTTTCTCCTGGAATCACAAAGAGGTGGGATGGGGGAGGGGGTTAGAGAAAGATACAGGAAATCCATTTACAGGTTCTGTAGCAACTTGAACAATTAATGCCTGATCCCGAGTCCTGACCTTCTCATGCAGTCGTTCCATCATGGCAGCAAGGTGGGCATCCCGGTTCTCCTTGATCTGCTCCATCTTCAGGATGAGTTTCTCTTCTGCCATCTTGCTGAAGTTGCTGTTCTCCTCCATGGCTTTTAGCAGGACGTCCCGCTCATGGTCGCGTTTATCAGCCAGTGCCTTTAGCACTTGAGCCTCCTGGGACTGCAAGGGTGGAAATATGTAAAAGACAGAAAAATCCTACAAAATAAACTCTCCATATTAAATCGGATGAATGACTCACTCTCCTCCTGTCCTCGGCTGCCTCCAGCTTCTTCTGGATGTCCTCCAGGGACATGTCCCTCTTCTTTGGAGGTGTGGTAATGCTGTAGCCCCCATCAGCCGTGGGAGACGGGGGCTTCAGGATGACCTCGAAAGCCTGACCAGAAGCACGCTTGTTTATGGGCTTCACCTCCATGTCTGATCAAGCGCAACAAAAGACACAAAATGAGCTGTAAAACTAATATTTAAAACACAGATTTTATTTTAAGCTCCTCCCTCCTGAGTCATGCTATTATAAACAAATGTTCAAACTCTTTATGGATTAGTCAACAATCAAAATATATATTTCGAGGAAGATTTTTTTTGAAGGTTTGTTTTTGGACCAAAGTGGAATTAATGACCTACACTGCAGCCAGCAACAGTTGCACACCCAGTTATGAATCAATAACTGGTGAAGTCGATGCAACACCATCCCGTCATAAATGACAGCAGGGGTGTTCTACCGGCTACTTTAATTTAAAACGAGAAGTAGTAATTTTTCAAAGCCGAATCAAACGTAAATATTTAACAGTTAAGACATGTGTGACATTTCAAGCATGTTTAGACCCTTTTGTTAAGTTATTAATAAATTGTGATTTTGCTCATTTTTTACAAGCCTCTGCACAGTCGACAAAGTTCACAAGTCTGTTTTCGAATTACGTTTGGTTGACTTGTTCCCAAATTGATAATCACATGAATGACAGCATGATTGAAATGCTGATTGGAGGAAACAGACTCTGACACTGTGATTCTACCCACTGCTCTTGCTACTGTTTCAGAGCAAGTGCGGCCTCCACCTTTTTAATCCTTTTCATTTAAAAGGCTCAACACTTATAAGCAGTTCATATTTGTTCTGTCATTCATTGAGTAAAATAAAAAAACACCTGAAATATGTCTAAATATGTATAAATAGTTCAAGTAAGTAGTTATATCTCATTGTTACTCAGGCAACAAGTATTCCTCATTATAATGCATGAGCATATGCCCTGAAGGCAAATCGCTCTGGCTTAATAAAAAGTGTTGTTATGAGCCATCCTAAACATTTAGAAGACATTTATTGATCCATACAAGATGCTAAGATAATGAATGTATAATAACGCCAGTCAGTACCGAATACAGGCCAATAAAGAGTGAGATTATGAAGATGAAACAGAGCGAGGACTATAAAGTGCGGGAGTTATTGGAAATTCCTTCTGCTCTCCTTCTCAACCCTGCAATTAGGTTTTGATTTCCTACCTTCAAACTGTCCCATGATGTTGTTGCGTGCCTCTGGGTAGAGACAAGAGCAGATGAGGGAGACGAGCGACAGCTCCTTCATCTTCTCTTTGTAGGCTGCAGGGAGACACATCAAACAAAATCATTGACCCAGATTTCTCCCTGTTTTAATGATTATTCTAAAATGCCTCTCTAAAATTGCAGGAAATATTCAAGATTAACTTTCAGTCTGGAGAGCAGAATGGTAAAAAAATGTGCATCTTTCTAAACAAAAACAAATTAAGATAATAAATAACTGAAGTCACACGGAAAAACCCTACATTCTTTTTCAGCACCCACTTGTGAATCTACTGGTTTCTGACATCTACTGGTGTCTATTCCGGCTTACACTGAGCATCAACAATAGACTGGACTGGTTCCATGACACGGACACATTTGTTAACCTCTTTCCACTCTGTGCTTTGAAAAAAAAACATATAAATCTACCCAGTGGGCATATTTATGACCAACTCTAAAGGAAGAAATGCAAACTTGCAATAAAAGCCTCTATTCCTGGGACTCGAGGTAGGTAGCAATGTCAAATATAAAACACATTCCACATTCCATCAATTGTTGTTAATTTCCTTAACGTAGAATGTTTAATTACATATCATTTAAAACTACAGCATACAGTAGCTCCAGGACTTCTGAACTCTGAGGCAGTTGCGTGGGAATAATTAGTATATAGATGATAACTGGCAAGAAGCCATGAGATGTACAACATTCACATGTATTTGTTATCAGTGTGGATGAATGCAATATAAGATCTTACAAAGATTTTTGCTAAGAGATTTTTGCAGCTGCTTCCATGAAATCGCAACCAGGTCTGCATTCTACAAGAGGTGCACATTTTTTTGAGATTGAGATTTATTTGAGAAAAATAAAGAATCAAATCATCATCAGTAACAACAGATGTATGACTTGTGTGATCCTTGAGAAAGTGACAGTATCCTTCATAGTATTTCTGCATATTTTCATCATCATTTTGTGTTTTAATGCGTATTTTAGTATCAATTCGTAAAACTAATTGTATTGTGGGACTGGTTTATTTGAGGTTTCTGCTCAAATGAGATTTGTGCTATGAGGTCACCAACCTCTAGAGTTCCCTTTCGTCTTGTTTCGGTCATTATTTCATAGCACACTTTAAAAATAGGTTCATTTCCACTGGTTTTGCTCTTGTGTGATGGCTTCCTCACAAATATCTTGAACATAAAAGCAGTGCTCACTGTATTAAAACAAACCACCCCTAATTATCAAACGATGAACATCTATATTTGTAAATGTGCTTTTGAGTGATAAACCATCAGCTGTGTCCTGACATGCTCTGCTTTCCAACAAGACAATATTCCCTAACAGACCCACCATCCCCCACCACCCGACCACTGCTACATTATTTATTGGAATCCATTTTTACCCAGACAACCAAGGGTGTGTGCGGGTGTGATTCGACAAGATCCAAGAAGCAAAGAAATGAGGCCAGACGCGCTTGCAGATGGCTACACTGCAATCGTTCCTCATCCAAAACTAACAATTTTTTTTTTCTAGCAAGCGAACCAGCTTTTAACCATTAGCAGATCAGGCAGATGAAGCATTTAATGTGTCTGATTTAACTTAAAAGCACCAGGCAAGACATGTTTATCAGGGCTGGTGCATTAAATCAATGTTCTGACAGAAGCTTGTGCTGATGGTATCAAACCGTGGGTTTCACCAGTTAGATGTCAGACTCTCATCATGACATTCCACACAAGTCTATACATCATCTTTTCATTTGCTTGGACAAATCTACTCTCGAGCTTATTAAAGCTTCGCAAGTCAAATCTGAAGAACAGGCAGAGAATATTACTGTCTAAGGTATTGCTGTTGGGGTGTTGGGCTTTAATTAGTCATTATTGGAGCAAACCATTTCCCCCAGTAAATTGCGGGGGTGGCTGTAGACCTCAGTCTGCATTTATCTTCTTCCCCTGCGTGTGGTCAGAATGAGATAAGGCCGATTGACTGCTCACTGAAGCGGGTAATCTGGGAATAAAGGCTGGCGGACAGGTGAAAAGGATCTGAATCTGGGTTTGGTAGACTCTGATGGAAACGTTTCTAGTCTTGAAAGAGTCGCAGTCAGCCACACCCAAGGCTTGAGACAGAGCTCTTGCGGACACTGGCCAAAAATAATAATGATGTAATGAGAATTTAACACGGGCAAAGCAGCATAATGTAAATGTCTTTAGTAGAAACTGATATGGAATAATTATATTAAAAACAGAGAATTTGGAATATTGTATGCAATAGTGAGCACCGTAATTCATTTTTTTCAATGTTTTTTAAATAGTGGATTTTGCTATTTATTATTAGTATATTTATTATTGTCTAGTTTTCTGCATTCTATTTTAATCAATGTAATAACAGTTATGAATTATTTCATTACAGAAAACTATAAACCATAAGCATCATATAAACGTGATTATTACAGTTTAATATGTAATATTCTGCCTCCAAAATCTGTAAACAAAATCATTGGATTGTTGTTGTTGTTTTTTTTTTTTTCATTTTTGTGTACATCATTATGTAATTCACCAATACTGTTACAAAACGAGTCTTGTGTAAATATTAATTCAACCAAACTAACAGAACCGGTCCAACAGAAAATGAGCTATTTTAATAAAATTTCTAAATTCAAATTTGTGGAAGTGGTTTATGGTAAAAAGCAGCTCAGTCAAAAAAGTGAATCTTTTTTGAGCATGGCTCTTTAAGTGATCCTGAGCAACTGCTGACCCCGCCCCATTCCTCGACGTGCAGAGGTACCCTTTTCAAGTCGTAATATGCATTTCTACACCCAACAGCACACCAGTATTTTTTTAGGCACAATGGAAAGTGGAACTCTGCAATAGGAAAAATAGCAGATCACCGAAGATTACATTGAACTTGTGCAGTTTTGATGTCACTGTCCAGGGCTATTTGTGAGATCCTAAGGGCAGTGATGTACAAAAGCAATCGACAACATCATGATTTTAGTCTTTTTGACATTTTTGATGATCCTCCTTATTTCCTGGTAAAACCAAACCATTGCATCGTTAGTGACATCACAAACCACAGAGTGCTGATCACAACCCTAATAATCACATACAGTGATTTAGGTCCCATACCACCAGTGCTTTTTAACTGGTTATTTTTTTTAGATGGTTTTGCCACATGAGGTGGCTTAAGTTTTATTTTATAACCAGATTTTTTGTTGTCATGCAAATACCAGTCTCTGATTGGCCCAAAATACTTTGAGCTGAAACTCATACTACCACCTCTAAAAATTTTTTGTTGTTGTGCCAATGTTTTTTTGCAGTAATAAAAAAGACCCATGTTTGGTCCGTATTCATAATCAAATTATTTCTCAACGGTCTGTTAAATCTGCAAAGCAAAGGCACAATCGTCATTCACAACTAATATCTTTCAGAGGACATATTGGACAACTTCCTGTGAGGGGGAGGTCAACGGTAGCTCAGGATCACTTAAAGGGCCAGACTCCAGAGTGAACAGAGTTGTTTTTGAGTAAGAGCTTTGCCTTTAATCAGTTTATACAACATTTGGTCATTATAGTATGTTTCTTAATATAACTTCTTTAATGTATTGTCTAATGTATGAACACATTGGTTTGTTGTGCAGTTCAACTGTGCTGCATTGTTGTCATAACTAATCTAAATATATTTGTTTTTATTTTACTAAATGATAACATAGACCATCTTTATTGTATTGTACTTATGCATTCATGTTCTGCCACCCAGTGGACAAGTGAATAGTCCTTTGTGTGCTTCGTTTGATAATGCACCAGCATGACCACCCTGGAAATCAATACTGACCCCTCCCTCCAGTCTCTATATCTATATTCTCAAACACACTTATGCTCTGTCCACAACAGCTGACCAATTGCCCTCTGGCAGGCTCTCTGAGATCACTTCCTTTCACATCAGTGTGACTGATGTGATCTCGTGTGAATTTTAAGTAAAACGATATTGATCAAGGAAACAGAAACAAACATGGAAGTGAATTCATTTTTACAAGTTTAAGCCCCACCCCATTGGTGAATATGTATGAATCATTTATATTAATGTAAAGTCACCGCTTGACTTGATTAAAATGTGTACATTTCAGGTAATATTGGATGCTAAACACATGAACGCTTCTATTCTTTTGTCAAGAAAATAGCATTAGCAAACAAACCCCCATCAATGAGAGAACTGGTTAAGACCTCATTTCCATTTAGCTTGCAAACAAACCAAGGTCTTACTTGGCTCTTTTAAGACCGATAAATATTCCAAGAGTATTGATTGTATTGACGGACAAACTCTTTCTCATTAGTGAGAGGATTCCCACAAGGATTTGTCAGGGCATTTCTTGTGTGTTCTGGGAAATGAAATGAAATATCCTTAAGAAACTGCCCCGTGTAACTGCATTTCACAGCAGGCTTAAGTGCACGCGGTTGGGATTCCAGAAAACATGTGTCCTTTGACATAAATGACATGTGGGCTCCAACAGAGGGGTCCAGCCCTAAGCCCAAGTCAGGTGGTTGCCCTGCCCCATGGATGTCTCAACCTTACCTATAGTGTTTTGCTCGGGTGTGGATGTCTTGTGCCAGCGATATAATATCACAGCACGCTTACCACCGACAGGAATCCAGCCATGCCTGATGTGCTCACATGTAAAAGCTCAATCATCTATACCGCAGTCAAGCGAATGCTGGTATGTTTCAGAAATGGTATACCACAAAAAAAGCTTAAAGGAGTGAGAAGAGCTAATCATTTCTTTGATTTGAGCACAGCAGCAAAAATAAATTAAACAAATCATCCTTCCATCATTGATAAGATAAAAAGACATCGATTGGGTGAATTAACTATAACATACATAGTTAGCTGTCTATATTTTCATAAATCAACTAGATCTTGATATAAATGTGATATCCAAAGCTATAAGGTGTAAAAAAGCCAGATAAGTGATGTTTCATTGGTTTTTGTGAAGGCTCAAACACAGAGCTGATCTTGGGTGGGGTCCTTCTGCATTATGCTGGAGATGCTTGAGCCGGCAGGTGCAAAGTCACCATGGAAAAAATCCTTTGACGCCTTTTAAAATGTTTGATTGATGTTAATAATCATACCTATGCATTATTTTACACCACTTTTCTTAAAATAAAGCTCTTTATTTGTCAAAGCGGAACGACGGCGTAGAGTGGGCGCTCCTAAAAGCGCACAGCCATATTTGAAGAGAAAAAAAACTGCATGGTGCGTGGGGAAAAAAATATCCTAGACAATCTTGTTTTTTATTTTATTTTTATATATATTTAATTTTACATCGAGCGCACTTGGCTTTCTCCAGCATCCCGCATCAATGAGACATTAACACGACGAGAAGATGAGATGAAGGAAGCTTTTCTTACCGGTCGCGGTTTTGTTCATGGCTGGGTTTCTGGTGCTTCTCGGATCTGTTCGATGGAAAGGTGGAACCGGTTCGGTTTGCTCTGATAAGGCACTGAGTCAGCAGAACAGAGGGTGGGAGTGCGTGCGTGTGCGTGTTCGGTCAGACTGCCTGCTGTTTCCCTTCATGCGCAGCACCAAGTGAACGGCTGTCGCGCGCGCGCACTCGGGTACAGGAGCTTGTCAGGGGTGGCGAGCCCACGAGTGACTAATTGCATCTCCCCCTTTTCAAGCAATGGTGCAGCCCTTCAATGTCCATCTCACACTGATTTATATCCATAATTAAATGTAGACTAAATAAAATCCAGTTGAATCTGAACACTTGAATACAGTGGTCAATCCTCTGATGGGTGGGGATCATCATCGCTGCGTTAGGGAGACTGCATGGTCATCCTTATTGTTCCAAATACACAAGCAATCATGTTGAAATTTCCTCCACACGTTCTTTTACAATTTATTATACCTTGCTCATCATATTCATATAATATCCCATTTAGGGATATAAAAAAAAGAGATGAGACACAGAAAGTGCCCCTCCCAAAACTCCAAGGCTCCCTTGAGATTAAGGATTGGCTTGTGCTGCATGCTCTTTGTGCATCTGGCTTTTTGCATTACTTTATTGATACAAAAAGGCATTTTTTTATATTTATTTAATAAAATACAATTCACTACAATTGTATTTTATCCTCTTAGAATGTTAAACACTTTAGATGCGATATTAATAAAAAATGTGGAATCCTTTTGGTTTCAAACAGTAAAATACTCTGCGTTATTTGAACTTTACTCAGATATTTACCCTTAGCTAAACAAAATTAAAGGACTGAGGGGTTGTTGAATCACTTCTTGCAGGGATCTGGGGACGTGTTGAGTGTCAGTTGATTCCACTGAAATAAAAATTCTGAAAAACAGCTTTGTTTGCATAATCTTATTTACAGTGATTTAACCCTGATAATAAAAGTGCATTTCCTGAAGGAAATGCCTGTGATAGACAGACAACCTGTCCAAGGTTTGTTTACACTTTCAGCTAACGTGAACCAGTACAACCCTGTGACCTTCATGAAGCAGGTAAAAAAGAAGATTAATGAATGAATATCTAAGTAAGGAATCAATTAATGAACTTCATCAGTAGCTGCTATTGGATAATACATATATATTTAATATGATTAATGTATGAATTGAGTATAAAATTCATATTTATACATATTAAAGTGTTCCAAATGATTAGCAAAGGCTACGTATTGGTCACAAGATTTAATATTTTGTTTTTCAGTTCATACCATTAATGGAATTGTGTCTGCAGGGCTGTTTTGATCTCGGTCACCTGTGATAATTACATTTCGAGGTGACCCCAATTCAAGGACAAACGACAAAAGGTATGTGTCCCATATTTTCAAGCAATATGATGAAGAAAAATGATCCCTCAGCTGAAAAGTGTGAAGAAGTTCAATGCCTTGGACGAGGTATGAAAACTTTTGATATTTCACAAAATATTACGGTAAGTGTGATCATCAGATTTGTGGCTGATTCAGATCACAAATGGGTTCAGATAAGGCAAATTTAGGACGATTTCTGCCGTTTTTAACAAGCAGAAATGGCTACGTGGGCCACAGAAATATATGAAGACACACTTGCAACCAGTCCTGTGCACTGCTGAGTGATTTTCAACCCAGATGGATGGCGTAGTGGATGGGTGGTGAGTGGCGACCCTGTTCCAACAAGGCTGCAACGTTAGCCTCTTTGGGTCCCTAAAAGTGTAAATAAGATCTCGGTTAAGTACGTGGAGATTGACCATTTACTTTCCTGATACAGAAGGAAGAGCTATTCCCACAACAGTTCAATAAGGTTCAGATCCAGAGAATGGCCACCTTATGTCATTCCACTGTTGACCTTGCGGTTAAACATTTTCTTTACATTAAGCTTTTAATTCAAAGAATACATGTTTGAAGTGTTCTTTTCTCTTCTTTTGAGGATCACATTCCTTTTTAAAGTCAAACCCTTTAATGTAAACCTAAAACAACCCTCTATGCATCTTATGTTGAAGCTGCTGTTGTGTGGTTATGGCCCAGTTCACAAAGCTCAATGTGAACTGGGCTTGAATGTAGCTGTGATTTCAACAAAATTACCAAAAATCCACTAGACTGTCAGTTATGTGTGCTGGAACTAGAATTCTAATCTATAAAGTGACAACATACAAAACTATTGTTCATTAAGTAAAATGTAAACGGATTTGAAAAACAAAATTACATAACACTTCTTTATTTATTATACAGCTATCCTCATAGTTACACTCAACCGTGATTTATCAGTACTGTACAAGAAAGTGCACACTCAGTTCAGCTTCCACTAAAGTGCTGGTGGCAGGCTTTGCCAACATTAATAATGAAGTAGTGAAAGTCTGCATAATAAATAATAAAAGTTCCTGTGTCTGAAAAAAAGCTGGTTAGAAATTGCACCGCAGCGTATGATGGATGACAGAGTACCTATTAAAAGACATGAATTATCTAAATGGTCAGTAAATTAAATAATCCCTCAGCCGCTGCCTATCTGAGAAACCCCTGGCATTCTGATTTAAATAGTGACAAAATAATGTCATATTCTTTGACTTGGAAGATTCCTTTTCAGTTAGCTTTAGTCCTGGGTCACATCTAAACATTCTCCAACAAGAGTGCTGTGCTTTCACACATTCAACCACAAGAGGGCCCTAGATCCTCAGAACAATGTAAACAATGTCAGATTTTTCCTTTTTGTATACAGTGGTAAAACACAAGGCAACATTGAATATTTAATAAGAGAAAAAAAAAATCAGCATTAAACCCGTGTTTATGTTTTACAATGTAGAATCAGATTTTCCGGATTTTTTAAAATAGCTATTGTTATTATGAAAATGCCCAGGCTTTAGGAATGCCTTGGACATTAAGCTATGCTGACATCATAAAATATTGTCAAATTTTCAATCAGATGTAAAACTTAATCAAAATGACCCTACTGATATTTATTTTCTTGCCCCAAACATAGATTAAACACAATACATGGAATATGATGAGTGGAATATGATATGATACCATATAATAATGTTATATATATGGTATATCATGATGGGAATGACAGTTTATTTTGTCCCAAACTGTGATAAACTGCAATTTATCGTCAAAATAAGCAGCATTTTTTGCAAAGTCATTGTTTTTTGCTAGTGTTTCTATAGTCTGCTTTGTTTGTCAAAACCGACAACTGGCAGCTTCTATTTAGATAACAAGAAAAAAAAACAAAAAAAAAAAAACACCTTTTTTGATCACATGACCATAAAGGTGGAGTGTGGACAGTAAACTTATCTTAGGTGTTTGGGGCTTTTTTGAGTGGTATAAAATTATTTTGTTTAGTCTCTGAGGAGGAGGCAAAACCCATCCAAAGACAGCCACAATAGGAAATTCAGGTGTTGGAAAGATACAATGATCGCCTGCCTCTAACAAAGAGAAATTCTTTTTCAGAATGGATTTTTGAAGTGTATGTAAAGAAGTTTTCTAATGAGTTCATCTTTGGTTCCTCCATAATATTTAACATTGCATGGAAATACATTTTTTAAACTGCACCTTAATGAACAAAGTTGAGTTGTGAATAGCGAAAGAGAAGGGTTCCAATTTAGAAGATGTGCAAGTTTGGTACTTGCCATATTTATAAATCACTTTTACTTGCTATTTATTGATGTATTTTTGTTATTTTCAGAAAAATAAATCTTTATATCAATGGAATGAAAGTAAGGTATTTTGAAAATTAGTTTTTTGAGACAGCAATAAATGGTTTTCATGCAACTTTATTCCTCATTTGATTATTTGTTTTATTTATAGTATTATGGAGCCAAACTCTTCATTCAAAATGTAAATGAAGAAAACTTTGGAAATAGTAAATGTACACAAAATTAAAATATTTACACTTTGTAGCTTTTAGTATTTTACTCATACATTTGGACCTTTTTACGCCTCAGGAACCCTCACTCATCTTTTATTCTGTGCTGGAGGAGGAGAAAGAGGAGGAGGAGGAGGAGGAGGTAGTCGAATGATGGAAGAAGGAAGGAAAGCTACAAGTCTCCTCCTTTTAAAATTTCCACGCTCACGTATCCTCGCACATGGCAGCTCGTTTATATAACAGGTGAGAACTGAAGTTTTCTCTTATCCTAGCCCTCTCCAGCTCCATCCCTCAGTTGCTAGTAATGCTAGTAGTGAGAGTTCTACGCTGTGTTTGTGTTGAGAGGTACGGCTAATACTACACTAAGCTAATAGCTGTGGATGGAGCTAGAGATGCTTTTCTGCGGCGTTATCGTATTACAGCGGGCTTGAAAGTTGTAAAAGCTGAAAGAGACAGGAAAGGTTTGACATTATCTGAATATAGCGAGGGTTGTTTTACCATGTGTCAAATGCTGGGAAGAGTTTTGGGTGACATCCTCAAACGTGTTCGCGTCCTCGTCACAAAGAGGTGTTACTATGAGCTGTTTCGTCATGCTGGTCAGGTTTAAATTATGTTAAGTGTTGAAATTACTGCGAATATAGAGCACAAACTCTGCCACTATTCCACGCGACAGCTCGCGAAATAAATGAATAACATTTTGCCTTTACATATAATGAAAAACAAACTAAACGCTGCACGTGCGCATCCTTACAGCTTTCCTCGTTATACCACTGTCTCTTCCGTATGTGCCTCATTTTTGAGGCAATTTGTATTTCCTTGATTTGCAGTAGAAGTGCATTTGTGGAAGTTTTGCAAAATGCATGTATATATTGTTTATACTACCTGGTCTCCAGGGTTTGGTATGAATGTGCTTCCTGAGGTGAAAATTGGATATTATTTAATAAAGAACCATGAAGTCTCCATACAGGACACTCATTACATTTCCAGTTAATGGAAACAGGTATGCAAAGTATGGTTTTTAAGAGATTTACTTTAAGAGATTCCATTATGGACTCAAATGTTTTAAAGTGGAAGCCGCAATTATATTAGAAATTCATTAAAATGTTGGTAGAGCAAATGAAATGTTTCCTTTTTAGTTTCTATAAAATTACATTGCATTTAAAATAAGCATTTTCTGTAAATTTAGTGTGCAATGAGTTATCTTCAGAAGCAGTTGTAGATGACCGCACCCACCAAATATAGCTTTGGTTCCTATCTACACAGCACCGGTTCCCTACTGATGTCACAGCAGTCGCTGTGTGGTATTCTGGGGGGCAGGTGAGTGGAGCCTCAATTAAAAATGTATTCTCAGACAGGGCCTTTTTTTAAAACTAGTCAAATGAGTGTATGTTATCAGCAGATGTACTGTTTTTAACAATGCTTTATCTCTTTTAGGTTGGAAGAGGAAATAAAACACCCATAAGTCCCGGGTGAAACTACCAAGCCTCATACGAACAAACCTTTTAATGCTGTCCCATCAAACTCCTGATTGTTGATTGATTTATTTTTGGCAGAGCACGGTTAAGTTCATCATGGGGGATGCTGGCTCTGTAAGCTCCATGCGCCTTAAGCAAGAGATCTCACTTCTGCATGGGGTTTGTCTCATTGTGGGAAACATGATTGGCTCGGGCATCTTCGTTTCTCCTATTGGTGTTCTAGAGAAAACAGGATCTTATGGACTATCTCTAGTTGTTTGGACGATTGGTGGAATCTTTTCTGTTTTTGGTGCTTTGTGCTATGCTGAACTGGGAACCACCATTCGCAAGTCGGGAGCCAGTTATGCGTACATATTGGAGACTTTTGGAGGCTTCCTGGCATTTATTCGTCTGTGGACATCTCTGATGATTGTGGAACCAGCGTGCCAGGCTGTCATTGCTCTTACTTTTGCTAATTACTTGGTGAAACCCTTCTTTCCTACCTGCCCAGCACCGTATGATGCAGTACGGCTAATTGCCGCTGTCATTATAGGTAAGTGTTCCTTCCTTCCTTCATGCATGCATTCATGGTCAGATAAGAGGGCAATCTCCTTAAACAATGTACATAATGGCATGATAAAGTAGATTTCCACTAGTGCCCTGCGATTGACCAGCCGACCTGTACAGGGTGTCCCCTGCCTCTCGCCCAAAGTGTGCTGGAGACCCCTGTGACCCCAAAAAGGGAATATGCAGGTTGGAAAATGTATGAAATGAATTACTGAAATATTTCAAAACAGTAACTTTGTTAAAAACTTGTGAAAAAAATAGACAATGAATTAGACAGTTTGTTGTTTTGCTAACCTAGTTAGTTTCTGATTACAGGTTGACAAATGAAAAAAAAAAAAAATAGCTTGTTTTAAATGTTATCCTGAGGTTCACATTGAACCTGCCATTAAAGGCAACATATTTTCAGGAAGATTTTGCGTAGCACATTGGACTGAACTGACCACTACAAGAAAGTATCCATTGTGAAATTATTTTATGAGGAAGCTGCTATAGTGTTGCGTTGTAGATTATTTTTGAAGGTGTGCACAACAATTACTTTCATGTGCCTTGTAAAGAAATGGACTATGACCTTGTTTATGGTGACTAACGAAAAATACTGATTAAAAAAAAGTTTAGTTTGAGAGATTATTGATGCTCTGGTGTCTCAAAAGTGTAGTTACAGGACAAGTACATAATTTCTTTATTACCTCTAAGAACAAGTTGTTTCATCTGGCTGGTTCATAAACGCTTGTTTATCATCACGGAACTGACATCAGTTCAGCTTTATTCTGAGGTCAAATATAATTAATTTATTATTACTAAAACGGTTCTAATGTGGCGACATTTTCTGGTCGTTCAGCCTATTAGGGGATTATGGCTGTGGAGCTGCTCTCTCCATCCATGTCAGTTTTGGAGGGAGTTATTTGTCAGCCAAATATTTTCCCTCTTACTTAGCCTGTAAATCTGCCAAAGTTACGGTTATGGTTGTCCGTTTAGTTTGGGTTCACAGGAGTTCTCCTGTATTTGTCTCGTGTGGAATGTTCATACTGCTTCAAAATGCCTCAAACTGTGCAAAGTCTATTATTCTTTTTTCGAACATTCCTTTAAATGACCAAAAAAAAAAAAAAAACAAACAGTTAGAGATGCATCATTAGTGGAATTGCATGCATCTCCGATAGAAGCGCGCTTCCAACCATCTGTGACAAAGCTTATATGGTTATTAAACCATTCTCTGGTAAGGAAGTCTATATTTGCTTCTACCTCGATCTATTTGAATGATGAATCAAATCAAATGTTCCTTTCTGCAGGACTTCTGACCTTTGTAAACTGCATGAAGGTGAAGTGGGGGGCCATGCTTCAAGTCATCTCAACTGTGGCTAAGGTTTTGGCCCTTATAGTCATCATTATCTCTGGGCTAGTTGTGCTTGCTCAAGGTGAAAATGTGCATAATCTGTATCGTGTTTAAATGTTCTATACACACTGTTTTATCCCTAATGCTTGCTCTGCATCACTGCGGCAGGAAAAACACGCAACTTTCGGGATTCGTTTGAGAATTCCAAACTGGACCCAGGAAACATGTCTCTGGCTCTTTATGCTGCCTTGTACTCCTACTCAGGCTGGGACACCCTCAACTTCATAACAGAGGAGATTAAAAACCCAGAAAGGTACAAACTTCTTTAATGTAGTTTAACAATTGACCCAAAAATAACCTCTGCCCCCCTATATGTAAACTACACTAACTTTGTTTTCTTTTAAAACACATATGACACTCTTGAGCTAGAGACTCAAGCCTATGTGTTGTTGGATCACACTGAAATAAAGTCAAGCTGGATTTAACGTTTACTTGTGAAGTCCGATCACATAATGTTATCGTTTTGATAACTCAATATTGAGATTTTCAGTATTGCATTGAAGTAGATTAAGTTAATTATTTATGCTAAGTATGTAGCTTGTGGGAAAGTTCTGAAAGTGGTGAGATTACAGGTTTTAATTTTGCCTACTGCCTTAGCTGGAAAAAGCTAGATTTTACAACTGCCCTGATCTGGGTGTCAATTTTCAGCTTGTTGTTGTACCACAATGTCGGTTATGGTTTTTCTAGTGTAATGAATTAGATTTCGTGAATGATGATATTATGCTTCTTTACATAAGCTAATCTTGATGGGAACTGAAGTAAGGGACAAGCTAAAGCTTATTTTCTCTTCCACAGGAACTTGCCCTTGTCTATTGCAATTTCCATGCCCATTGTCACGGTCATCTACATCCTCACAAATGTCGCTTACTATGCAGTCCTCGACATGGATACTCTGCTTCAGAGTGAAGCTGTTGCAGTGGTGAGTAAAACATTTGGAACTTAAAGGGTCATGAATTTCCACTTTCATGTAGGATTTCGAAATTAAATACTTGGCACCAAAGTAAAAAAATTTCATTACTTGACCAGGATTCTGACTGGTGTCAAACATTTGACAAGATCTATTTAACAAAATTTATGTTTAATTTTGATTTCAAATATGTGTAAGTTTCAAAAAGGTTATCATCTTTGAAATATATATTTTTTTAAACGAACCTCACAAGAATTATGGCATAATTTTCAAGGTAATTCAAATTGTCATTTAGTGCCATCTATTGGTGAAAAGAAGGTTATTCTTGTGAGATGGCTTGTATTTTTCAAAGTTCTGGCACGAAAAACAGTGGCACAAACAATGCTTGGACCAGTGTATAATGTGAGGGGGAGAGAGGTTATTAAATTGTTTTTGTCTCAACGCTTTAGATTTTTGTTTTAGAACAAAATAGTACGTTCTCAATTTTTGCACAAAAAAATGACATGCATTTTCTTGTACATTTTCAGGTTTGTTGTGGAATTATTGTGTAATGAAAAAAAAGTTGGGGTTGTTAAAAAAAAATCATATCAAGCATTGCCACAAAAAATGTTTAAGGCAAGTTATTAGAGCAAATTGAAATGTAGTAGGAAATGCTCAAAAATGCCCCAGACTTCTAACATTGGCATGAAAATGTAACAAAAATTTAATTGTCATGGTGTTGAAAATGCAGTCATTCTCTATCCAGAAGTGCATAAATACAAAATAAAAAACAAGAATAACAAATCAAGTAAGAGTTGGTTGATTATTATCTAGATCTTTCATGATATTTTACTGTCTTCATTTTTCACTGCCTCAAACTGCTGTAGAGAAAGCTCTTTTGTAAACAAGGATAATTGCAGTGGTCTGTTTAGCTTTATTTGATCATGTTTTCCTCTCCTGTTCCACTGATCCAGTTAAGAAGAGAAGCTCCAGTCAGCATCCTCTCTCTAGATATACTCTATGACATTAGTACACAGCCACAGACACTCTTTTAATTGTGCTCTGTTTTCATATAAACCATGTCCTTCGGAGCAGTTAAACCAAAGAAATTCATGAGACAGCCATTTATAAAATATTATGGTCATTCTACATTTAGCTCAGTAAATGTTTTTTTTTCCTTCTGGACAGGACTCAAGATTAATAACAGATATAATATATTTTTTCTATTTGCAAATACAAACCTAGGCATCCTAGGTTCCCACACAGTTCCCAAAGTGAATTATGGTGATGGGAGTATAATGCTGTGAGGATGTTTGATGTCTGGGAATCTTTGCAGGGTTAAAGGAAGGATTTTGAAGGATAATTTGGACTGTTTTCATTCTAAATGAATAAAATTTCAGCTAGCGTCACCATTTTGAGTTTTGACATTATGTTGTAGTTAGAGAGGCAGTCGTTGTCCTTGCTACATCGGTCTAGTGGTACAGCATTACATGTGCTCTTTGAAAGCCTAACTTCGTGTGACTCTTAAAGCTAAGTTGTTATTGAGACTGATTTCATGAACCATTCATATAAAAGCCCATCAGTGATGCTAACTTGTTTGCTTTTGTTTTACATCTAGACTTTTGCTGAATATGTGCTTAGCTATGCAAGCTGGCTAATCCCACTGTCTGTGGCCATATCATGTTATGGAGGCCTAAACTCCTCCATCATTGCTGCTTCCAGGTACAAGTTTAACTGTTGAAAAAATTGAGAGTTCATGTTCTTATCTGAATCCATTTCCCCTTCCAGGTTATTCTTTGTCGGCTCTCGAGAGGGTCATTTACCTAATGTGCTCTGCATGATACATGTAAAGTGCTATACACCGGTCCCCGCCCTGCTATTCAATGTGAGCGGACAGGCTCAGACGTGCCTGTGCTATGTTGAAATTCTAGAAAGTCTGCGCAGTTGACAATCTGAACTAACAGCATTTAATTCTTCTCTTCCTCTAGGGTGGAATGGCGCTAATTTTTCTTTGTGTGAGAGATGTCTTTCAACTAATTAACTACTTTAGTTTTAATTACTGGCTCTTCATCGGACTGTCTATTGGCAGTCAGATCTACCTCCGTATTAAATTTCCAGATCTTCCCCGTCCTGTAAAAGTAAGTTGAAGGCCCTCCTCTTGGGTCCAAATTTGCAATCTACTACTCATCCATCCTAAACCATCCAAAAGTTCGTAAATATTAACAGCAAAAAAAAAACAAAAAACAGGAAATAAAGAAAGCTTGAAGCCATGGAATAAAAAAAAGTGTATATGTGTTATATTGAAGTGTTCAAAACAAAAGACAGGCTTAGTTTAAAAGGCTGATTTCAGGCCTGTGGTTGGTGCATACAAGTCTTTCTAGCGAATCGATGAACTGACCGGACAATGATCAACAGGATGTTTTTTTTTTTATGCTTTTGTTTCCAATTTAAGAAAAGGATCACCGTGGCCCCGTTTAGCCTGTTTTTAGAACCTAGCTCCAAATGGGTAAAAAGTTGATGCTTTATTTTGTAATGGATACAGCGATCAGTGAATTTTGTATTTGTGAGGGCTTGTATAAGAGCCCAACTGAGGAAGCGCAAGAGAGAAACAAGATTGTCTCCCGTCCCAAAAGCTGTCCCATATGGACCCGGAGCTGCAGACTAAACCAAGTGTTTTGATACAAGATTTAGTTTTTAGCTACCGTGATCTTTCTAAATTTAAAGATCTAACTAAATCTTTTGTTATTTAATAATAATAAAATTTAATTTTTGTTATTTAAAAATAAATGCAAGAAGGCATTGGCTGATTAAATGCGAGTTAAGCAACCCCACGTGACTTCTTTTAGGCAATCATTTCTGGTAACAGACGGAAAATCTTACAGCTCGAAGTACTGGCAGATGAGAGAAAGTTTGAGGTTGCAAAGGAATTAACAAACAAAAAGAGCGATAACATTTACATGTAGCTAGCGAAAACAAAGAGGATGTGGAGGAGAGATTAAGAAAGAGAATCAGACACAAATGCAGGGTTCTCAGCTTTCATGCTTTGAGTGTGAGGTGCATTTTCTCTTCTCAAATGCCACACGGTCAATGTCTAACTCACAGAAATTCTGATATTGGCCACCAAATTAAACCGCCATCTAAAGACAGCAGAAAGGCAGTTGAGTTTATAGAAGCGCTGGTTTGATCCAGAAAGTCAGTCACATCTCAAATTTCCCACTCAACTTTTAGCTAAACCCAACCTAAAATTCGGTTGTTTTTATTTATTAGCTTGCTTTTTGCACTTTTATTTGATTTCAAGGCGGAATTGTGTTTGAATTCAATTGTTTATTGTCATTAAGTGGCAAGAAGAAGAAAAAATGCCATTAAAAGCAACAAATTAGTTTGAAACGTGACCCAGTTATTAATTCTACTGTTAGTTAAGCTTCTTAAAACAAATCAATTTCTTTTTTTATAACACGTCCCCTATTATTGAAATGCGGAGGGTAGATCTCCTCCAGAAGTGTGACCAAATCCTGAGAACCCTGTACTTGTGAGCACTAAAAATGACCCACTGGGACATGCAGGGTACTTGATATATTACAGTAAAAAGTTACCGTAGATGTTATGATCTGGACCCTCGCTTCCAAAAATATGATAAAACCAGACCTCTTACATTTTGAGTTGAATACCCGTGTCCTAGAGTGATTTTCCATTAACCCATGGTCCTGTTTTTAACCCAGCAGCTCACTCTGTTTTTAGTTTAATGATCTATGATTTTTAAAAGTATTGTTCTTCTAGTTGTTTAATAATTTTTCTCTTAGTCTTTAATAATTAATTAATTAAAATCACACCAGGAAATGTATTTCCAATAGTCATCATAAGTATTTATCAGACCTGAATATATGATATTACAGTCATCTGATTTAAACTGATGGTTTGGGATGAGATGGACACTTCTTCCTGAATAAAAAAAAAAAAAAAAAAAAAACATTTTTCAAACTTTCATGGCAAAAGGTTCACAGTTATTAGGAATCTAAATGAAAAGCTTGAGACTTTGGTAACTACTAAATGTGTCAAGGTTAGTTCAAGCTCAAGACTGGTAGTGTATTTCATTTGTAGCACCCGCGCTGAAGGATGCTGTAAAATACCCGTTGATAAAATGTTGATTCTATCTCAACACCTGTAGTTACACAAGCTGTAAAGTTGCTAATGTTGTAAATTTTATGTTTTAATTGTTTTGGTTTATGGTGTGCTTAACTGACTCTCTTTGTTTGTGTGCAGCTGAGCCTGTTCTTCCCCATAGTGTACTGTCTGTGCAGTGTGTTTCTGGTGGTTGTGCCGCTCTACAGCGACACCATAAACTCTCTTGTGGGAATCACTGTGGCTCTCTCCGGGGCGCCGGTCTATTTTATCTGTGTGTATCTCCCGCCCAGCTCCAGACCTGCGTTCCTGGGACACATGCTTGGTGAGGGAGCACAGGAACACGTATTTTCTGACTCGTTTTTGTTAGTTCAGCTTGGCTCCTGCAGCACCTGTACAGCTCTGGTTTCCACAGCAGACTGTAGGAAGTGTTTTTTTTTTCATGTGTTAGACCCAGATTCACTTGCTTTCTGGGGGATTCTATTGCGTAGATACAGAAAGGTTCTTTAAAACCAAAACAGACCTTTCTTAACAAATAAAATGTAATGTTTTTTTAGGGATAAAGAAAGTCTTTTTTTAAATTATTATTAAATCCATAGTGACAATATTGTCACTGTTATGCCTACTGCAATTTGCATCTTCACTTTATACACAACAGACTGCTGCCATACGAGGCTAAAAGTTTGGGTAAAAACAATATATTAGCAGAATACTGTTAAAAGGCTGCTCACAGTGAACACACACAACACGACACAACTCTTTTTTTTTTTTTTCAGGAATGCCAAGTTTCGCAAAGCAGTACATGCAGTATAGAAAATGCTGGCATATTTCATACTTTAAGATTTAAATGAACATGTAAAAAATAAAATTGTGACCAATGGTCATGAATAAATGGTGTCCTATTCAATGAGCTAATGTATTACACTGAAAGCAGTTTCATATTTGTTCTGTATGTTTTTCAGACATGATTTCATTGCAAACACAGAAGTTGTGTTACTGCTGTGTGGCAGATCCTGGTTTGGACCTGGACAATCCGCCCGAAGACCATAAAAAAGAATAATCACCAGCTCTAGAGGCTAAACCAAGGAAAGATTAGCAGGATTTTCTTGAGAATCAGCCAAACATCAAGCTGAAATCACGTCTCCACCTTGAGCCTCCATGGAATGCAGAAATGGACGTAGATGGAGATTAGGTTTGAAATAGTCGCCTGACAAACAAGTAAACATAAAAGCTGTGCTTCTGATCTCTCCTACTGGTGACATTGGAGTTCCGTCCAGTAAAAAAGTTTCCGTTGTGTGCCGTTCTGTAAATCGTTGGACCACCTAGTGATTTTGAACTCTGCTTAATAAGTTGCTTATAGAATAGAAAGCAATGTATTTTCCTATAATCAATAGGTTTACCGAGATGAAGGGTTGTTTTGTTAACTCCCATGTTGAAAGCCATTATTACATAATTTTTTTTATTTTATTTAATTTTTTTTTATAAATGACGTCAATCGGGAAATTTGTAAATCATTTAATTTATCTCAATAGCTATAAAAGCTTGTGGCCTGAAAATACTCTCCGTTTTCAATGGTATTAAGGCTCTGGAAAGCACAACTATTTATTTTAAAAGCACTGTCATGATGTGCAGATGCTATGTTCAAAGGTTTTGGTTTACAGACAAGGGAGGACAGACAGTGTTTCGATAGCAGAGTTTACCCCAACATGAAAAGTTTATCCGTTTCCTCAGTTTTTACCAATTTTTCTCTTGTGTGTGCTTCCATAAAACTTTTTCATGTGGTCCAATAATTTCTGTTTTTGGAAAACATGCTACTAATAGGAATATTTTGATTGTAATGCTCATATAAATGTCTATTGCTTGAACACTGTGAAGCTGAAAACTTTTGTGTACTCCAGTTGCCTCAGAACTTTGTTGTCTCGAATGGTTAACTTAAAAACTAAGGCTGGTAACAATTAGTAAATAACGTTTGGCTGTTTTATGCAAATTGTAATTAAACTGGTTTATTAATAAATGATTTTGAACCTAAACAAAAAGTTTTTATAAGGAAGAACTGCAGCTTCAAAGGTTAAAAATTAGTGAATAATTAGTAAAAAATGTTAGTTAAAAGCTTTTCTAACATCTACACTGTAAAAATGCCTTTAAAAAGTAATAAAAATACTTAAATGTTAAAAAATACACAAACAAGCAAAAATGGCGTAATAAAATGTAACTTGGCTAAAATTTTTGAAAAGTATTACTAATTGTTAATAATAAATGCTGAAGATTTATAAGGTGAAAAGTACATCAAAACAAGCATATTTTAACGTAGTCATAAAGGATCATAGGATGATCTTAAAAATAGGAAATTGTCCTAAACCCCAGATGTTTTATATTTTTGTTTGAAATAAATATTTAAAGGACATTGCAAATAAATACATTAACTAAAATGCGGCATGTCTAAATATGCAAGAAGTACTTGAAGTAGAGCAGCATCGAATTAAATATTTTTCCTTAACTAGGTATTACCGGTTTCTAGGCAAATTGTTCTCAAAATAGGTTTATTTGTACTTTCCTAGAAAGAAGAAGACCAGTTTTGTAATCTATGATATATCAACTTAAGTGATGTCTATTTTATTTTATAAAAATGACACATTTCTTAAAACAAGCATTTTTTTTACCCTCTCTGACTAATGCGCCTCATCAGATTCTAAATATTCCTAGTTTACATAGCTTTTGATGATGCACAGGTTAATCGCTTTAATAGCTGCTGTTTATGGCATTGTTTTGTATTCCTGTTTTAGGCTGATGCTTTAAGGTATGAATTTAAACCAAAGAAACGGTACTGTGGTTGAGAAGTCTAGTAGTAGAGCTTTAAAATATCCGAAAGTTGAAAGTAAATGACTGAATTAGAATTTGCTCTTCAGCAACGATTCCTTGCACAGCTCCAATCAAGAGACCAAAGTCATGCTACAATCCATCCAGAATCACTTCTGCCTTGATACTATATGCCTTTTCTAGCTTAGACCTTTGGTTTTTGAAAATAGATGAGCTTTTTAAATGTATAATTTTCACTCTTGAGTACTGTATTTGCTTCATCCCTGAGTGTCATCATATGTGCCTTTAAAATGATCAAAACATTATGTAAAACAATGAAATATTCTATTTGTGATATCCTCTGGGTGTCATACATGTTTGCTGTTACTTTTTACTGTGTTTTTTTTTTTCTTTGAATCTGTACATGCAGAATAATACAACTTTACAATAAACAACAAAAGACATCTTTGGTCATTTATCAACTGCTCATGACATTTATTCCTAGGAGTAGGAAAAGTCCACCAGAGGGAGTCATGTGTCAACAAATCTATGTATCTGACTTTTTCAGTTTGTACTGGATTGACTGAAACTAGATTCCTAATTTGGGGGAAATATGGTTGTAGCCAGGTCCTGGACTGGCACCTAAAAAAGTCCTTGGCATTCTTGGCCGTGGCAGTTTTAATTAAATTCATCCACAGTAGCCTCTTCTAACGATTTGTCCATTTCCCAAGGCTGCAACTAACTATTATTCCCATAGTGTATTAGTAGGCGATTATTTTGTAACAATGGACACAATATATTTATATTGTATTTTCACAGTTCAGAATGAAACCTTCTCTATTCGTATACATTGTTTTATTCTTGAACATTATATAAACAACGTAATACAATATATAAAGATTTTCACAAATTATAACCTATAGGATGCAGTTTAGAATGCTGTCACTTCAAAAGTTGCTGAACATTCATTCATTTTCCAACCCGCTTATTACCTTTTTGGGGTCATAAAGGTCCAGCACACATTGGGCGATAGGTGGGGTGGCTCCCTGGACAGGTCAACCAATTCAAATTTATTCCGTTCTTTCTCCAGCAGAACTATATACCTGTATGTAGCAAAATATTACCCGAAGGAATTATGTCATTCATACATTATACATTATTCTACATTATAAATGTTGTTTTGCCTCCTTCAATAATCCCAGCTGGTCTCCCTTTAGCACCACTCTATATCTCCCTGGGCAGTCCAGACTTTACAATATCTGTAAAATAAAGGATATTGGGTATCAAATTGTGATACTGAGACCAGATCGCCGCTTGCAGCTTTTATTGATTTGAAGAAATTAAAAAGTTGTGCAGTTGACCCAACTCATGACTGATATTCGGCAGAGCTTAAAAATGACATTGGTTTTTGCATGTGGCCTTAAAATAATACATACAAAGCGTTCAATAATAACAAATAAAGAGCTTTTATATGGGATTTAGAGTAAGGTTAACATACTGAAGAATAATATTTAACATAAATCATAAGTTCACACTGATTCTAAAGGGTACCAATAAGGTCCCCGGTACACAAAACACAACTGAAGAATACAACTTTTAGATTCATGTCCCCTGTCTGGTATTCAACCTCTTTTTTTTTCTGTCTAAATGACCCGAGTCATGTTTCATTTCGATCTGTGTCTGTGTGTGTCCAGATGGATGAAGAAAAGCTGAGTAGAGTCTATGTGTCAGAGTAGCAGAGGGAGTAGGGTTCCCCTGACTCATGCATTAAATATCGATCCCAGGCAGCTCAAACAGCCTCGTAGAGACGACAAATACGCAGCCAGACAGAGAGTCTACTTTGAGAACTAGATAAAGACCCTCAAAGAGTCCTGAGCTGGCTTTGGATATGGGTTTACGGTTGGGGGTGAGAGAAGTTTTCGCTGACACCGTTCGATGATGCCCTGTGGGCTTACTCTGGCGCACAGCCATGGAATTGTCGCGAAAACTGCAATGGATCCGCGACCGGCCCTGGAGGCCCCGGGCCCACCACAGGAAGTTCAAACGTGAGTGTGATCTGTTCATATATGTGTGTGAAAATACTGGAAGACTTGGTGCATGAAGTCTAGAAGTTCAGTTGCAACCAGTGGCTTCTAAGCTTTAGAAATACCCAACATTTTCATTAATAGAGGTTTTTCAGCAGCGGAAGGAACTCTGTGTAAGCTTTTGATGACTTTTACATTTATTCTAAAGGTTTCTTTCATGTTGTGATCATGACTTCGTGTGGATATCACACGTAGATAGACAACATTTCACATTATATTTGTACTCAATGCAGGTTAGTGTTTACCTGAGTAAATGCATGAAGCTCTACAGACTGTTTACACTTCACCTAGTCTTTCTGCTAGTTACAGGTAAACACCATGGCTGTTCACTATCAAGTTTTAGCACCGCTCAGATGTATCAAAGCATGTTCTGATTGGCTGAATCCTCCCCTATTTTGGTGGTAGTATTTTAATGATAAATAATGAAATTGTCTTCTGAAATGTGTACTTGTCCTACAAAAGTGCATTGTCTATTACAATTCTTTGGCCATGTATCATCATTCTAACCAAACACAAGTAGTTTGTAACATAAGGTTGGTTAATCATAAGCAGTGCTCATCAAAGATCTGGTGTGGTGCTTTAGAGTTTTTTTTAATGCAAGTGCTCCCGGAAAATAAAAGTTTTCTTCTTTTTAAGTTTAAGTCTGTAAGAGAGACCCCAATACAAGACAATTGCACCAGCCAGGAACCGTGAAAGAGATTGTCCAGCACAATCACAAATTTATTCAAAGATTGTCCTACAAACATAAACTTTTTAAATCCAACAAATGTAATTTTCCCCAAATTCCAGAGCTTTTCCCATTTCAAGGCACTCTTTTTCTTCATTTATTGTTAATTGAGAAAACCATGCAAAAGATTGATCACAAAAAGAGCTTTTTCTAACAGCTAAATAGAAGCTGCTCCTGTCACAACTTTTAACTCTGCCATCAGAGTACCACAGGATAATGGAAGCTTGTTTCTGAAGTCTGCAGCTAAACCTTCCTTCACTGTAGTGGTTCTTCCTTTTGCCTTTTTCACATGGATACTATGGATACCACATGACACAAAAGCGTGTTTGCAGATTATATTTATATTAGAATATAAATGCATTCAGTCATTTATGTCGAACATCTCGCAGGCAAAAGGCAAGAGTCCACCAAACCATTGCAGGGCTGGAGGAAACTTATGCAATTACAATCACAGTGTTAAATCAACACTACAAGTGTCAGTGTGCCAAAAGAGTGGATATAGCACCGAAATTGCTAGAGAGAGAGAGAGAGAACTGGAGACATGTGATGGCTAAAGATAGTATGCGCCAAGCAGCAGATGTTTTCTTTAGATTTAGTGTCTGGCAAATGCTTTGAAAAGAGCAGGAGTCTGATTCACTTCCCACTGGTCAACGGAAAAGAATAACGGCAATTACAGTATATAGCAGTTTTTGGAAGTGGTTATTCTAAATACTATGATTTTTTACATTTTAACAGGTCATATTGAGTCCTTATAGTAAATGTACTGCAGGGGGCACCACTCTTCGTCAGGTTTCTTGTTATTAACCAGCTCTGCACTTGCTTACATACAGTAATTGTGTGAAATGGGGTTTATTAAATTATGCCAGCTGATTTCTTGGTAGTTCATTGAAGTTCACAGATTAAAGGAGTACAGAGATTAAATAATCCCAAAAGCCCTTGGAAGGACTGAACAGAGTTTAAATCCTTTTTTTTATGTGTGACAGAAAAGATTTAGTTGAGTCCTGTTAGCTAATAACAGAGGGCACCCCTTTTTTTTTATTTTTTATTATGCTCAATATTTATTCTTTAGCATTGTAGCTAATGCGCTAATCATTCTGGTGAAAATCTAAACCGACTAGATACAGCTGTTTTCACTCTGGGAATGTTGACCATGTGCCATGTATTCGGCTTTAGACACTCCCAGATTAATTTCCACCTGTTTTTTTTTTTTTTTTGAGAGAGAGATGGGGGTGGGGGGAGATGATACTTGAGAATGTTTGTTTCTTAGAACATAGAACTTGTATGTTTCACAGTGACTGGTCGTCTTTTGGAATAGTTTTCATACACACTAACAGCGAGATAAAATAAGGTTATAATCTGATTTGCAGCGATATGCAGCTTTTTCCTCGTTAAGACAAATTTTCAACAGTATATAGCACTGCGTGTTTCATTTGTTTGTACTCCAAGTTTATACAGAGCTGCATGTTTCAATATTTGTTTGTGCTACAAAATACAACTCTTTGTGTTTCAAAATTTGTGCTGCAACAATATACAGAGTTGCGTGTTTCAAAATCGTGTTTTGATATAGTAAATACTGCAAGAATTTACTATGCTGCATTTTTCAATATTTGTTTGTGGTGCAATTTTGAATGTTTCAATATTAGTCCTGCAAGAAGATACAATGCTGGGTATTAGTTTTAAATTAAATGTTCCAATGCATCATCACCTTTCTTTCCTTCACTGCTGAAATAAGCCCAGAATTATATTACAGACTAATCTTTTTTTTGTGCACTGTCAAAATCAGCAAGTGGTTCATATTCAAGTTCAGAAATATTGATCCCTTCAAATATGATTACAACTTTCTATTATGCATTAAATTAACAAATATAGTAGTACTACATATAATATAGTCATCATTAAAACCAGCGGTAATGCATTTTGGTCTTTTCTTTTTGGTGTTTAGAAAACGCTGGTGGCTTGAACTGTAGATGTAAAGATAATCCTTGAGAATTGAACCCCACTCCCCCCTTATTGAAACTAATTGTTTGCCATGCCTCACCGATTTTCAAGGATAAAAGACATAAAGCTTTGAGGGGGTTATTTCATTTCAAAGACTCCTTTCATTCATGTGAAGGAGTGGATCTGGGTAGTCTGGACTATTATTTCCAGACTCCCATAGACATTTGTAGAGGTGTTTGTGCCCGCAAGACAAAAGGAGGCGCAGCACAGGGTGTGAGGACTTGATCTTCTCCACATGAGGGTCTTGAAGGTGTCTGAGGGGTGTAAAAGATGCCCTGTGCATAACAGTCTGTGGTGTCTTTGGAGACAAGAGGTGTCTGCTGCCTGACTTTACCTGCAGAGGCAGCTTTGAAGAGAACAAAAAGCGTTCTGGGTGAGGGCTGAAAAAGAATCATAGATGAAACGCCAGCAGAGAGTCTAACGATATGGAATCTATTGTTCCCGGGGTTAAAATGAAGGCTTGTTCATGTCAATTTCCTCAAAAGCTTTTGTTGAAGATTTGGATAAATGTGTCATATTGATTCCTGCTCGGGGAGAGGAAAGTCCTTTGAAAGGTGTAAAGCTTACTGATGAGTGCACCCTCAAAATAAGCCTGAATACACTTGTTTTGTGGATATGTCTAGAATTGATTTTCACCCTGGTTGACCCCTGAGATTCTTCAAGGTCTTGATCAGCCTTTTTAGGAGCAAGATAGATGTGCTGAGGGATTACATGTCAATAGCAAGTGTTTATTGAGGAAATATACAGAAGTACAGAATTAAATATTAGCTTAACATGAACATTTTTACAATAATCCAAGCCTTCATTAACTGAAAACACTGTAAGAAAGTTATTAAAACACCCTGTGATCTTTGAGGCAATCTAGGTTTTCCGGCTATCTTTTAATTTAGTTGTACAAAAGCCATACTGTATAAAGTGTATTACATTTCCAAAACAAACAGAAACCACAATAACATGACCACTAGTTGTATGGCTGCACCCAGAAAGTAAGTGTGATGCTGGAATGGGAATAAATCGCAGAATGCAAATGGATTTCAAATACTTTTTTACATGTTAAACAGTGACTTTCATTCATCAGAGAGGGCTGCACGTCAATTATTATAGAATTTTTTCTTTTTGATTGTCCTCACTTCTGTGAACACACCTCTATTCTTAGAGGCTTGTTTGACGTGTCTGCAATCAGAGAGATTAGTGCTCTGAGCAGTGCCTGTAGAACATTTCCTCTCACTAAAGTTTTCCAAAGATGGATGTATGAAGCCCGTTGCTACAGTAATAAAAGGGACATTATGTAAATGTGATTTAAATCAGTATTTGTAAAACATGACAAATGATCATTTGCCGTTTTGTACTGAAAAAGTGTTTATGAAGGGTTCGTATGAGTTGTATGTATAAATATCTCAGATGTTCTCTGTTCTCAATGCAGCATGTGTTTAGTTAATAGCATCTCTAATGTCTAAGCTAAATAAAGCTGCGATTTCTGTTAAATCTTCTTAAAACTTGCTTTCAGAGCCACATTACATGAATTCTGAATTAACATTCAATAACAATACATACATACATGTGTTTCTATATACATATACATACACATCTGCACAGAGTAGTGTTCATGAACAACTTAAATATTGGACAAATGCTTTTTTTCATAATTTAAAAGACCTAGATCAACTAGGTGGCTCACTACCTCAGTGATAGTACCACAAGAGCCCCAGGAGCCTGCCCAAATAAGCATGTTCCAAAAAAGATCTAACTTCAGTCAACTGGTGTCATATGGCATCACCTTCAGTGAGAGGAAAACTAGGGAAAAGGGAACAAGGGTCTTGATCATGATGTCTCTCACAGGGTGTCCCATGATGACCACACTTATTCTCAGAAGGCAGATTGTAGTCTTTTGTTGCTGTGCATTTTGACCACAGACCCATTCTCAAAGTTTGTGAATGAAAAAAAGAAATCTCAACTTTTAAAACCCTGGTAACATCAATATTTAACAATTTCTTTTTTGACAGGACTGATGAAAAATAAATGATTGTTGAAATCTTAATACCAGGTGAAAATAAGGGTGCACACAAGCACATGCAGTGATAAAAATCATTCTGACTCGTGCAGACTGGCACACGGCAGCTGACTGTTTAACACGAGCTCGCCAACAATGACTGTTACTTAATATTGCCTTCTGAGCGCCCTGACAATGAGCCAGAAGAGCCCCCTAGAGAGGCGGCAGTGAACATTAAACATGCTGGAATACAGACTGTGGTGTTGCTAAGTCACATTGTTCTCAAGCCAGTTTATAGAGTGTCAGGTGGAACTTTTGAGTCTTAACTCTGGGATAAACTCTGATGTTGAGCCAGTCACTTTGACCACCAAACCATTTGGAGGTTGAACATTTGTAGTGCATTGAGAAGAATGCTGTAAACATCAAAAAGTTTTGACTATTAAAATTGCCTTTTAGCTACAACATTTAAGACAAAAGATAATAGGTTCTATAGTATAACTCAGATTGTCTCATAACATACACAGTCAACTCTGACATATGAATTCACATTAAGTGGTGAGGTCAACGAGTGAAGATTTTCAGAAATTTCAGTGAGGAAAATAAGTATTTTACCAAATTTAAAGAGGCAAAAATAATAGATTTTCAGTCTGGGGCTCTGTGAGAGACTACGCTTTATAAATCCCCCCCAAAAAACTGTTGAAAATATTATGATTTTGTGAGGCTTTTCATGCATGTTATTCTGATATACCTACTGGCCACTTTATTAGGTACATCTGTCCAACTGCTCTTTAATGCCCTGGTAATCAGGCAAATACATGGCAGCAGATGGAAGAAAGGAGATTTAAGTGACTGAATATGGCACAAGTGTTGGTGCCAGACGAGGTGGTCAGAGTATTTCAGAAACTGCTGATTAGCACAATGGATGTGCAGATGACAAATCTGCAAACAACTTGCGTGATGCCATCATGTCAGTATGAAGCAACTCTCTGAGGAATGTTTCTAGCACCTTGTGGAATCTTAAGTGATTACGGCTCTTCTGAAAGCAAAAGGGGGTCCAACCCAGAACTAAGAAGAGTGTGCCTAATAAAGTGACCGTTGAGTGTACAGATCATGTAGCAAGGGCTTCAAAGAAGACGTTCTGTCCTTCAGCCAAGTCGTTTAAAAAGGGTCATAACTGGCTATTGTAGCATGACAGCGTAGCGTGACCCAAAACACACAATCAACACAAAAAACACACAATCTATCTAAAGATTCTTAATAGATATTGTACTTCACAGTCAGTTATTTTTCTCCTTATTTCTCTCTCACTAGTCATGTTTTTCTGAGAGCGCTGGAGGTAGAACTCCATGGCAACACGCCTCACTGGTACTAATACGGGATTGTGAAAATGCAGGTTAAGAGTTTTAGGTTACAGAGATATGAATCACTCATAAAGCACTCCCTTCATTTTCATCATCTCCCACCCTCTCGCTCTAGTGTTGTCCTTCTCAGGGAAAACATGCTCAAGAGATATCTTGACATACACTGCAATGCAAGTTGCCTATGGTCATGGATTTTAAAATAATAGAAGCCATTCAATCTAGCAGAGATACGTGAGGGCCATGCTTGGTCACAGCCAACACCACCAACCATTTAGGCTCTTTCCTGATTTAACAAATACTTGAATGGTCCTTGATCCTAATGTCAGTAATCCGGCCCCTGGTGGAAAGGAATGTGTGCACCGGTGCTCCAGGTTCAGCAGAGTTCGTTTTTTTAGCATGACATTTCAAAGGTGTAACAGAGTTCCACGCTCAAAAGATGCTTCTGTTAATGTCCCTCTAGAGTGTATGTGAACCCTGCAAGGGACTAAAGACCTGTCTATGGTGTAACCCTGGAAAATCCATGCAGTTTTTCATGCTTCTGCCCAATGAGAGCTGGCTATTGTTTAGCAGACTCCTATGACCCGAGTCAGGGATTTCAGACTAAGTATAAAAATTAAGATGAGATGGCAAATACACTTTTGCCCACAGTACAGAAAATCCAAAGATAAAGTTGATATAGCCCTGCTCATAAGTTTACAAATTCTGATTTCTTCTGGAGTTAAGTTATTTAGACCAATGAGACAGGTTGCTGATGCTTTGGGGATGTGTGATCTCCAAAAGCACAGATAACTTGGACAACATTTATGGAAGATGAATTCAGCATGTTATCAAAGGATACAGGGGGGAAGTTTGCTGTGTATGGAACGTTGCTGGACATCCAAGATGGCAGCAATCTAAAACACAAGGCCAAGTCCCCTTGTCATTGGTTACACCAGAACAAAGTGGAGGTTCTGTAGTGGTCATCTCATTCTCCTGACCTCAATATCAATGAACCACTCTGGGGAGAACTCAAACATGCAAGACAGCCCAAGTTGGAGCCTTTTTACCAAGAAGATTAGGCTGCTTTACCAACAGAGAAGATAAAGAACCTCATCGACAACTACCTCAACAGACTTCAGACTCTCATTGATGTTAAACGAGGGAGTACAAATACTAAACTTTTGATCAGGGTGATGTGGAAATTTTCTGTTGTCCTTATGATTTAAAAAGAGTATTTGACAGTAAATGGATTCACTCACCAACTATGAGTGGGAAAAAGGTGTTTATGTTACTGTTCATATTTCATGGAAAAAAGGCCCCGAAATCAAACATTTTACAGGGTGTGTAAACTTATGAGCACAACTGTAGGTGTCCTCCAATGTATTGGTGGCTCCGCCCACCATAAATAATATTCTATATTGGATACCTAAAAAAATGTTTCAAGTATTTACACTTGAAATAAGTTTTAATGGAATCTCTATTTCACATGTAAAAAAGGCCTAAAATTTCAGTGCAAATATTTTTAACCAGACAACAGATGGCGGAATGCAGCATCTTCACCAGTTTCATTTTGTCTCCATAAATCTGCTGGTCACAGATGAGTCATTCTATCAAACCCAATCCAAAAGACACAGAATCAGCCTCCAGGAACAAATAACATCCCTGAAAGATCCAAAGCTCATAAATCATGGACTGCTGGGTGATGATGCCTCATTTAACACTGTTTCATTACACAACACTAGCTACCCAACAGGTACTCATTACTGAAACAGACAGCACAACAATATTGTGCAACTCTAAATGAGGGGTTTCAAGAGCTCTCAAGTGTGCCAAGCCTGCTGATGGGTTCTGGGGTGTCACTATGGTTCTTGGTTGTTTTAAGAACAGGATGTGGGCTTACTTAGGAATGCCAAGATCCATGGGTTGGCCCGGCTGAATGAACAGAGGGTGACAGCATTGCCAGGCATGCTGGGAAAGAACATTCTCATGCAGATAAATGGGACAGAGCTCCTTGTCTGGAGTTCTGAAACTCCATGTGAGAAACACTCAATGCTGCAACAAAAACTTTTCTCATTGAAGGTGTTTAAAGATCTGTCATTATTTGTCCTCGATTAAATATAGAATTCTTTCAATACTTTAAAAAATACTTTTGGAATTATCTTCTGCTGCTGTGGACCATGATCTTTACCCGTTGGGGTTGTTCTTTTTGGCGCTAATTCCTTTTGTGAGTTCCAAGAACTTTTTGGATTCCCCTTTTGGTAAGCCCTGTATCAGAACTGTACAGTTTAGGCTAAGAACAAACCTGCACACACTCTTTAGATTCTGTTGATGTAATATGTTTCATGTATTGCAATAATCCAATGATTAAATATATTTAGATTGAATAACATAGAAATACGATTTTGAGCAAGTTATGTTTTAAAATCAACAAGTATTTTCAAAAACTTTTTAAATCAATCAAACGTTTTATATTTGTCCAGCCTTTGTTTTCAGTTTGTTCCCATCTTCCCCTTTATATGCCTTTCATTCTGATTTCCCTACTGTCAGTCCTACGGTTCAAGTCCCCTGTCTCTCCATGATCCTGTGTTCTTGCAATCCCCTGAGCTCCTTGCAGTGTTTCTTCTACTCTTATTATTCATCCGCTCCCCGCCCATCACTTCTGGTGAACTCTGATAAATACTGAGTGTCGTTCCCTTTCAAGCAACATTTGATTTCCGTAAATTGTTTGTGTGCGTGTCATTAAAATAAGAACTGAAACCAACTCTTGGTTCCTTTTCAATTCTCTCAGACAATATTAAACCTTTTGAACCAATATTTACTCTCTTTCTGTGTTTAATAAATAACAAAATGTGAAATATACACTCAATTAGTTGCACTATAAACAATTAGGTTACTATTCATCCGTCACACTCAGTTAATTCATTAGAAAGGGTCTATTTACAGGTTTTCTCCCATCCCTTTGGTTTTCTTTCTCTCTTTCTCTCTGCTCCCAACCTCCACTAAAGCCACTAATCATATCATCAGTCACATAAGACCATCAGCATTGTTCTCATCGGTCAATGGATGTAGACATTAATGGATCATATGATGTGACTCTAATATAGATCTATTTGGTTTGACAGAAAGAACGTTTTTGCTGCTATTTTACCATTTGTGATGCTTCACATTTCATAATAAGTGTTAAACACATGCATCTTCAGTGAAGCTACACTGTACATAACATTTCCTTCCCTCTTTCATTCTATCTCCTCCCTCCATTATGAAAACACCCTTTCTTTATAGCTACTTGTATGTGTGGGAACATATGAGAAACAAGCCACAGAACCTCCTTCATCCAATCATGCGTTGTCAAAGTCAAAAGTTCATAAGCTTTTATTATCACTTCAACCATGTGTTGTAGATATAGAGATGCAGTACCCAGTGAGTTGAAACAATGTTCCTCCATAGGTGGAACCAATAACACAGAGCTATAAATTCAACTATAATTAAAGAATTAAGTTACACAAGTGCACAGAAGGCAGGATAACATGTATGCTGTACAAATAAATGTAAAGTGACATGTCTATGGTGTAACCCTGGAAAATCCATGCAGTTTTTCATGCTTCTGCCCAATGAGAGCTGGCTATTGTTTAGCAGACTCCTATGACCCGAGTCAGGGATTTCAGAATAAGTATAAAAATTGAGATGAGATGGCAAATACACTTTTGTCCATAAAACAGTACCAAAAATCCAAAGATAAAGTTGATATAGCCCTGCTCATAAGTTTACAAATTCTGATTTCTTCTGGAGTTAAGTTATTTAGACCAATGAGACAGGTCGCTGATGCTTTGGGGATGTGTGATCTCCAAAAGCACAGATAACTTGGCCAACATTTATGGAAGATGAATTCAGCATGTTATCAAAGGATACAGGGGGGAAGTTTGCTGTGTATGGAACGTTGCTGGACATCCAAGATGGCAGCAATCTAAAACACAAGGCCAAGTCCCCTTGTCATTGGTTACACCAGAACAAAGTGAGGTTCTGTAGTGGTCATCTGATTCTCCTGACCCCAATATCAATGAACTCAAACATGCAAGACAGCCCAAGTTGGAGCCTTTTTACCAAGAAGATTAGGCTGCTTTACCAACAGAGAAGATAAAGAACCTCATCGACAACTACCTCAAGAGACTCCAGACTCTCACATGTCTGAAGATGTTCTTGAAACTACTGACACAATCACCATAACATTTCACAGTAATGAAGAGTAAAAGGGTTTTAATGATGTGTATTGAATGCTTTGTTGCAACTGCAGTAGTCATGTGGACCACATTGATCTTCAAATTCTGTAAAGATTCTAAAATTAGCAATAAGAGCTTCTTTTACTCAAGTATTTCATTTTCATTCTCATGCTTCAATAATTGCACAGTTTATGACACCTGATAAATGGTGCATACCAATTTCTTTTAATTACATTATCATTTAACTAAATAAACAATTAAATTATACTAAGAATCTGATGTGTTTTTTACAATAAATATGATATTGTGCAACAGTGTCATCAATTTGTGATTCCTTGAACATTTAATTGGAGTCTACAGGTTGCATTTCCATATCATAATGGACCAAAAGCACGGGAGGGCAAGTGAGGAACCAATTTCGGTGTACAGCTAGCAGATTTAGCTTGTAAAGAGCAAGTTACAAGAAACTAGTACAACAAAATGAGAAGTGGCAAAAGTTGACTCGTAATAATGTGTCTATAAATGCAAGTAGCCTTAGGGGATATGAAAAGCACTGTTAAAAACAGACGTTATAGTGAAACTGCCACAGGGTGTGTTTCAAAACTGTCACTTTGGTTTTACCCTTGAGGCCTACCCTCCTCAGCAAGTAACAGGAGCATAGAGGTATTGGGTCACTGAAATGTAACTGAAATGAAACTACCTGCTTGATGTCTTTAAATACTTCCTAGTAGACCCCCATGCGTTGTGTAGACCACTGAATAGGACAAGCTCTTTTGAAGAAGCACAAAGGTTTGAGCAACTTTGGGGATTGAATCCTCAAGATCCGGTGGTTGGTGAAAGAAAATGGAAGAAACAAGAAGCTGATTACTCTTTGAAAACAGAAGATATCCATCCAGCAATGTATTCAGCTTAGAACTGGCAGAAAGCAGTGGGACCCAGGTACAAAGGAAAAGTCAAGAAGTTCACTTCATGGAAGAGTTGCAGTTCAAAAGCCATATCTTCCAAGTGATTCCAAGAAAAAGCAGAAAGTAAGGGAGAAGAAGGAGAAGGAGGGGGAAGAGAAGGAGAAAAAACGAGAAAAAAGAAAAGGAGAAGAAAGAGCAGAAAGAAAAGAAGAAAGAGAACAAGTAGAGGAAAGAGAAGAAGAAAGAGAAGACGGAAAGAGAAGGAAGCCGCTGAACGACTGATAGTTGTTAGAAATGACCCCTATATATCTTTCACTTATTATTAATGTCATTATATTGATTGTTTTCCATGATGACTATAACTGCTAGTATGGATTGAACTCTTGGCATGTACATTTTTAACACTGTTAAACAGATTGCAGCTGTGCTGTAAATTTTAACATCACTTTTATCCTGGAGGATTAGTCTATGCTCTTGGGTCTTGAGAAGAGTTCCTTCTGGCTACCTCAGGGGTCTTATTACGCTACTTTCCTTCATTATTCATGTACACAAACCTTAAAGGCCCAACCAGCAGACCATGAGTCATTCTCCCACAAACCAGCCAGAATGCACATAATTTGCATAATTGTGTTCATTTTGTTGCTATTCGGTAGATTTTGATTGGATTTCGGTAGATTTTGATTGGTGTTTCTTTGCCCTTCTTCAAGATGAAGCAGGAGTTTCATTCTTTGGACAAACACTAATGCCTCAAAGTCAGTTTAATGTCAGAAAAAATACCAAATACACTTTGGGCCTCATTCAAGCTTTTTGGAAGACATTCCAAGTCTGAATAAGTCAATTTTGTTATGACTGTTATGCTTCTGCAAGAATGTGAGCTGACCCTTCCTTTAATGAGATATTCTTTTGGTCTATTCCCCAGAGCTCTGAGTAGCTAGGAACACTAAATTTAAAGAGGAAGACTTTAATCCATTGCAGCCTAGTTACTATTTCAGAATAGCTTTAGGTGTCAAGAAGAGCATTCAAAAACAAACCATACAAAATTATTTCTGCCTTCTTTCATTTAACCCTGGAAGCATAGTTCTTAGCATGTATTTGCATAACATGTTTCGGGGAGGGGGTAATGAGAACATGCTGCTGTGCCTAATCATCCCATTACTTCATGTGCAAATAAACCAAAACATCTCACTCTATCATAAGCGGTGTTTCCATCCATCTATGTTATGCGCAATTTGGAATATAGCATTAAAAAGCCCTCGTTGGAAATGCATTTACACAATAAATGCAATGTGTTTTTCTTTTGGACAGGGGCACAATGATGAGGCGTTAATGGACTAACCTACGGACTGATTTCATTGCACAACATCGGACATGTTGTTTTGGTTATTCTAAAAATCCATAACCAAAGTCTGTTTTCAAAGAGGTTCGGAATCACCTCCCAGAAATATCTTGACGGGCTGACTTCCCAAAAAGCAGTCTATCGCCTTCAAAAATATAATGACATGACTGTGAGACGAAAGTCATTTATTAAATGCAAAAAAGGGCCTTATAAAGCAGCAACTTCCATTTTTCTTTTGATTTTTGGCACCCGTTTATCAGAAAGCGCCGATTTTGGACTCGTTGGATGAAAACGACGCTTTTTTATCAAATATTTTATGTGATATTCCAGTTTTGCTCATGAATTCAATTCACATCTTTGGATGGAAACGATGTTATTGACTAATTTCAACTCCTACCTTCCATCCCAAGGGGAGGTTTTATGTTAGACGCATCCGAAATAGATAGCCAACCTTCAAACTCCTCAAATACCAATAAACCATAAAATGCTCATAATGTTCTGTTTGAGAAAACCGTCTACCTCAAAACATTGGGAGTTGATGAATCTTTCTTTTCAAATAAACAATGCTCAAATGTGATCTTTGTTTGTACAAATTATCATTTTGCATAACAATTATGCAAAACTCAAATGTTTTTAGGAGAGCTGTTTCCACTTGGAAGAGGTGGCAGCCAGGGGTGGTTGGAGCCAGAGCTCCACAAGGGGTCTACCTCCAGAGATGGAGCCAAGGGACAATGGCCAAAAGGACCCAACGTTGATATAAAAGCTTCAGCCATTGCATTCAAAAAGCATTCAAGCACCAGAACTTTGTGGTGGACCTGGAAAGAGTGACAAGGAAGATATAGAGGAGGAGGCCAACACAACTGGCAAAAGAGAGCAACTCCCAGAAAAGCGTTGAACATAGAACACAACCAGGACTCTAAACAACCATGTTGTGTCATTTACGTTTTTATTTTCATAATAATCATGCAAGATCTTTTCACTTGAGTTCAGCTTCACATCGTTATTCATCACATACATAAATGGATGTACGCAGTCTCTCTCTCTCTCTCTTGTGCGATGCCCTCACAGTAGATTATGAAATGATTTTGTTTCTGAATCTTGGCCTGGATGGAGTGGGCTCCCACACACACTCACTCTCTCTCACACTCGGTTTGTCTCTCTCTCTCTCTCTCTACTCAAGCTGACACTAGGCTTCACATTCGCTTGAGGGAAGGCAGTCCAAACACTGATTTAATTTTACAGTGTAGTAAATGCTCAAAGCTTAAACCAAAGGGAAACGTGAGAGTATAGAAGACGCCATGGCTTTTCCCAACATCACTGAGAATGACCTAAATGAAGTGATGCGTGAGGAGGCAGAGGATCTCTTCACTGATGATGGTAGGATCATTGCGGGACAGGGTGGGAGTTCATTCTGTAAGTCGGAGTTCATGTTTCAGAGATGGAGATATTGTTTGTGCTATATTTAAGGAAAAGCAGACTGTGTTGTGTGGGAGTTCTTGCATAACTCCAGCTTTGGTAAAAGTACACTTGATCTGTTTGATAACGGGAGTGCAAGAGCATTTTACTGCTGTAAAATAAAAAACAAAACATATTTTTTTTTTTTTTTTAAGTTCCATGATCAACCTGTTCATGATGTTTCGCTGAAGAATCTATTAATTCTGCAATTAAAGTCCAGTTTGACCACAGTCAGGGTTGAATTTTTTACAGCGACCTGAATCATTAAGGATTAACTTAATGAGATAAACAGAAAAAGATAGCATTTATTTGAAAAAGATACGCATTAATTTGATAAAATACTCCCACACCTCAAGAAAGCGAACAACTAAAGCTCTGAATTTCTACAGTTTCTTCATAGGTTTCAGATACAGTCTAAATTCAAACTGCTTTAAGCTTGATAAACTCCTGGTATTGATGCCTTAAATGCTGGACGCAGTTGTTTCTTTGACCCCCTTGTCTAACAGCTATGGGGGTGCACCTAGATTCACCAGCCTTGCACACACCTCAACAAGATAAATGCAAAATATTGGATGCTGTGGTGCAAAACATGCCAGCAATGAAGCTTGAGAGCACACAGAGTCAGCAGTTGATGTTGGCCTGGAATTGTCAGACTTATTGGGGTTCAAATTATGGTGTGGGGTTATTTTTAAGAAGCTGGGCTTGACTGCTACTCTCATGTGAAAGGAACTATGCTTCTTGGACCATTTCATGGTGCTTTCCTTATGGGAACCATTAATGATTGGTTCTTCCAGATCCAAACGAACAAGTTTGGTGTGAATAATGTAGAGTATAAAATGCTTTGGTTTGAATGCTGAAAATGCATTGATGATAAAGGCAAATTAACTTAATTGTTTCTAAATGTTTTAAACATTTGATCAACCCTTTCTACAGTAGGCTATTTATTGTGCATCCCATTTGTGCAGCTTGTGCACGTTACTATTACTGGTTTCTTGCCCTACAAATGGAGCAATGCATCATTCTACACACAAACGGTTTGTTGATGCTCTTTCTGTAACATGTACATCAGAGACGGTTAAAAATCACAGCGTTGTCACAAAGCTGCTTTTTTAAAAGCTCTTTGTGATCTTGTTCATTCCTTTGCTTGACATTGTTGCTTTCTGATGGACTGAATGTTCTGAACTGACTGCTTTGTTACATAAACCTGGTTACCTGCTGCAATATCTTTCTGTGGCATTAGAGGGAGAATCTCTTGAGTGATTTAAAAGAAGGATTTAAAAAAACATCACAGATAAGGCCTGCGTCCAAGTTGTTCTGAGTCTATTATTAGATTTTCACAGTAATCAATATCACTTAAAGATTAGAGGTGACTTCTGTGTTGAGACGGGATATTTGATTGAGAACCCCATTTCTTTCAGTCCTACAAAAATATACTTTTTCTATTATTGCCTTTAATTGATAAGCTCTAAATCTTGATGTATTGAAACTCCCATTCACATAGGATCTCCGTTGAGTTGAAATAAGAATTGTATTTATTTATCTTCTTGTCGAATTACTTTTTTGTATTATGTTAGCTTTGGAACAAGGCACACATTGTAATGATGGGAATACTATATGATGTGGCATCTTATAGGTGTCAAGATATACAGATACAAATAGTCTATAGAGAGAGCTTCAGGATAAATAAAGTCTGATTTGGGAGCCAAAAATAAATGTCCTAACCTGAGCCACAAATCGAAGTTAAATAGAGGAATGCTTTTATGTCTGGCTGTGATATTAGGCTGGATGCATCTTTCTATTTTGAGCCCCTTTGATGTGACGTGTCAGGTTCCAGTTTCCAAGAGGTACCACACGTGTTTTAGAAAATTTGTCTCTTTTTAACTCTTGTCTCCTTGTTTTCATAAATAGGTGGGCTCTAACATACAAACTAATCTAGCTAACTAACTTTCCCTTGAAACCATTTATACTTATCTGTTGGATTTGTTTATTTAACCCAATTTCATTAAACAAGGGCAAATATATGGGAACCAGCACATGCGCTTCATGAGTTATTCAAGATTCAAGAGTTATTTTCATGTGGCTGCCTACAGCATTTTTGCAGACAGGGAGGTCTTCTCTCTGATTCTAGAGCAATAAGCTAAGAGTGGGTTTTCTTCTGAGAATAGCTGTAGGTCACTGTAAATGTTGATGAATTTATCATGGTCCCATGTTTGTCAACAAGTAATAATCTCTGAACGTTCACTAATGTGACAGTTATTCAAAATAAATGCCCAAAAATTGTTCACTTTGTTCAAAACCAATAAGATTTAGTGAGAGCACATGGCAAGAAAACAAAGCAAAGCCTTGTGCTCAACAAAGCTAGTGACATGAACGCATGACCACAGAAAACTCAAGTCACATGTTCAAACAACTCACTGCTGGGATTCATCCATGTAAAGAACATGACAGGAGATAATGATGCCCGAGTATCAGGACTCTGATACAAATTCATGAATTTAAGACGAGCGGTGACGTAACTCTGACATTGGTGGGACACAAAGTTCCTCAGCAGATTCAATAATGAATTGTTGAGGTTTTGCGTTTTATAATGTGGTGTTCCACCTTCATCTCGGGGATTTACCAGAATCTACAGCCCCTGAGTTCCCAGAACAGCAACAATCAGCCTGGTCAAACTTGATCCTGGTTCCAATTCAATCACCAATTACCCATGTAGCCGATCACCAGCTTACAAATCACCAGCTACATCCATATTTACCAGCACACTGTCTGCTCTAATGTTTACTACTATCTCAGACTCAGTGTACGACTCACCTGATCTTCTTCATAAATCCATCTCTCTTGTTCTTGGTTCCTTCACCCTTGGCCTTTTTAAATTCTGGTTCACATTTTAATGTCATGGCATCATCTGATTTTGTCTCTGTTTCCTGTTGGCCGTGTCTAGAAACAAATCACAAATATTTCTGTATTTCATCACAAATCTATTACTTGGTGCAACCTGCATTCTGTTGTTAAAACTTATTCTGCTTCCTTTTTCCCTTTAACCCAGAAACCCTTGTGTATTTGCTGCTATTTCAATATTATGTACATCTGTAATGTAGAATTTGCTGTGAGTGTAGTGCCAGTTATGATTTTAGAGAGGGTTTAAAGAGAAGCGCTTCCTGAATGGATTTGAACCATGCTTTCTGTCAATCAAATCAATCTGTTTACAAAAATCAGTGTCTGATTTCTAACATATTATACACCCCTGATCTATCACGCTGAAGCATGAGAAACTGTATCCTCTCAGGGGAGGATACATCGAATATGTTTAATTTAATCTCAGGGTTTCCCTGTGTATTGATTCATGGAGGATGGTGGTGGCTTCATGAGATTTATAGTGATGGCTGGCCATTGGTTGGGATGTTTTTTCTGAAAACCTTTGGATCTGTATAGAGATCTCTGCACAGTGTGCTCAGCTCATTTATAAGTTCAAGGTTGCCAATGAATAGTTTTGATATTGCTGTTTGTGTTAACAAAATACACATAAAGCGTATTCTGCTATATATGAATTTAAAGTCAAGCTATTTATCCCCAAGCAAAACTTTCCACTGTCTATTTATCACAGATTAAAGAACTTTTTATAAAGTTGATTCTTTCTGAAACTGTAAGTCAGCTGTTGTTTTAGCGAGTTGGACTGTGTTGTGTCATTCATTGCTATTGTATTTCAATTACTCAAATTATTCAAATTTGCTGGTAACCGGATTACTTTAGCTTTTGCATAAACATTGATGCTGGAGAGAGAAAAACAAAACAGTTGTAAGTTCATAAGCGTAATAAATGAGCTCAAACTGGGAGATATGAATGCTGTGAGAAATCCTAGCAGCCTTCTAGAAAAAACAACACGTTTATAAATGTATATCACAAATTGTTAACTTCATGACAGCTTTGCTAATTGGCTGAAGTTTATTTTACGCTAATTTTCAGCCAATCAGCCCCCACATCATGATCCATGCACGATTAGCCACATTTTGACAACCTACTAGCACACACTTCAATGAACGAAAACATATTGACTTGGTAGTTTGTCTAAAAATGTAATTTTGTCTGATCAATTATAAATTATGGGTGACTAAATTAAATCATGATCATTCATCCAGTTTCTTTGTGAGTCTGGGTACACTACTGATATTTTAATGTTTTGTTTTTCATTCTTCTTCTTCTACTTACATAATTAATGATAAACAAACATTTAGTGTACCTTTAATACAGAGAACACTTGCCACTTGCGAAGCACAGCTGTAGCCAATCAGGGTCCAGTTTCCTGAAGCTGTGCTAGTGGTTTCTGGGAAATTGAATGCTGGTATGATTAGTTGAATTGTATCTAATTTGCTCACCATTACAAAAAGTTTTGTTTCTCACAATTTCTGTCATTCTTTCTATCAATGATAAGGCAGTACTTACTACTGATATCAACCAGAAAGTTTTGATCATTTCATCTTGTTTTAAAGTGGTTTTACAGCACAAAAACATTCACTTCAGGTGAATTTGTGCCTATATTTTGCATGGGAGTTCATGTGAGTGTTAATATTTTTTATGCAATATACTGGTGAGAATTGAGTTGGAGATAAAAATTATAGAAACATTTATTTTATTGTTGTTACTGAACATGATAGGTAAAATAATGACATTTAAAAACGAACAGAGAAACTTTTTTCTACCCAAAACTTGAGAACTGGCCCAATCACACTCATATATTGTACAAAAAGACTCTGAAATCCAAATCCCAGATTTTGCATGTTGATAGATTTGGGCTTCTGCAGTTTGGAGGTTTAGTCTCTCAGGAGGTTTATAAATATTACTGAGTGATGCTCGGTGAAAATGTGTCAGACGTAGTCAAGCTTGACCTGGCAAAAGCGACTTGGGACAGATGGCCTCAAGCACACACAACCAACTGTGAATTCTCAGGGTGAACAGAACACAACATGGTTTTGCCGATTCCCTTTCTCTTGTATTCTCAGTTGTATTGCGTTTTAACAAGAAAACTTACAGAGAGATTCAAATGTCATGCACAATGATTCTAATGTGGGGGGTTGTGTGTTACAGTACATTTTCCTAGCGAGCACATGACGAAGGCCTCCATTGACCTACTTTACACTAAGCAAGCAGAATATCCACAAACATGAAGCTACACATTTCTTGGTTTGTGCACAGTTTTGAGATCTGCATGGGACCATTGATGATTGATGAGTCATTTACAACCCTGGAACTGATCCCAATCTGGCTGTAAACCTGTTACTGAACACCTAGAGGCATGCTACCCACAGGCAGATGTTAGTGTGTGTTGCCACCGCAGGCTGCTACCTGTATCCGAGCCTGTCATTGGGACCAAAGGCATGAGATAAAGCCAAAGGGTGCGCAGCTGTAACTGGGTGTTTTCAAACATCACAAGATATATAGAGTTTTACGACGGTGCTGTGGTGCAGTTTCAAAGAGAGTTTACAGCCACCTCACAATTTACTTAGTTCTTGATTTATGAATTTTACAAGAAATTGTGAACAGTTCCTTCCCAAGTTAAACTCACAAAAGACCGCTTTGTGTGAAACCAGTTCACAGTTCTTTGACTTCAATGTTAACAGTCCAAACAACACATAGTTTCACTACATGAGATTTAAGAATTAAAGATTTAAATATACCATGGAGGAAAACAATTTTGGTAGAGTAACAATTTTGGAGAACTCCTCCCTTTGACCTAAAGTTGAATGTAGACTTGTGTGATTTCTAAACTATGCTTGTTTTTTTTTTTTTCTAGAAAGTTTGAATTTTCTATGTTAAACATTTTACTTTACTATACTGGATACCACAAAGAATGTTGCTCCTTGTTTAGCTAAGGTAGATTAGATTTTCCTATCGCTGTTTTTTCTCATGTGCTATTAGGCGGTGATGATGTTATTCATATTATTACCAAGTTTGTTGTCAGCAGATGCCTTATGTATCAAAATTATATATGTACAGAATCGGTCAAATTTCAACTTCAGAAATACTAACTGTGAAGTGGTTACTAATTGTTTGAAACAACACCTGGAATATGAGCACAATCACCTCTATTCTAATAGCAGAAACTGACCAGAAAACAACAGGCTTTTACATACAATTGTAAATTAATGCATGCAATAAATGGATACTTGGCCACAGTGATTGCAAGCAACTAAGTCTTTGTATGTGATATCTTTTGCATTTGAAACAGGAAATGTTCTCATTCATATTTAACCTGTTTTTGGACAGTAACAAGCGACAATCAAGTTTTTGCTTTGGCAACCTTTAAGCCACACAACCAGAGGACTGTTTGGAAAGGGCTCCAGTAAATATAGCTTCTGGATGGAGGCTGCTGATGACAGCCATAATTACAGCTAAAGGTGAAGCAGCAGCTTTGAGAGGGAGAGAAAGAGGGAGGAGTCTGCTCTGATTAAGCCTTTCTGGATACATTCAGCCTCCAAGACAATCTTCGAACATAGAGCCACCACATAAGAGACCAATGTCCAGCAGGTTCAATTAGCTTGCTAGGAAGTACATGTGATATGTCATTTTTCCACTAGACCACTGTGCTGAGTCTGGTGCACAATGAAGCAGGATACAGTAAGTATTGAAATTCTGGCTTTCACCATCCTCACAAGCATCAAATTAATCATGCAACACATCTACAATGGTTATTTTCAAACCATTTTCACATTTAACTAATCCGTCTTGAGTCATACCAATCCAACACTTAACAACTATATTTAAATCTGTTGCTAGGACACTGGGACTCCTGCATAAACATTACATTGTAACCCATAGAGTGCAGGTTTCATGTAGCCTACAGACACACTGGGCTATTTAAAATATGCAAAACTCCTATAGGCAAGTATTTTAAGCAGCTCAGGATTCACCCTGACAGCTGAGCACATGCCCTAGTGATGCCAGCTCTTGATGTGGCACACAACAGCGTGTTTCAGCCAAACCCTGAGCCAGTCATGGTGAATAATGCATGTTTCAGTGACAGAGAGAAGTTGCTCCGCCCACTATCCGATAGCTGCCTGCTGATTGGTCAGTGGTGTCTTGTGGGAGAGCTACAAATCTCTTCGAGAAGAGCACTACTTATGATTTTTGATCCGCTGCTGTCGCGCTGCGCGATTTGTCTCTTTGGAATTTGATGTTTTCAATACGCTTTATTTGTATTTCGTTTGCAAAACACACAAACTACTCAGAGGAGGAGCCATAGTGTGGTCGAACGGATGGAAGTGGCCAACTCCACTGAATAGCATTCACTGGGAATAAGTTTTCGCTGTCGCGCGGTGAGTACGTGATGCTTTTGTTGCTGAATGGCACTTACGTTATGTCTTAACTATCGACTTCAAAGTGCAAACGAGCTGCTTTGTAAACGTTTGTTTTGTGTTGACATTTCAAAACGGCCTCTTTTCACAAATAAATATAGCTTACCAATTTTGGTTCACATTATGCTTGTATTGATGTGCACATCCGTTAGCGTCTTGAGTTTACCTGTTATTCAAATAACGTTACGCAATTTTCCAATTGTAAACAAGCTCTGTGATTTTCTATTCAATCTTCTATAAACGTAGGTTTTCTTTCTCTGATGTTTCAGGCATTGGTTCTATTTTCCCGAATCTCCTTGTCACTAAACTGAGTCAGACATCAGCTCGCATCTCATCTCGAGCAAGTTCTTCATCTGAGTCGGATCTAATGAATCGAGTGAAAGGAACTTTAAACATTAATGAATCGTTACTAAAAATGACTTAAGCCGTTAAAATGTATTAAAAACGCTAAAGATAATTTTTTTGCTGATGGATGCGATTGTTTCAAATTTCAATTTAAAAGCCATGAACTGCTTATTATCTCATTGTTCTATTTATTGAAGTCTATGGATAAATCAAAATAAAATACTCTGTTTGGTACTGTTCCTTGCTTTTGTTGACCAAAGGTTTTGAATATTCATAGTTGAAAAGTACTGATAAGATATGCAATGGTTGTCACCATACAAGTTTAGGAATTCAGTCTAAAGCTGCTGTACCACCTAATTTTAGTAACGGCATGGCTTGGTATGGCTTAGCTCTACTTGCCACAGTTCACCTTTGCGTTTCCACCGACTTCCTGTTTTTGGGCTTGGTTAAACTGGTCACTCAAAATGTGCCACTCTGCTGCTGCCTCATTAGTGAACGGGAAAGAAATATGGAATGTCTTGGAATCTTTATCGATTAGACATTCTATTTTATCATAACTATTTCTCGCTATTCCATCAAGCTCTTGCAGGATACTGTTTTCTGTGATCATTTGTCCATGGTTGAGCGATTTTTCTTTTTAAAATGGTAGAATTGTTGGCTGGCTATTATGAAACTGTGAGGTTGTGCTGTTTTTTTTAAGTTGCTCACTGTATTGACCCATGGAGTGATGACTCTTTCTGGTCAGTCAGTAGGCACTGCAACTGACTAGTCTGCGATCAACAGGATGTTGTCACACTTTTCAAACAAGTAAGACGTCAGTTTGAACGGTTCAGGAACCTCATACAATTTAGTCAAATACTTCTTAAGGGTACAAAACGTGGTGGAAAAGCACACCAAGTCGTGCCATGCCATTGCAAAACAGGTACTTGTAGGATGTTTGTGACTCTTATGATGGAACAATTTTTGGAAGGAGTTTGGACTTAAATGTTTGCATGAGCAACATGAACACAACAGAGTTCCATCAAGTAATTTCTGTACTTCTTATTAAAATGGGATCCCCAAAACAAGGTGCTTTCAGACCAAGTCCATTGTGAGGTGGTAATCTGATTCATCCACCAATATTGATTGACGGGCAGTTGCTCTCCCCTCAGTTTGTTCTTTCATGCGACATTACTTTGCCACTTTACCTGTAGAAAGTTAAACAAGGAAGTCGAAGAAATGTCCACAAAGATGCTCTATTTCAGGATGTAAACCTCAATACGAGAGCCTGCATCATCTCCCTGCTCTGGGTTGTACATGTTCAAAATATGTTGCTGCGTCCCTTGCTGTTAACACCCCAAAAAGTTTTAACATGTAATTATGAAAGATCTGAATTGTGTTTTTATACTGAAACTTAACTTGACACATTCAGGATTCCTCACATCCTATAAAAAGCACAAAACTATGTTCAGTTTACTTCTCATGTTAGTGAAAACAATTTTTTTGTCTGGTGTCAACGAACTCACACACTACATCTTACCCATAATTCCGTAACAGCTGTTGGTATGTGATGAAAAATCTCAATGTGTCATTACAAAAGACAAACTGTCATCAGATAAGCAGACACATATATCTGTTTGAACTTGCTCTGGAATACTTTGGCAGCTGTCTGTTCAATATTTCAAGAGCTCATGTGAACGACAAGGTGCCACAGGTTTACATTGTGAAAATTCTCGCCTTTATCATGTGCTAATTAAATTACTTTTAACACACACTTTACCCAAATCATTTTATATATTTCATTAGCACTCGGTCACCTTTTATGTTTTATCTTGGATTAAGACTAAGGGGAATTTTTTGTGGCAAATGAGCCTTTCTCAGAACTTCTCTGAATACTTCACACTGATAAACATTTCCGTTTTACCCAAAAAACCTCTAAACTCCAGTCGGTTGTGATTTCAGACAAACATTTAGGAAAGGGGGTCTTGATTTTGAGTGTGTTGAGCTTGTGTGCTACTGTATTTATTGTGTGCTATTGTAAAGTCCTTTGGCAGATTCCTTACTCCGCTTTACTGCAGGATCCACCAAAGCTTCCAAAGCCAGTTCTCTAGCAGAACTTCATGAGCTGATGTTAAGTGGTTTACGGTCATGTTTCTCTCATGTGTTTTTCTTTGGGCTTTATCTGTTTGGAATATCCCTGAAGATAACATTCCTTTTGTGGTCATCAGTGAATAATCCCACTTTGGAGCTCTTCAATCACTGCAAAGACACTTAGCTGTAGACCCCTCACTATGCAATGCTATTGGTATTTGATGTTCTAAGAGACGTGTACTAGATGCATCTTGTTTCTTGAGCTGCTCATCCCTCCACTCACTCAGACAGACATGTAATTGAGTTACTTTCTTGTGTTTGAAAGTGTGTCTTTTTCTTGTTCAGACATATTCCAGTCTGACCTTAGAGCTGGAAGAATTGTATTTCTTGGAAAATGAGGAATAGAAATGTTTAATGGGCCTATTATCGCTTTTCTTAGAAACTTTTTAGTTTATTGTGAGAGCAAGAGGAAGGCGGTCTGTTGTGTGCAAAGTCATTTAGTGCTTATGACAGGGGGCACTGCATGGTTTTAGGTCACATTATATCTGTAATGGAAGCTTAATCAAATCAGTGTTGTCAGCATGAGGCTCCTCAAGTACCAGTTTTACAGATTCAGTCTCCTAAGAAAGAAAGAGATCTCTCTTTCAAGAAAGATCTGCTAAAGGAAGATTTTCAATAACAAACATAAACAAATAGCGTATTGACATTGGACTAAATTGTTCTATGGAGTGACAAAATTTGCTTCTGCGTCTGGTAGTAGTCATCTGATTGTTTGGGTTTGGTGGAGAATGCTACTGGTCTAACTGTATTATGCAATCTTTGAAGGAGGGGGTATATGGTGTGGGGTTGTTTTTAGTTCTAGTGAAGGTAATGTGGCATGCTTCTGCAACCATATAGATGTTTAACAGTTCCACTTAATAATTTAGGATGTGCCACTTCAACCACAAAGTAAGGTCTAACATAGATCAGTAAGTTAGATGTTTGTGAAAATTATGAGTCTGACTTTCTTTGTTAACATCAGTGCGTAACTTCACAAATTAGGTTTTGGAAGAATCGTGAAGTATATTCAGAAACACACACACACACACACACACACAAACTTAAACCTTTTGGAGGGTCTTCCTACAAAGTAGATGCTTTTGTAGCAGCAAAGGGTGGGTTGATGACATATTAAAAAAAGAACACATATTGAACTAAAAGCAGATGAGTAAATACTTTAGTAAATAGTAAATACAATAGACAGCACAGTGCTCCCTTCAATTTTCAAGACATTTTATTGTTAGCTGTTAATACAAAACAATATTGTGCTTATCTACGTCTATGATGCGAGTTTAAGAATCAAGGGCTACTTCCCTTCCAGTTGATTCCAAACCAAGTTTCACCACACGATCTATGGCTGAAGGACGTCATTCACTAGTTTAGGTATTTTTAGTTTAGGCTGGAATAAACAGTTTCCCCAAGCAACTATCTTTGAGATCCATGGTCAGTGAAACAATGGACTAAGCATAAGCTGATGAGCTAAATGTATTTGCTTTTCTTTGTTTGTTTAGCAGTTGGAAAATGTGGAGTAATCTGAACGGTTGTTGAGGATTATGTCCAAAATGACATCGGCTGCTTTAGATCCTTTTTGTTTTTCCCCTTGGCATATTATTTAGACAAAGCCTTTAAAGGGTTTTAAGTCTTTAAAAGGGTGCTGTAAATGAACAGATTGATAACGTAATAGATTACTATCTAGAGTTTCTCAAAATGGCTTTTAACTTTCCAGTATGGTTTATAAAGTTCTGCAGATTCTTGCAAGAGGCTTTAAATTAGTCCTTGACATGACATTCAGTTTATTCATTATAGAACTTGGAACACACCCGACTCTCACAAAGCTACTGTGTTTTTTTTGAAGCAAAAACCACATTCTCACGAGACTCTCTCCTTGCAATTTTGTCTTAGAGCAGGGATGAATGTTTTGGCTTGGGGGCCACATTGACTTCTTTTTAAATTTTACAAATGGGCCGGGTCAGCACAAGATATGATACATATAAAAAACTGCATTTGTTAAAAGTACATATCAAACATAAACAGGAAAATTATCATTATCATAAATCATTATTCTCAAATAGCTCCAAAAACGAAATAATCTCCTGTTTGAGCTCCCACACACGTTGACATACTTTCCCCAACTTAACCAGCAGACATTAGAATGGTAAAGTAAGTGTGTGTGATCAGCGTCACTTTCTTCAAGAAAATGTATAACACACTGTTAAACAAATCCTCTATCAGTGTCTTTCCTTTCAGGGATTCCATATCCAAAAACACCTCTGTTAACTCAAAATTCTAATTAATCCCTGTAAGCTAGCTACCAACCTGTCAGCGGTAGCCGTACATTCTTGTGTTGAAAGGTTGCTGGCATAATTAGCGTGCTTGGTGAAAAAATGACAGCTGATGTTGTATGTATTCTTTGCAAATGAGACATACAGCCTTGGACCGGACTTCGGTAAAAAAATATTTAGGCGTCCAATCTTTCTTAAACATCTCAAAGCGCTCTTTTCTTGACTTTGCTGCAGATGGGATCTGATCTGAACAGTAGTAGAAGGAGGATTATTGGAAATGGCTCAGGCTCCGCAAAATCAAGTCACTGCGCCACCTGGTGTTGAAATACTCGTCATTCCAAGTCAAAATGAAAAGAATGCAATCACGAACATCAAACTGTATTTCTGTACCAATCTTCAACGGGCTAGATTAAAAATACCAACGGACCGTAGTTTGCCCACCCTTGTGTTAGAGGATGAAATGTTGTCGCTCTTTTTATTGTTTGTGTACGATCTCTAAAACGATCCATAGACCACTTTTTCAAGTGCTCACAGGATTGGTTCTGGAAATTGTTAGTGGGATCAGGGCTTTCATCATCAAATGGGCTCAGAAACGGATTGTGGAGCTCAGTTTGAAAGCACCCAAAGTCTGCTTTGTCACTGTGAATTCAAACGTTCGTGTTGACTGCACATCTGCTGTTCTGTGAACCCCCTTTTTGTAAAGTTTTTTTTTTAAGTTATTAATTTAGCTTCTCTTAGCTTGTAGCTTGGAACTCATGCTGTTCTTCACTCCTGTACTTTCAAATAATGCCTTTATCTTTTATGGACTGTTCTGTTTTTGCTTTAATTTTTAGACATGCCATGATTCATTTATAAAGATTTTCAGTTTTCCACAAGCATATGCTGGAAAGAGCTGAGATCTTTTTTTAAATGCTCCAGTTATGTCCAGATGGAAGAATACAGGAGATCCAGAAATGACGAGGCAACTGTCTTTCTCGGTCTCTGTTCTTGTCTTTCTTCTGCAGCTTGCACACAACAAACAAATCCAGCATTATTTGGCTTAGTAGTTGAATTGTTCCACAGACTCAACTATTGTTTGTCCCGTCTCATGTGTTGTTGGCTGAATTACTATTGTAGTAATGGTAAGAAAAGGGTCCCCATCAATCCCAATGCAGAATAAAGAAGATGATATTTCTAGCCCAGACTCTACGTTTGAGAAAACAAACGTCTAATGCTTTTAAGAGGTTTTCAGGGGTCAAGTTTAGTTTTTACATACTGGTTTAGTTTCTTGCTTTGGTCAGACATCAGTGGAGAAGCAAGGTCTAGCTGAAAACAGACATTACTCAATGGCTTTACACGCTAAAAAAAAGTTTTAATTACAAAATGAATAATTCACAAAATAAATAACACCCATCTTGCTGAAACAGAATCACCATTTTTTTATAATTTAACAAAATAAGTTATTAGAATATTAGATTCACCTTGATTTACAAACAAACATTCATTTTTGGTAAATTTAAATTAATACTTTATGTTTGTATCCCCGTTTTTTATTTGTCAACTCATTAAGGATCAAGTCCCGTTGCATTTGCAACACCCTTTGTAGTGATTATTAAAATTTAAGAGTTTGAAGAAAGTACTTAAAAAGAAAGTAATCTAATGTATATGTGACTTTTACTACATTAGATTCAGTAGAACTTGAACTTAAGTGCTTAAGCATGTGTAAAAGTAATAATTTCTGTCTAAAATGACAAAGATTTGACCTAAACTTTGTTTAGTAGATGAAAGTCTGGACTGGACAAAATGAAAAAATGGACTGGACATGCTTAAACGTGAATTAAAGTTATAATAATCTAAAGAATTTGCACTCTATTGTTTTTTACACAGCTTACCATATGTACAGCTATCTATGGATATTGAGATGTTGGATTTCCCATCCTTTGTGTGTTTCTATTCTTAAGCTTGTTCTATTCTGTTGAAACCTTGGTGGAAAGATTTTGATCTTGGTGGACACTGTTTTGATGGTCAAAGAGGCGTTTATAAAACAGTAGGAATGTAACAAAATATTGTGGCACAATATAACACAGTATAAAATTGCCCCAATACGTATTGTCGAGCTACTGGGAGATATTGTCTAGGAAGTGTATTTGCTTCTTTAAATGATTGTGATTCTAGTCACTTCTGAAACTTCTTTACATTGAGTATGTATATATTAACTTTTTAAGTAATATTAACTAGGTGACATTATCCTTCACTCACATTTTAAATGAGAAAGATTATAAAATTAGCGCTCTCCATCACTTGGTTTAATAAAGATGACTTATTGAAAACATTAACACTGCCCCCTAGTGGATGGATGGTATCAAATGCGATCAAACTAGACCCTAGACTTCATAGTCTAACAAGACCATAACTTTGAGTTCTCAAAACTTTTTTTTATTACATTTTTAGACAATGGTTCACTATGTAAACGTTTCAGTAGTATTGAAAAAGAGTATGATGCATATCGTATCGTGAACAGAGTATATCGTTGCACCCTAATAAAATAACTAGCCTTTACACACCCATAAGGCACAAGAGAAGCTATTAGTCAGCCAGAAGAACTACTCATGAAACATTTAGTTTAGTTTTTGGTTCTTTTTGGAAGGGGATGTCCTCATCCTTTATTTTGAAGAGATCAGCAATCATTCATCATTTCTATTCACCTGGTGACATCATGATGCTGTCTTTGTAAAAAGCCCACATTGCTAGAATTGGTCAGGGTCACTTGGCACATGTCTGACATCACTTCCTGGACTTGGCATAGATGTCTAAAGTGAGCTCATTGCAAGTGCCAGTGTGCAACATTACCAGCCAAGCATCACACTGATGAGTTGAGCTGCTATGATTGAACTCCAACCTTACAGAGCATGCACAGCGAGTGAAAGACAACGGGTCCTTAGAACAGGACAGTAGGAGGCCTTGGGAGATCTATGAGCACATGCACTGTTCTCGTACTGGCCGCATTGTGCATTGTCTGCTGTTACTATAGAAACCATCATCTGAGCATGTGGATGGAGTCGTGCTGCTGTAGAGTTGCAGTGTGGGTTGAGTTTGATGAGATTCACGCGTGCAACTGGTGTCCGCTTCTACATGAGCACACGTGCCTGTGTGGGCACCAAAATGACTTTTCCAAGGGGTAAAGTGCAGAAAGAAAACAGATTCCACAAGCTTCTGACAGGGTTTTGTAAACGCTTGTGTGGGGAGCATATTTTTGTTACTCAGACAGTGTTCGTGCGTGAGGACCCACTGCATTTTATTTTTATTTTTAGTTCAATTAAGTTGGAAAAACTCACTGGATATTTACTTCATGCTAGTGACAAGATTGTCGTTTAGTTAAAAAATCTTGTACTGGGGCTTGGCTTTTGAAGAAGTATGTGGTTGTAGAAGTCAGGGCAGAGATAGGCAACCCTCATTCCTGAAGTGCCACTGTCCTGAATGTTCTACCACTTAATGGTACCGTTTTATTTAGATTCAGTATGGTTCACTTGCTCTTCCTTAAAAGTGGATTTTCACAAGTTCAGCACCAGTTACTGCCTTGTAGTCTGAGCATGGTGTGGAAGCTCTTTTTGGATGTTGATGGTATCTGCATTATACCCACAGTGTAGAGTTTTGGAGTTGAATGTGGGGTGGAGATTGGAAAGTCAACTAGGGCAATGTAAGACTGGCTTAGTTAGTGATATATGTTAGCTTTTTTTATTGAGAACACTCGTTATACAAACATCACAAAGTTGTAGGCAATGATGATTCCCTTATCACAATCAGTGATCTGCATGGAACCTCGCAAAATTAGTACCACAATTAACTCAAAATTATGGCAAACTAAACTGTACTATACCCACTCTGCTTTGTTTCATATTCCAGGATCTTCAGGTGGTCCTGTTTTTCAGTATGGTTGAAGATAAGCTAGGTAGAGTTTTGGTACTCCATGAACAGGGTTGCCTACCTCTGAACTATGGGGTCCTCACATTCTGAAATCACAATAGTGACGTTAACAATTATTTCTGAATGGTTTGGAAATTCAATTTCAATGTTAGATACATTATATGTCATACATCAAATAAATAAAAAAATAATTCCTTAAACCTTGCTTCATTGCACATTATTCCGTGTGATTAGGTAATCATCAATGCTTTTAAATGCCCACAAACTGCTTTTATCAATTAAATTTTAACTGTTTCTATTTTTGTGGGGCTTTGAAATGACTGATGTTGAAGGGAGGATTGTGATTTCTCAAAATCAGTGGGGTTCTTAGAGTGGACAAAATCTATTGGTGAATGGCTGGATGCAAACAACACAAGGGTAAAAAAAGTAAAGAGATGGTGCTGATTTGTGTGTAATCCATCCATTTAAAACTGGGACTTCTTTCAAGGGTTAGTTTTAGTTTCAGAAATCAATAAGGTTTTGTTATTTAAAAATCATTTTTTTGAAGGATGATCTGGGATGTTTCAAAGATCCAAAATAAAGTAAATTCAAGGTTATCTGTGCATTTATCAATGCTATAGTTTGAACTGCTGCAAGAGTCTGGATTACATAGAATCTGTTTTAGGCTCATATTTGATAATTTTGCTTAAATATTCATATCCTGACAAATCAAGGCTCCGGAGCTCTTCTGAAGATCAGGATACTAGCCCTTTTAGATTGATCGTACAGAGTAACAGGAAATACGTTTAAAATGCTATTTTCTTCAAAATTATGTTTTTGATGAATAATCGCAATATTAGTATTTTTCGACCATCAGTACAAAGTTGAAAAAAAAAGAAATCCAGTTCAGGACCCTTTCAAACTTTTAAAAGATTTTTGTTTTTGTCATTTTCAAGAGTATCTGGCTCAACTTTAGCGCTTAGTTCCATTGTTAAATCTATTGTTTTAGAACCATTGTCAAATAATAAGGCACAGATGCCAAACCTTTCCCAGTGCCAAAAATACATGTAGCTTTTAATCTTGTTTTTACTGCAACTCATCTTGCATTTTGGGAGCAATTAAGGACTTGCCTCCTCCCACAGTTTTCATTCAGTAATAGCTTCAAGACCTCGCTCACCCTCAACAGCCATGATACGCATGATCCCTGTTGGAGGTGACAAATTAATGAGGCCCCCTCTCTAGTTCTTTTGTCCCCTCATCCGTCTCTCACAGTGGTGAAGGGTTGATCCGGGTGCTGAGCTGCTGTTCTCAGAATACTCATGAGCAGTCATGCCTGCAGAGGCAGTGCTTCTGAAGCCAGACAGCCAGGAATGAATGGAAAGAGTGGAACAATCCCAGCATGCTCTGCCTGGCACAGTGACGCTCAAGGATTTTTAAACCCAAGTGGGAGCTTTGTTTTTTGTAATACAGTAAAGGATTTTTTTTTGTTAATATGGTGTATGCGTATTAATGTTCTTCTTTGTTGATGTTTGAGAGAAAAACGTTTTTTCTTCTTATATCATGGAAATATCATTATATTGCCAGGTTCTCGTTTTGCACAGTTTTTGTTTGGTCGAGCTCCTTTAAAAACTTGTTTATTCTTTTATTTATTTCTATTGATTCCCTGTAGAACTAAAGTATCTGGTGTTTGTCATATGATCAAAATGCATGGTGCTGTGGTTTAGCAGCTAGAGGCAAAACCAAGATTTTAGTGCTTATTAATAGCCTGACACACATTTTACAAAGCTCTTTTATTTTCACGCTGCAAAGGTTTATGGAGAATGTTGATTATTTTTTTTTTACTCTTTATTTTAAATATTTATGATTGTAGTGGCACATTTTCATTATACTGAAATGAGATGAGGGATGGTCTTGCTGATTTTGTCGTAGGCTTGGCGTTCGGGTCAGCTCACGGGTCACATGATATAACTGAGTGATGCTACTTGTCTTTCTGGGGTCAATTAAAGCACCTCCTCCTTCCAATTTTTTAGCTTTGCTTCATTGGTGGGCTCAGGTGGCTCTGAATGGAAACATCAGCTTGTGGGGTTCTCTTTCAACTATGGTTGTAGGTACTTTCATTTAATGCAGTAAATATTTGCTGATCAAAGACATCCTATATTTTTTATTTAAGAAACACTGAATAGCTTTGTCTACCAGATCGTTCTGGCATCTGACTTTTCTTTGCAATCAGAGAAAATTATCATTATCACCTGACTTCCTGTTTTTGGATGCTAATCAAAATTGGTACAAAAAAAAAAAACTGTAACTGCTAAAGGGAACGGTGGAAGTTGCAGCATCTAGCCATGGCATCAAAAACCAAGGAGCATAAGTGGTGTATGGTAACAAGTAAGAATCTTTAGTTAGGCTTCTGCTTGGCCAATATTGATTACATTATACCAAATCTTGGATTGCCATGCTCATGATGGCACTTTGTAGGGTGCTTCGAGGGGAAGAAACCATGCTTGTGTGTACTGAGATTGGGTAATTGAAGGGAATCTATTGCTTTAAGTCATTCATGCTTCTTATATGTTCGATAAAATGTGCATCTGGTCATTACCAATATCCTCATCTACATCCACATCAGCTACACACACACACCGCCCTTCCCCCATCTGCAACCATGACCTTTGTGGCCTCTTTCAGGAGTGTCCTCGCGCTTCCCAGACATCATGGCTGCAGGAACTCACTCTCCCGGAGGCCCCAATGGCATCATCAGGAGCCAGTCGTTCGCCGGCTTCAGTGCGCTACAGGAGCGACGCTCGCGGTGAGCTCCCCACATCAGCTAAGCTCATTCACATCCGCTCTGACCCTGAACCTGACAAATCGTTAAAGAAATCCATTTAAATAACCTCTTGCTTATAATTGCCAATTAGAATCAAAAGAGGTCTGTTATAGAAAAGCTGTCCTCTGGGGAATGCCAGGGTCACTAGTCCACTGGAGGGTATTAATTCAACATAACATTAATTTATTAGAAATTATATTGTGCGTATATAAAAAAAAAAAATATACCTACATTTAAAAAAAAACAAAAAACAGTGGGATTGTTTCAACAAAGCACTGCTTCTCTTCAAGGCAGCCTCCTGGCTCGAATCTTAGGTAGGCAACCTTCCTTGAGAGCCTTTAACTCATCTCATTACTGAAATAACAGCTTTCCCTTTCCAGGCACAGCATTATTTAAAAATCTGGAACAAATGTTAGTAAATTACCTTGTGCTAATTTTGTGGGAAAATGGTTTTATTTTTGCTGCAGAGGTTTTGGTTTTATCATAGTATCTTGAGCATCTGACCCCTAGGCAACAGCATGTTCTACTCAGTGGCCTAGATTCACCACAGCACTATTTGCAGTGCTCTTTTTAACAGAGTCTGTGTGACACGTAGAGGCATGTCGAACAGCCAGATGCCATTGTGTTAAGATGATCCAAGATTATTATTAGACGTGGGGGACTGTGTCATCGGAAGTGGGCTAATAAGTGCTTTGCGTTTTGACAGAATGCTTGAATGTCAGGAAACATTGAGGAGGAGTACAGTGCTGATGGCTTCATCCTCAAGATTTTTGGAGGTTTAACTAACATTCTGACATGAATCCTGTAATGTGAATGGTGGATTTGAATGGATCGTTCACAGATTACAGTGATGTGCCCTAAATAATCATCACAGCTGCAGACTTTAGAATCCATGTACACATTACATCACAGATTTTCTTATTATAAATATTTGTTATTTGGCTGTTTGCGTGATTTAAAAAGGATTAACCAACTTTTCACTGTTTTTTTTTTTCAAATTTTTCCAATAAATTTCCTACTAACCTGAATGAAATATGCTTTAAAGTCCAAACTCCTCACTGCATTAACCCTTTAAAGGTCTTTGTTGTTTGCATGGGATGTTTTTCCATAATATAATATTTGAAAAGCTGCACAAAGTTAGATGGGTTTGAATTGAGTTGGATATTTATTTACTTACATTTCTATAAAAATAATCAACATACTTATAATGAATACAATATATTTACATTTTATTAATAAACTTTCTTATAAAATACTCCATGTCGCATCATTATTTTTTGTTATTGTTTTTTACATTATTTTGTACTTGTACTTGTTTAATCATAATTTGAAGATTACAAGAAACATTTTCGACTAAAAGTACATTTCAGACATTGAGTTGACCATATTGGCTACAAAAAAACATGTTTTAGACTAAACTAATCACAGAATTTATCGTATATAGCTTTTAGCTGCTCTCAAAAAATGATTATTGAAAGATTAGAGATGAGGGTCCTAGAATAAAACATAATAACTGTCATTGGTCTGAATTTTTTCATTGTATTACTGTAACTGTTCAAATACCCCTTCTTCTGAAAGTACTAAATTAAATTCTGTGACCAAACACATTGTGAAGGGCACCCTTCATTATTTCAAAAACTTACAATAATTTGTTACTCTAGAGAATTTTCAGTTTTGTTCACAGTAAAATCTTAAATTAATAGAGTTAAATTAACTGTGTCTTTGGTCCAAATTCCACTCTATATAGAGTTAAACCGGCTCTGAGAAAGAGTTTTTTTTTTCCAAACCTGCAAAGGAAAATGCTAAATAAAATCAACTATTCTGAGAGGGACCAAATGTACCACGAAACAAAGTTAAAATTGACAGTTTAGTTAAAATAGGCTCATTAAAATAACTCTTCTTCAGAATCAGTTGTAACTTGATTCTGAAGAAAGTTGGACCTTGTAACTTTGCCAAAGTAACCTTTGAAAAGACGTCACCAGCACAACCAGTCACAAACTGAATGGACTGGCTACATCAGTCTGCAAGTAAAGCTTGTCTTAGATACTTGATACAAATGCTTCTGTTGGGAATCGTATGTAACTCTCATTATTGGCAGAAGAAACCTACAGTCACATTTCTGTCTGGGGACCTCAGTTTGCCACTATACCTAGGCTGCAAAAGGTTTAACGGTGTATCTTGTCTGGTGATGTTTGGTTGAGGCGTTAACAGAAACTAGTTCATGCGTTCATGTTTTAAACAACCAAATCTTTAAGTAGTTGTAAATAACTTGTTTATGGCTATAAATATGTCTCTGTCTAGTTAATGACAAAGGTCCTAAATTAAAAGTTTTATTGTTTGTGCCTATATTTTGTGTCAGGACGTTTTCACACATCTCTGACACAGCTCTGAATTTTTTTTAGGTGCAACTCTTTCATGGGGAACTCACCAGTGCAAAAGAAGCCCATCTCAAAGCCCAAAAGGCCGCATCTGTCCGGGTACAAGTCCAGTAGTGGGGGGAGCAGCAGCTCATCAAGAGAACCACAGCCCAAAAGAGTGGAGGAGGTCTACATTGCCCTCAAACAAGGCCTTGAGTAAGAGATTGGTATTTCTATTGGGGATAATGTCCTATAGTGTCACTGGTTCTCCTGACCATTAAGCCTACTACTGTATTACCAGTTAGTTAGATTGTCAGAATTGTGCAGCACAATATTACTAGATTGTTGTAAAAAAATGTAAGCAAAGCAAAGTAATCATCTTTAAAAATCTTTATCATGTTCTCTCTCAATCAGTGAATATCTGGAGGTGCACCAAACAGAGCTGGATAAACTCACGTCCCTCTTGAAAGACATGAAGAGGAACTCCAGACTGGTGAGACAGGAAATGACATCATTAGGGTGCTAAAGGTCCTTGCTTTAGTCTCCAAAGGAAACTTGTGAGGCTTTTATGCTGATAATAAATTGAATAATGAAACATTGATAAAAAAAGGGGTAAATAATAGAATATCAACCACAGTAACATTACAACTGTTAACTCATTGTTTTCAGGAAATATTTAGTCATTTGATCTTTTAAATATTCAATTTAGCACTAAAATACATTAGGCTTCACTTTTTCTACATTTCCTAATAAATAAAAAGCAATGTTGTACTGCTTTGGAAACTATTCAGCCATAGATCTGACATGTCATAACATGGATCACTGAGTAATATTGACTAAATATTAGAGTATATAAATGTTTTATTCTGCTATGAAACAAAATAGAGCTATAAACATATAGTAGAAATATGCAGTCCTTTTTTAATTGTAAAAGAAAGCTACTGGTCTAATCAGTTTCAATGCTCTATGCTAAGCAATCCTAAAAGTGCCATGGCCAGATCTGGAAAATATCTTAATATGCTGTAAATGATAAAACACTCCTGGATAGAGGAATGGACAATTTGGAATGGGAGTCCTTGTCAAATAGTAGTGTGTTCCTTTAAACCATTATTCCTGAATCAAAAGACAATTAGAATCTTGCACTGCTGTACATGAACAGTATCAGTGTTTATCCTGAATGTCATCAGTAATCCCTAAGTAGTAATAAAACGTTTTTACCATTTTCACAATCACCAGCAAGCTCCAGCTATTTAAAAAAAAACTGGTATGATCTGTTTCCGCATTGAAGATATATTGCTATTGTACTTTGTTACCTTTGCATCCAAAATTAGTCAAAAAGATATGTTTTCTCTCATTAGAATGGTGAGGGGGCGGAGCTTAGCAAAATGAAATTATGTTTACAGCTATTTGGATCAATGTTGTTTTTATGAATAAAAAGTGCCTTTATTCTTCAGTTGAACTTTTTATTTCTGGGAGGGAAAGGGAAATTGGTGATTTTGTTAGAGGGAAATTGGTGATTTTATAGTCCAATACTTCCAGGCCTTTTTCTAATGTAGCAAGCAATTTAGGATTAGATCAGTCATTTGTAATGTTTTTGCACTAATTTAACTTTCTTTTTTAGGGTGTGCTGTATGATCTTGACAAGGTAAGGTCCCATAATACCCTTATGCTTCCTAAGCATTCTCGACTGTCTGGTATTAACCTAAAGAAAGTTAAAGTAACGAGGATGAAATGTTGTGTGAGAATAAGTAGCTTTGCATATTTGATGTGCTGCATTCCTGCTGCAACGGGCTGTTATTGCGACACTCTAATAGCCGCAGGTGTCGCCATGTTTAAAATTAGCAACTTGCACTCGTGTTCATCATATTTTAAATGTTGCATATTTCTTTCCAGCAAATCAAGACCATTGAGAGGTACATGCGACGCCTGGAGTTCCATATCAGTAAGGTGAAGTGCAAGCCTTTTTGTCTAAAAACGTATTATTTTTATAAAGATTATTGATTAGAAAGGTCGAAAGCAGCACAGGATGTGGAAAAATACTTTTTAACAAATGTTCAAATTCATTGGGACTATGCTGGTTTGGCATTTTCCAGTGTCAGGAGTCCCGCTGGGATGCCTTCCTCACTCAGTGTGTTTTAGTGGTTTAAAGGTGAGTGGCTGCAGTAAACTAGAGTGTGGATTGGCACCTCAGCAGCACATCCAGTCCTCATGTAGCCATGGCAACCTGACGATAAGAGCTTTGAGGCCATTGAAGAGCAATTCAAGCTTAAATTAGCCCTACACTCTTCAAATTAGCCCAGCTTTCAGTGGTAGTATACAGATCTCCAAGAAACCGTTCAGTGCTTGTTTTTGTTTCCAGCTCTCGTTTTTGTCTCTGAGTCATGTGAAATCGCAGACTTGTGTTGTTTACCCTCAGGGTTTATGTTTGGAACTGGATCTAGGTCGAAATAATTCTCCAAGTGACGAACAGTCCTCTGATGGTTCAATCCTGGTGTTAATGAGTGCGTTCATGTCTAATCACAGGAGTGACGTATTAGTGTTATAGTTGAAAATGACCGCCGTATGCATCTGTAGTGCTCTATTAAATCGCATGGATCCTCAGTCTTCCATCCATGCAGCCATGTATTTTCTGTGACTCTTATCAGCTCACGTTCAGATCCAAAAATGCCTTTTACCAATTATGAAATCAACAAACAAGATATGTTCGTTACAAACCATAACTAAAAACTTGTGCAAAAACTTTGATGTTGGCTTGTAAAAGTTTAGCCAAGTTTCACAGTGAGTCACATAAACTAACCCTCGTGTCTCTATGATTATCATAATCTGAGATATGCATATGCAAAACTGGATTCTATGGTAAACAGTTTGGTTGCAATGGAGGGGTCAGTGACCGAATACAATGTACATTATGTCACCAATAGTAATATAAATCAACTCCCGTGTCTTTCTGATTTCCCAATTCTGAGCAATGGTTTTGCTGAATTGGTTGCTAGGATAAACAGTCTGGTTGCTATGGGGGAGTCATTGATGATATAATGGTTGCTAAGGTAAACAGTTTTGTTGCTAGGGAGTTGTCGTGATGTCATAAAAATTAGGTTGGAACAATTATTTACATAAACAATCTTTCATTTCTCTGTGATGCATTATTTTGATGATTTCCTTGTTTCCTTTTTCCTAGTTTAATTTTCAGTTGTAAGTCATGGGTAAATATTTTACGTCAAAGAACTTGACTTGAACTTAAATGGTTCATTTGCATCTAATTTCCTGGAGTCAGAATCAGCTGATGCCATACTTTATGCAAAGTACATGGCTAAACTCATGTCATCTGAACAGCTGCAATCCTAGATCATAGAATTTCCTCTCTTTCCTGCACAGCAGGCACTAGGCATGATGTGTGCATCTGTCATCTCTCTTTTCTATTACCCTGATGCACTCATCACCCTTTAACAGGGTAATTCTGGACTAGCCACGTGGCTTTCTTTCTTTTCTCCAGAGTCAAATCTTTATGCTCCCTATAAAACTGACACTGTTTTCTGTTAGCGTCCTCTTTATACATCCTGTAAATTTTGTCTAAGCTGAACCAATGGCCAAAACTGGACTGCATTAAATCAGGAACATCTTTTTCTTGACCTCAGGATGTGTCTTCAGGACAATTTTTTTTTGTTGTTTGTTTATAAATTAGAATCTGCTCAATGCAGTAGTTAATTGCATCCAAGCTGTAAAACCCATCAGCAGGCTGTTACATAGTTGTGATGTGCTAGTTATGTATTCAAAAGGCTTTAATAAATGGTCAGATCTGGTTCTGAATTATTTTATGTTCTGTCTTTATGACACAAACATGCTTAATGTTGGGGAATTTTTGTAGGTTTAATCTGAGTTTAATCTTTCCAGTGACCCCCATAAGAGTCAGGGGTCTAAATCCTCAGATCACAGCTGATGAATGCCTTTGACTTAAGAGATTTTACCATTTAAAATACCTCCCTGCACTGCATTAACATGTCTGCACTCTCCATGCTTTTGTTGTTTTTTTCGGTGTCTGGACCAGCTGTTGTACCCTGATTTGTTTTCATCCAAAACACTATACTTTCTATGAGAAAAGGGTTGATGGACAGCTGCTAATACACATATGTACACACACGCGCACACACACACATACATGAATGCATGGGTGGACTGAGTTGTGGCTTGACTGTCTGCTAACACCCAAAACAAAGCCTTGCCCAAGAATATCAAAAGTGCTACCAGTAGGTTGTACTGTTTGGAGAAACACACATGTGGGTGTTGCTCAGTTTGACCCAGACCACTTCCCCAAAAGCAGCACATCCATATGCAATAAAATGGAATACTTGACATAATTTAGTATTATTATATTAATAGTTTGAATTTCCAATAAATTAATTGTAATTAATATTCTTTAAAAGATTTTTTTCTTTATGTTGGAAATTTATTTCAACTCCAAGGGTTCTATAAACGAGCAGTTTGTTTTGGTCTTATCACGATGTGTTCAGAAATTTGAATTGCATAATACTTTCTTAAGTAAACAGCAGTACCTCAACAGCAAAAATCAAATTTTTCCTTCTATTAAATCTTGTGTTCATTGAAATTCATGCTTTTGTTGGTATAGGTTTTTTTGTTACAGACATGGATCTTTAACGCAGAAGCATTCTTTAAAGTATATTGGGTTTACTAAAATAATAAAGAAAAGCATGAAATGAAACCATTCATCACATCGAAAACCTCAATAAACTTGAAGCAAGATGCATAAACTTAAACTACAGATGAGGAACAGGATTACACACTCGAAAGTTTCTCAAATACATGAAAAAAAGAGGGGAACATAAATGGAACATGTTCAAAAGAGAGCAAGCGAACACCGGTGAAAGGACTGTACCAATAATGGGATTTATTAAAACTTCGAGCAATGTGCTTACATAAAAAGGCACAGTTGGACATAACTACCAATAACCAGGAAAACTCACTCTCATGCTCAACATGACACACGACAAGACAAAATCCATCACAATAGCTGAAAAAAACACAAGACTACAATCAATGTAAAGCTAAAATCAGGAGCAACGGCCATCAAAATAAACTGTTCATTTGTATTGTTTATTTTGTAAACAGAATTGTTTGTGTTCTACTAAACCTTTCAACACCGATGAGTCGACATAAGATGATAAAAACACATAATGTGCAATATGTGATGGGTAAATTTAAAATATTTCAGTGTGAGATTGTAGGCCCCAGCATCTTGAGGTTACTGTTCATAAATGTGCTCCGAATGAAAGCCACATTGCCAAAAGAACCCTCAAAATAACTTGTGTTCCTGCGGGTACTGTCTGTGAGAACATATGCTGTGGGCAAAGCAAATGAACTAGAAAGTGGTCCCCAAGTAAACATGAATATTTAACTGAGACAATATCAGCTTTGGCTGGAGGATCAGCCAATTGTGCCGGATCACTGCTTCTATTCTGCAGTGTCTACAGAAAACAAAGCAAAGCTTGGCCAAACCATGCCACAAGTCATCCCTGTTTAAACTCACTCCACTGATGCCTTTGGTGACTGTTACCTGTGGAGTTACCGTTTGTGATGGCATCCCATGGACTGATGCAGGATAAGTTCTCGAATCTTTGTTGATAATTAGGTCCTCAATTTGAATCTGATTTTATTTTTGTATTTTAAATTTAAGAGATGATTCAGGCTCATGTTTTTCTACTTTAACATTATTCAGCATAAATTAGGTATAGAGGTAGTCTCTCAAAGCATATTAATATAAACAAAACCATGTTTATTTTTGTATTAAAAGGTGAAAGTCCCCCATCCTTTAAAAAAATATTATAGTAACACTTAAAAAATACTTTTTTTTTTATTTTGTCTCTCCCTGTTGTGATTTTTCTATGAATATTGCAGCTCTCCAGTTATTTTTAAGTGGGGAAACATGAAAAATTGGCAGTATTTAACTGCACACTGTTTTCTGGTTTTATTTATACTGTCATTTTAATTGCTGTGAAACCAGAAATTGAATTCATTAGTATTACCACAATCTATTACAACCATTCAGGCATCTTCAGGTAACAAAAACAAGATGAAAAGACTTTTTTCAACATTTATCAGTTTTGTCAAAATGCTGTTACATTTTCATAGAAACATATAGTGTATATTTTCTAATGTCTTGTTTCTTTAATGTTACTTTTGTTCTTTTTATTACATTGTCTTTTTACTACAACATTCTCATTTTGTAGCTTATAAAAACTCCCCATCAGACAGAATGGCTCTTTTATGATTCATTTCCCATGCTGCTTAGCGTCTATGGCAGATGAAAGTAGTCAAACTTTATTTGGAGCCAAATAAACCAGCAGCTGTGTGGTACAGCTGCCATTGACTGTACCCATGTGTGTAGTACAGTACGAGATGCTGTTCTCCAGACTTGGGTGTGGTCATACTTCCAGTGTAATTAATCCCACAGGACCACCGTCCAGACACCCGACTCCCCTAATGCACTGCTAACAGTTTGTATAAAGCACATCGTTTATCTTGAACATCCCCCACACCTCATGCACAGCACATCCATCATGCACTCAGTTTATAAATCCAATCCACTCTCACAAATTAGGTTTTGTTGTCCCGTTTCTCACCCTTACCCCTAATGAGAGACATCAAAACCCTTGCATGAATATTTCATGTGTCTACACATCTTATATTTGAATATTTCCTTTTGATTTAGCAGCCTGCAAGCTATACAGAACTAAACTATTTCTAAATACAACTAAATATAAATAATAGCTTTTTATTTTTAGATGTTTGATTGTGTTACACTTTGCTACAAATTTAACAGATAGACTTGTTGTGGATATTTTTCTAGTCACATTATCATCGTCATACAAATAAAACAATGCTCTTGTGCTAACCTAATGTCACGAATGCAACAAACTGTGGTAATGTATATTATTAGAGATATTACTGTTTTCTGTGTATCTTGATGATCAAATGGTTGACCAGTGATGGTAGTTTTTTCATTGTTGGTATTTCATTGCTTTCTCAAAACAGATCAATTATACAGATGCTTTACATTGTTTTATACTGATAAAGTTTAATTTGTCATTAAGGCCAATTTTTTTATTGACCCTGGCAGATTCTTTATGGTTTTTCCCTGGAAGAGTCGGTCTTTTCATTTATTATTGGGTATATAATGCCAACAAAAGTATTTGACCCTTTCACAAAACATGCATTTTGTACTTGGTGCCTTGTTGACCATCACAGATATCAGATGTTTTTATTTTTTGTTGTTCCCAAGTATGTGCACGTCTAAGGAGAATTCTATCCCACACCTTTCTAGATCCTCTCCAAGTCATTTATGTTTTAAGACCAAAACACTTTCACCTAGTTCTTCTCTGAATCATTCAGATGTTCTTTGGCAAACTCGTTACAGGCTTATCTTTTCTTAAACAGAGGATTTTAGGATCTCAATCCTTCAGGCATAATTTGTCACCAGTTGTTTTCTTGGTGACGGGCTGTCATTGCTTTGAGCTTATTGAAAAGATGTAGTTCTGGGAGGTTTGCCAACCATTCTCGTGATGTTTAAGGCATTTTGAGGTTGGGACTTGTATTGAGCCACCGACTGAGGGAAACTGACAAATATTTTTAAATTCATTTCAAAATAATCTCACCAACTGTATTCTTTGATCATGTGGAGCATTTTGGCAGCTGATTAATGAACTTGTATCTGGTTTGAGTAATGAGATGATGTTACCTGAATATTATGCCACTTTCCCACATGTTCTATAATGGCACAGCTGTGCCAATGTAAAAAAAATAATACGTTCTACGTTCTCCATTGTTTTTTTTTATTATCAGACTGGAAATCAGTGGAAATATTTTCTATGAATATTGCAGCTCTCCAGTTATTTTTAAGTGGGGAAACATGAAAAATTGGCAGTATTTAACTGCACACTGTTTTCTGGTTTTATTTATACTGTCATTTTAATTGCTGTGAAACCAGAAATTGAATTCATTAGTATTACCACAATCTATTACAACCATTCAGGCATCTTCAGGTAACAAAAACAAGATGAAAAGACTTTTTTCAACATTTATCAGTTTTGTCAAAATGCTGTTACATTTTCATAGAAACATATAGTATATATTTTCTAATGTCTTGTTTCTTTAATGTTACTTTTGTTCTTTTTATTACATTGTGTTTTTAAGATCTCATTTTGTAGCTTATAAAAACTCCCCATCAGACAGAATGGCTCTTTTATGATTCATTTCCCATGCTGCTTAGCGTCTATGGCAGATGAAAGTAGTCAAACTTTATTTGGAGCCAAATAAACCAGCAGCTGTGTGGTACAGCTGCCATTGACTGTACCCATGTGTGTAGTACAGTAGTACTACAGTAGTACAGTTTTTCAGACTGGAAATCAGTGGAAATACTAAGGTGATACCATGGTGAGTAGATCTAGGCCATATCAAGCTGAGAAAGCTGTGAAAAAGTGGGAAACATCAATCCTCCTTATACGTGGAGACTCGAAAACTTCATTACCTTATTGAACATGTATTTTTTTTATATTTCTTAACAAATATAGTTGTGTTTGTTGATTTTATTTATTTTTTTTTTACATTACATTTAAATGTAAATGTATGAATATTGCAGAAGTGTTCCAGAATCTGTTGCAGTCAGCTCAGACAGAACCATTTTAATCGAATTGAATGTCATTTAACAGCGCATTGAAACATTTAATGAACTGCATAAATTTCTCATCAATTCTAGAGCCTAATAAACAATTAATTAGATGTGCATAAATTCTGGTCTTCAGATTCCAGCAAATCACTACTGGATTGCTCCATCCTCTTCTGATTTCACTTTTCCCAGCATCCCCTGGGACCTTTTGGCTCACTTGTTTCTGGTATTCTCACTACATCTCCTGACCCTCATTCCTGCCTTTTCTCTCTCTCCATCCCCCTCAATCATTCTCTCTCCTCATCGTTGCTTGGATTAGCATAGCTAATTCGAGCTGGCCAGTGTTCACTGAGTTGTGAATGTGCTAAATGTGCATTTCCATGATAAAGGCCGTGGCTGAGAGCGGCTTGTCTGTCGCAGAAGTATGGCATTAGCCTTGTGTCCCCAGGGCTGTTGTGCCACTTCATTTTGTGTTTTCTTTTGAAGAGTTCTGATTCATGGTTCAGTACGTTGTTCTATTGTGCTAACTGTACATTACAGTATTAGAAAAGCCATTTTTGGTTTTGGATGGGGAGCCCTAGGGCCTTGTAATCATTTAAACTAGCGCTTGAGACATCAAAGCCTGTGTTTATGCAATCTAGAGTGAGAGCTGCCATGCCTGAGAGTATGTAATAGAACTCTCGCAACAATGCTGTGTGTCTGTGTGTTTTTATTGCAGGTCGATGAGCTGTATGAAGGCTTCTGTATTCAGAGGAGGCTGCGTGATGGCGCCAGTAAGATGAAACAGGCATTTACTGCTTCACCCTCCACTAAAGGCACACGTGAGAGTCTGACTGAGGTCAACCGCAGATACAAAGAGTACACAGAGGTACTGCATCACTGCGTGATTGGGCAACTTTAAGGTCCTTTTTTTAGTTTTTGTGGCCTCCAATTGATTATACCTACTCCCCACTACACTGCATGGCCAAGCCCATACTTTAACCCCCGATTATTATGTACCTGGTTATTTTGCGCGGTTATGCTGTTCAAACTCAATGCTGAATACTCATTTTAAAAATGCCACAAATCGAGCTTTGCTTGTTGGTATAAGGTAAAGTGTCTAGTGTCATAAATTTTTTGGGAAGCGCCTGTCCAGAAGTTTCTAATGACTGCAACATATTATTAAGTAGCATGCATGAAAGTCATTAAAATTAATTAGTTACAATTCAAAACCATTTTAACAAATGTATGGGTTTTTAATAAATATTATGCAATATAAAAAAAAGCATGGCTGCTTTTCAAAATAAGCGAGAATAAAAATATTCAAATAGATTTGAGTGGGCATGTGTGTTCGAAATTGTTTGTTTCATTCTACAGTCTGACTTGGACTTTTGAGCTGTACCTTTTTAATGGTCACACATCTGTTGAGGCTTAAAACTCGCGCTCCTCTGCTGGATCGAACCAGTGCTTACAAATCGCAGAGCTATCTTTCTTCTCTTAAACTGTTTCATTTTGTGGCCAATATCAGAATTTCGGCGCATGAGAAATTAAATGTTTTGTTAGTGAAAATAGTAAAAGGCATCGTCATGAGCACAGGCACCAAACTTTGTGTTTGATGCACAATAAACGCGTACTGTAAACTACTCTATAATATGTAAAATACTATTGGAAAAATGTATTTTAATGTGAACAACACTTGACTCTGATTTCCTTTTAATATTAATAATACTTGCAATCAACAAACTGATATCTGCACCCCATGTGCTTTCTCCTTCTCAGAACATGAGCACTTTTGAAGGGGAGCTGGAGAACCTGTTGGGGGAGTTTCATATCAAAATGAAAGGTACATGATTTCCTCTCCACAGCACATGCAGTTAGACCTCAGCATCAATCTTTGAAATCCGTTGCTTTCTGCTGCAGGATTGGCTGGTTTTGCCAGGCTTTGTCCAGGTGATCAGTATGAGGTGAGTTGAATCATTGATAAAAGCAGTTACATCCATTTTTTTCACAAAGAATAATGATCAAACACTGTTCTGTCTGGTACATCCTGTTCGTTCTAACTGAAACATTTTCTCTTTTGATCCACAGTTACGTGCACCCATCAAACCAATTTAGATTTTATAACGACCGACGCATTTAAACATTAGAAGTTCACGGACATGATTTAAGGAGTCATGTTGGTCAATTTTCTTTTTGTCATCTTTTCTCTGTGGCAGATTTTTATGAGATATGGTCGACAGCGGTGGAAACTTAAGGGAAAAATCGAAGCCAATTCCAAGCAAAGTTGGGATGGAGAGGAGATGATCTTTATGCCTCTCATTTCAGATCTTATCAATATCAAGGTGGGACTCCATATATAAACTACAATCAATTTCTCGGTTGTTAACAGAACAAAGAAATTATATGAGGTCAGCCTTTTTAAGGTAATTTTTGCTCACTTTAAAGCCAGTTCTTAATGCAACAACTGCCACTATTGTTTAGGTCAGGTTTTTTCTCTTTTGGTAAACTTCAATCATGATCCTGAATATTTAAGGACCATCATAAACTAATTCCAATATTAAGTGTTTTTTTCTCTTTCTCTCGCTTGTCTTTATTTCTGCTAGGTGACTGAGTTAAAGGGGTTAGCCACTCATGTCTTGGTGGGCAGCGTGATCTGTGAAACCAAGGACCTATTCACCGCTATGCCTCAGGTGGTAGCTGTCGATGTCAATGACCTGGGAACAATAAAGCTTAATCTGGAGGTGGCCTGGTAGTAAGTAACTCTCTAATAAAGCAAGGGAAGACTTGTCAGTTAATGTTGCAACAGTGTTTGCTTCCCTCTTGAGGATGAGCCTGAAATTACAACACGTTTTGCCGTTCTGCTTTTGTACAGTATTAAATTGCTTATTTTTATTTTACAGTCCATTTGATGTGGAGGATCTGACACTGTCCTCTGGAAACATCAGTAAAGCCACTGCTCTTCAGAGACGGGTCTCTGTGTACAGCCAAGGAACACCTGAGACGCCCCCTTTCCAGGACACTTCCTTCTTTGTAAGTAAACTTCAAAAATATGTCTGTTACGAGTGACTTGGATGGCACATTGAGCAGGAGTTGAGTTTATCAATATACTCTGCGTTATTCATTACAGCATTTTTAAAATATGTACTAAATGTAATGGTAAGCACTTGTAGGGAAATGGCTTGCAATTTAATGTTATGTATTTGTTGTGATTACATTTTCAGCACGTTTTAAATCATATTTATTAGAAATGTTTAATGAATTAAAACTTGCAGGCAGCTGTTTAGCCACATTCTGATCCACCATTGAACACAAAAACATATTCACTTAGACTTATGCTTATAGACTTATAGCTTTTTTTACTGGTATATAGCAGACAATAAGATTTCGCCATCTCTAATCTCAGTATGTTACTTTGTCAAAGAGAGTGCTGGGAAATAACGAAGGAAAACTGAGAATCTCATAGAACCTTCAAATTGTCCACACTTCCTTGGGCATACCAATCACTGTGCAAAAGTATAGAATAGCATAATGACCTTTGAAAATAAATGGGAAACAGCTAAAAAATGTAATCAGGATAATGATGACATCACTGACAGCTCCCTAGCAACGAAACTGTTTATCCTAGCAACCTTCTGAACTCTCGCTCAGCTTTGGCACATGATACAGAGAACAGGGTTGGTTTAAATAACGTATAGTGACAATGGCAAAATTATATTCTATCCCTGACCCCTCCATAGCAACCAGGCTGTTTACCATATCAACCAACTTGGCTTACCTATATATCAGGTTAGGAAAATCATTAAGACGTGAGGGTTGGTTGATTGTGCTCAAATTGACATTGGGGAACATTATATTGGCACTCACCCCTCCATTGCAACCCAACCTTTTACCATAGCAACCAATGTGGCATATCCATATCTCAGCTTAGGAAAATAATTGAGAAATGGGGGTTGGTTTGTCACTCATTGTGAGAGCACGGCAATTTTACAAGCCAGAATGAAAGTTTACGTGCCAACTCTTGCCATCTAGTGTTTGTTGCTTAACTCACTGTTCCGTACCTTCAATGCTAGCTAAAAGCATTTGCATTTTTTAAAATGTTGTTAGTGTCTGCTGCTGTTTCTAATGTATTTCATCCCCCCTGTGGCTACATGTGCGTCACGCTTGGTATGCCTGGGTGTGTATGTGTGTCTGATGGCAAAGAGGTGGCAGCCCAGGCGGTGGGAAGGTCAGCGTCTCTCGTTCTTGCACACGCTTAGAGAGACACTCATAGAGAAAATCAGACGCAGTCGTTCTTTTGGTGATCTGGCTGCACTGAGACCTCGCTCCAGATCCAGTCTGGAAATCTACGTGAGTCAGGTCACTGTGTGCCCTGCTGCTCAGAGTGTGTGCTTCTTTTCTTTGCTGGCATTCTGTGCTTTAGGTTTGGTTGGGTGTTTAGCAAATAGAAGATTCTCCTCTTCAACTGCACAGCAATGTGCTGGATTTCATTTCTTGTTTGCCGTATGATCTGATCTTTACTTTTATTATATGTCATTTGTCTTTCCATCACACAGTCTACATTACCTGATGACGTTTTTGAGAATGGAGGCTGCGGTGTGGCCGAATGCAAGCGTCTGTCCTTCACCTTCTCAGACACGTCCAGCCCCGGCCCCAACCAGTCAAACCCTGAGATCAAGGTTACACCCCCTGAGATGGATCCTCCAACAGAACAACCACTAGCCTCCCTGGAAAAACCTGATGAGGAGGAATGCGCTGAGGAAGACTGTGCTAGCATTAGCGCTAGCGATCCAGAATTTGAATGGGAGCAGGTTGATACCCAGGGGTCTGGCACTGGCTCTGCCATCCTCTCGCTGTGCTCGGAGAGTCAGCTGTCTGCGGTGGGACCAGAGGACGTAGTGTTTCTGGAGCCAAGCTTGCCTGATGAAGCCTTGGAGCTGAAGCCGGTGGAACTGGATGGTGAAGAGGGCAGTCTGACCAGGCAGCTTGTGAGGAGGCTTACTTCCTCTGACATGCTACCTGAGACAGGTGCCCTGAGCTGGACGGGAGAGAGCAGCCTGGAAGATACCATTCAGTCTTTGCTGCTGCGGTTGGAGAGTCTAGGCCAGCGCTGCAGAGAGCTGCAGGACCTGGAGCAGGAGGTCATGAGACTTGAAGACTTGCTCAAGGTGATGGCAACAAATGCTTTCCTTGATCTGAATTATTGAGGATCTTTCATTGCTGATGGTTATGGTCTCTCTTCAGTGTCGGGTGCACACTCACCGGAGCCGTTCTTCAAGCCTCAGTTTGACGGTGGAGAGTGCTCTGGAAAGCTTTGATTTTCTCAACACATCGGATTTCGATGATGATGACACAGGAGACGATACTGCTACGCTCTTCCTAGACATGGAGGCAGAGAGAATCGGGTGAGTTTAACAGAATACTCATTAATTTCCTTTGAGTTAAAAACATACAGCATAAACCAATTCGTTCTCTTGCTGTCATCTGTAGTGTATCAAATGCATTTAGACAAAAAATGGACTTAACCATTACAGCGCATGAACAAATGCTCATGGTCCAACTGTGTCTCAATTTGGAGAAATTGAAAGATAGAAATTTTGCGCAGTCTCTTCACTGTGCCTTTGCTGGGCAGTACCCTCTTTGTTTAGTTTCAGAGCATTAAACAATATTGATCAAGCACACACTAGAGTAAGCTGTATTTCTTACAGGTCCAATCAGCATCCCGAAGCAAGAGGCCACCTGAGTGAAGCCCTCACAGAAGATACTGGTGTTGGGAACAGTGTGGCAGGGAGCCCATTGCCTCTCACCACAGGAAATGAAAACCTGGACATGGCCATCATTGTTCATCTACAGTACTGCAATCAACTCGTTCAGGTCGGTTCAAACATTCATATAAACTCTCCTTATTCCCATGTCCGAGTTTTTCATTGACCCAAACATGAATGGACTAAACAGGTTTTGAATGCTGGTGTTTGTCTTGGTATGTAGTTGCTGACTTCAGGAGGAAGCCAGTCACAGCACAAGAAGTACCTGCACAAGCTAACAACTCAAATGCAGCTGCTGGAGGAGCTCTGTGAGAAAAGCTTTGACAGACCGGGCTGCTGCACTTCACTGTCTGATGGTGAGTTTATCTCACAGGGGTAGGGATATTTTTGTCACTGACACGCACAAACACACAATGTATGGAATTCGGTGAAGCGAGTGAAGACACACTTTAAGAAAAAAAGATCACAGCATAATTAACATAATACACTTTAGCTACAACATTCTAAATAGAACTTCATGGCTACTAGCAAATTTTTTGTTAAAAATGAGGTTGTGCGTGGCTGATTAGTTTCCCACTGGAAACCATCACAAAAAGTAGATCCTACTTCAGTGTGGAATTGGCAGTTTGCCTAAAAATCATAATAAAATCTGAAATATTTCTAACTGTTTCTTGAGAAGTTAATTTTTTTTAGAACTCTTAGTGTTTATATTTAATTTGAGCATTAGTCTAACCGTTTATATTTATGTATGTATGTATGTATGTAAATGTATGTGTGTGTGTTTATATGTATATATATGTATATACATATATATAACTGTAATCTGTATAAATGTAAACTGTCTTTTATGAAAGTAAAATATGTATAGCAATTGATTCTGGATTCTGGTCTAAATCTTTAAAGAAACCTAATTTTGTTTTCAAAATATTGGAGGCATTATTAAAATAAAATAACACCCTAGTCAAACACCCTAGATAAGTAAGATTAAGTTAATGTATGAAAAAATAATTAAAACAAATATTTATTTAAAAGTGCTTGAATAAAAGAATTTATATAAATAAATGTTTCTTTTATATCTTTGTCTAACTTTTTGATTTTTGCGTCCATATGCTAATTAAATGGATGGTACGACTTCAGACTAATATTGCTTCGGCTACTATAGCTATTTGGTGATGTCACTTTTAGCGTACCTTACCATAGATAACTCAATGTGATTAGACCAGAAGCATTTTATTTCACATGCTAAAATAATTTCACTGTTTTTCACAAACCAGTGGAAGATGGAAAGTTCTGAATTTATTTGCTGATATTGCTGAGAATTATTTTAATTTTAGCCACAAAATAATAGTGAAGAACAGGCAAACATTCAGTAAAACACTATTATTATTAACTGCCTAGGATGGAAGAGATGAGTGAGCAGATTAAAGCTTTGTGTGAAGCTTTGATTTACTACCACTGCACCACTTTACTGTGAACATATCTACGTCTCCACATGGTGGTAAATGCAGCAACTAAACACTAATAGTTTTCTGGGCAGAAATTAGTGCTGGTCACACTGGAAGCTATATACAGCTGTGCACAAATGTCAAAGGCTGCATTATATCGTGGCACCTGCTGCAGTCATAGCATGGCTTTAAGGTATCTCAATCGTTACATTGGAATAAGTGGAATTGTAACCTTTTTCGAAAAATGTGGTCTATGCTAAGCTATGCTAAACGTGCTATTTCCGGACTTAAAGATATTTTGTGGTTAAACCGATGGATGGAATGACTGGTATTTTCTGACTTGAACTCTGCTAATGACTTCTGTTCTCTGTGTTGTTGACCAGTTCTCCCAGGGTTGGCGGAGCATCCAGCACTCATGTCTCTGTGGTCCGAATGCAGTGGAGCTCTGTTTCACACCTCACTGGAGCGAGTGTTCAAGCACATGCATCTCAGCTTCTCCTTACCTCTGCAACAGATCCTGCCTCACTCTGCTGACTCGGGTACAGACAGGATTACAACACTGTTCCTTGTTCGTGTTATAAACACTCATGCCGACCCCTTGAGGATTGAATTTTAAGTGCACTACTATTTGCTCGTCGTAGTACTGTCTGTTAATGTCATTGAGGATAGCGGACAAAGTTTACAATGCTGTTGTGGGCGGAGTCAGCGGGATCTCATTACCATTTAAAAGGCCACATTCCAAAATGAGTCAGTTTGAACTTGGATAATTAATAATGTAAAATCTTTGATAAACATAAAGTTTATAAGTTTCTTCATAGAAACTGTTGGTATCTATTTACAAAACAAAGCTATAGAGGCAAGTAAATTTCAAGTCTTGTGTTTGCATGCATCTGCAGTGATCAGGATGGTGCTGAACAAGATGTCCTCTTCATCATCTGTAGCACAGGAAGTCATCACCGTCTTTCAGTTCCACCAATATACCGTCGAACACAATGTCACGGACATGGAGCGGCATCTGCTGGATTTGGCCAGAGAGGGTAACCCTTTTTGTGGAATCATTTGATAATACATGTAAATTTCACTTTTAATCTTTCTGTTTTGTGTGCAATGCAGTCCTATTTGATGAAGCCCTGAGCTGTGGGGACACGGAACGCTCTTTGAAGGAGCTACAGGAAGTGTCCGTCATGTGTCTCCAGCCCCGGCCTCAGACCCTGTGGGCCGTGGCCAGGCTGCTGACATCTGATGACGCTGTGATGATGAAGGCAGCGACAGAGTTCCTCTCCCAGGCTGTAATGCACAAGCCCTTCAGGTCAAAGGTCAGGCTGTGGTTATTTTGAATGTTTAACAATTGGATGTTCCGCATAGACCTGTTGAACTTAAATGTACAATAGTCAGATTTGGAAAGAGTAGAGTATGAGTAAAGCGTAATAAGAGTACTCAAGAGTAGAGAGAACACACACATATATAGAGTGATATATTCTGTGATTTATTTTTTTCTCTCTTAAACAGGCTGTTGATTGTTACACACAAGCTTTATCTGAAACAGAGCTACAAACTCAGAGAGCTGCATGTGCTGCGTTGAGCTGCTTACAGGTCAGTTCCACTTCAGGACTCCATCTAATAGACTAAAATTATGTTGCTAAAGAATCACAAAATGGTTGTTAAAGATTTCTGTTTTCTGCAGGCTGTAGAGAGCATCGATGCCGTGATCTCACTCTGTGACTCATCGGATGAAGAGCTGCGGCAGATGGCCATTGAAACCCTCCTCACATTTGGTAAAAAAAAAAAAAAACCTAGGTTTTTAGACAGTTGATGCATCTACTGTGGTATTATTCCACTGGAAATTCAACATGTTAATATCACAACATTATGCTTTCGTTATAAGCCTGCCCACAAAACAGCAATGTATACTATATCTCACCTAAATTAAAATATAGTGTACTCTAATCCACTGTTTTACACCCTTTTTCGTCCCAAGCCATAGTTTTTTCATTAAAAAATCAGCACTACAAAACTGTGAAAAATGAAACCCTATATTAACTATATAAAGTTGTTCTAATTAAAGTGTCGTGATCAGGAATCAAATAAACACAATTTAAAAAATGCATATTTCTACTCACTTAGTGTGAAACAAAAGAGACCAGGATGATTTCGAAATGAATGTGTTGAACAATTCTTTATTAAAACACAAAGAACAAAATTGAAAGCTCCCTTGCTGGTGGAAAACACTGACACAGACTAAGGGCTAGCTGAGAACTAAAAACACAAAATAACAAAAGGAGGCTCAGCTCCATTGCAGGGTCAAAGAATAATCTCACTCTTAAATCATAAAGGGCACCTTGATGGCAGCAAAGAGATACGTGATAGACAAACAAAATACAGCACAATAAATATAGCCAAGACACAAGTGAAAGCAAGCACAACTGGTGAGACACAGATGGAAGCCCATAAGAATGAGCGCAAGGAGCTGGGAACATATGACACAAAGAAAACTGGTTGTGGAGAACGAGACCTAAACCGAAGTACAAGAAAACACAATAACCTCTGACATTAGGTGAAATTGTATTTCTTACTAAACATTTGGGTCCACATTGGAGTTGTCAAAAAGCTTCTCTCTTATTGTATTCACATGTCAAAGTCAGAGCTGAATCTAGAATTTCACTGTGAACTTCCGGTTTCTCACTGCATTCAAGTCAATAGAATTTTCCATAGTTTAAATCCTGGCATGAGTCGCTTAGTGGCACTTTGCTTATTATGCAAATGAGTTTTTATCACCAGTTTTGTTGAAGATAGATTCCAATTTGTCATCTACTAATACTTTAAAGCTAATGGATATGAGGTCACTACCTTGCTAAACCAGATTAGGGTTGGTGGGCGGGGCTAAGGTACTTTCAAGCATCTCGTACTTTTAAGTACTGGTCCAGAATACAGTAGAAGCATTTTTTTTTTCCAAAATAAGAGTCTCTTTGTTGCAGGTTATTTAGATTTAAAGATGTGTCTACCTGCAATTGGTCCTTTACCTCATGATATTGTTTTCTTTCTCTTTTCAGGGGAAGATGGTCAGCTTGCATACGAGCAGCTGGACATTGTCCCGAGGGAAATGGTACGACTTGGCACTCGCCGTGGTAATGCTGTTACCACTTCTTTTTAGAAACAACTGACACAATTTTCTCCTTGCACACTTCAAATGGGAAATGGACTAAACCTGTTCAAGGACGGTAAACCGGATGCCTTGTCTTTTGGCCTCTTCTTCAGGGGCTTTGACTTGTGCTCTGCGAGTCTCCGTCAATTTGAAGAAGTGTTTACTATCGACAGTATTCTGCGGCCTGTAAATAGTTACTCAATATAAATATTTCTTGGGAAATATTTGTCTTTATGTTGTTATCAGGACTGTTCTAATGTGGAACAGGAAGCATCGCATCATTTTAGATCATATGGACTTCCAAGAAAGTGGTGAGCCGATTTTTAGAAGCTCGCTTCTCCAGAGGGAGTCTGAGCTCAGTAAATGCATTAGTTCGATGCATCCTTTATCGAGGCAATGCACATTTACTTTGAAAAGAGAAGCGTGGTCTATAACTGTGAATTTGAGCTTAAACGAAGACTGGAATTCTGTCTCAATGATCCTATCTCGCTTCTGTGCCTACTTTGTACTACTGAGTCACGTGACAGTAATAACGTTCATTTATATTTAATTTCATGCTAAGATGCTGGTTTCACCTTCATTCCGTCGTGTTTTTTATTCTGAGGACAGATTGTATTACTAGTGTATGAATTCACTAAATGATCATTCATTTTAAAAATAATTTTATATGTTTGCAGACATGGTTTTGATTTAGACGCAAAGATGTTTTACTTACCATTATCCTCTTTTAACAGCGTATCCACCCAGTGTTCATCCCAAAAATCTTTTCAGAATGCTTATCCATTTTTCATGAACAAATGCTCTTTGCTAAAGGAACCTGTTAAAAGCTCTTAAATGTGAAGTTTCGCTTAAGGCAGCAGTTTTGTTGTTTTTATGAGTTTCAATACTGTATTCATGCTGGGGCTTAAAACCATAAAAACAGCACATTTTGAGGAATGTACGGAGCACTAGAATAGTACATGATTCACAAGCACAAAGGGAATCTTTCCGGAGGCGTATTTAATAACCGTGTCATTTGCTGTTTACCTTAAGCCATATCAAATATGTATATTTAATGTGCTGCTTTGGTTCTTATTTATCAAATTAATCCTTGGTGGATTTTTGTGTCCTGCTTTGTGAGTGCGTCTAATGACCATCGTTAACAGTATTTCAGCTCCCCTTTTTTTTAAGAGAACAGACATTCTTGCCTTCTGTTGCTCAAAAACAAATGCTTTTAATGTTCAAACTTTATCAAATCTTGCCTAGTTCGTTCTTAAGAAAAGCTGATGTAATTATTTTGTGATGCACGGCTTGCTATTGCAATACCTACTGTTGAAATGAAGGCGAATCTCTTGTTTGAATTCGCTGTACATCTGGAAATGGCAATAAATTTTATTTTTGCAGAATTTGGGGTTTCATCGTTGTGCATTAGATGACATGAAATATAAAGAGTGTCATGTGGCCCACCCCATCAATAAATGTACCATTAAAGGTGCATAATGTTATATTCAGCCACTGAGAGATGCATTTCTAAAACAGGACTATTGTTTACATGAGCAGGGGGGCAAGGCCAAGAAGCGGGTGTAAAGGTCAGCCATTGTTGATGCTACATTAGGACATTAAAGGCAGATTTAGATGTTTCTGGAAGCTAATGTTTACATTAGAATTTACAAAAACATGACTATCCGAATAGCTCTGCAACAGAATGCAGCTACAGATCTGTGAATAATGCATTTAAATGATTGGAACAGAATACTTGGAATGGTTCCACAAGTTGTAGGTGCAGAGATTAACAGTAACACAGGTGTTAGTGCTCCAAGTTAGATTACGAATATAATCATAAACTGTCAGTTTACTCATGCTCCTTTGTCTATGTCATGGAAACAACTGGTTGGCTGCCCATTTGCAGAACTTTTTGAAAAATGCCCACTGGCTTTTTGTCATATGAAGGCCAAAAGTAGCACACATTTCTCTAAAGTCTTTAGGATTGCCTCAGTAACATCTCTAAATGTTCCATCTAGATACATTTAAATACATCTTCATAGTATATATCTGTAATACACATTTCTCGATTGGCTTTCACTTTAAAAAAAAAAGCTCTATTCAACAGAATGAATTGCTATCGGAGCCTTTAAATCAGGGGTCAACAAATGACTGCATAAACCCCACCCACTGAACATTGAATCATAACAACTACATACAATTGATCCAACGCATAAGCATAGTGCTCTGTATTAACTGGGTGGGGCTGAACTCCTCGAGACAGAACATCTCTTAAATTAGGTCCTGGAAAGTTGGTGTACTGTAACTCGATCACCACAGTACGAAAATTTAATTGCTTCAGACACACCAGTTTACATATCCAGTACACTGGACTGAATTTGAAGACTCTTTAAATGGTAAAGCATTGTTCCTTCCCTCTCCAATTAAAATTACCAACAAAAACCTTGGAAGGGAACTGACTTTTGCAGGGTAGTTCAATGATTGAGGACAGAAAAATAATTAATTTATTTTGAGTACTGAACACATGTAATACTAAGCAAGTTAATTTTTAGAGGTTTACTAAAACTGATTGTAAAACACATGGTTCCTATTTAACAGTAATAAATGCAGTGAAAGCGAGTTAGAAAATAAAAGAGTTTAATTTCCATGAATGGAATTGTTTACATATGTACACTGGCAGTATACAAACACATCAGCTGTAGTCAATTAAAGTAAAAGCATTTACAGGCTTAAAAGTAAAACAAGGTGCAAATTTGTTACTAATATCAAAATACAACACTTAATGGTAAAGATCCGGTTCATTCACAGCTTTTGTCAGTTCACTTTTCCCAAAGAAGCCAACATCAGCTGTCTTCAGTTGCTGGAGCATCTTGATTAGATTCATCATCCTCACTTCCTTGTTCCAGATCCTTATTTTCATCAGCCTCATCCTCACTTCCATGTCCCTGATCTGCATTATCATCCTCATTTTCTTGTTGCAGATCCTCATTTTCACAGTCTTCATCTTCGTCATTTTCAAATGCAATCTCACGCAACTCCTCCAAGCTGTCCGGACTTTTGCCAGTTAACCTCTAAGTTGAAAAAAAAAAAAAAAAAAAATATATATATATATGCATTTCCAGATTACTAGAAATCTGCTTCTTTGACTTAGTGCATATATAGAAATGTTAAGCTAATAAGTGTAATGATAAAAAGCATTCAAAGGGTAGTGTAACATACAATGAGGTTCACTGAAATTTATAATACAAATGTCACTCACTTCAATCATGTCAGCCATGTGTTGTACATGCTGCGCCAGCTCCTGCAACTCCTCATTCTCACTCTTCAGCTGAGCGATTTCTTCATCTTTGGCTTCAATGTCTTTATGTAACTAAGTTAAAATACATATTAATAAATTAAAGAGTATCTATAAAGTTTAGTGAAGGCAAGTTAAAGAAATATTAAGTGGCATGACTTCACAAAGTAATGCATGGCTTTGGTGGGGCAATGTTTCATGAAATTTTACATCAAGGTACAGAAGTAATGCTTTTGAACAGCAGCCACAAACAAATGATTGGTAGGTTCATTTTAACAGAAAGAACATCTGGTGAGACAATACATATTTAAGTCAACAGCTTGTCAAAAACATCTGAGTGTTGTATTGCTTGCTGTGTTTGGAGAAAGAAGTTCATCTAAGATAAAATGTAAAACGCTGTGGTGGAAATATTATGCTTCAGGGTGCTTTTAAGTCATAGTGATTGGACAAACACCCTGAATCAAAGAAATGATTGAAGGGACCACCTTCAATATGATCATCTTTCCCTCAACCGGGACATTTAAAATGGGCAAAGATAGAAAACAATAGCTAAGGGACAAAGTCCCAGAGTGAACAATTCGGTCTCCAGATTTAAATCCTACAGAAACATCTGTGGAGGGAGCCAACTTTTAGAGATGCCACAAACCCACCTTAATACCTAAATGGCATGGAGAAGAGAGGGCAGTCCTTACTAACATATGTAACCCATTTCAACCACTGAGGGGCAATGGCTCCATTTCAAAAGTCTTAATTCTGTATCAAGAGCAAAACCAGTTCTGTCCATCTACTCTGACTTTGGACACTCATTTGAGAACTTTTTGCATTCTAAACAATTTGAGCCAAATGCAAAACTAATCATGGGTGAGGCCAACAATGCCTTTTATGTTTTTGTGGTGTGTTGGGAGTTGTAAGTACCCACCTTTTCATTCTCCTGAAGAACATTAAACAAGGCTTTCCTCCTCTCTTCCGCTACCTCCTTCCAGTAGGAGGACCCAGGGGTTTCTGGTGAATATAGTTGAGTTTTAACTTGCCATAGCATTACAAAACTTAATGAAAATGGACAATAGTTTGTTCAACTACCTTTGATCATGAGCTCATATGCCTCTTGTGTGAATCCTTCAGGTTGATTATCATTCTCTGGGGGAGTGGTTTTGACTGCTACCTCTACTTTCACCCTCTTTGAGCCCTTGACCTGCTCCGCACTCCACAATTTCCTTTTAGGCACTCCTTTACCAGTCTAAAATGATTGTTTTCATTAAAACAAACAAAAGAGGATTCAAAAATAAAAAGACTCACATTATGTACCTCGACAATGCGGCCAAGGCTCTTGTTTACTGCGGAAGGCTGAAGCACCTGCAAAGTCCTTCTCCCCGATTCAACTGCAGACGTCGGCACAGTAAAAAATTTCTGGGGGAGACAAACAAAATAAGACTAGTTTACAGATCAGTTACAGCCAATCTGAGCACAAGACATAGGCTCCATTCACCTGCATCAACAGTCACTCTTCTCCTCTTACACTTGTTAAGCTGTCAGTAAAACATGACAAGCAAAGTATCCGAGCAACTACAGCCAACAAGCGTGGGAAAGGGGAACGAGGCTGATCAGCTGTTGCAGTAAACACCTCTAATTCCCACGGGAAGCCATCGGAGCGTGTGTATTATTACCATACTGAAACATTCTTTAACCTGTAATTACCGTGAGAACTGCCCAAAGAAGTCTCCTTATGATCAACTGGGAGTTTGGAGGTGGTTAATGTTTTCACTTGAACACAGTTGCAGAAGGACACACGGTTACTGGATTTCAACATAACGGCAATGATTAATACTGATGGAGTAAGGCGTTCAGATGGAGAAACTAAGAGTCTTGTTCATATTACTGACATAAGAAAACATTAAATTGCTTTGGGTTGGACATGGGAAGTTCTTTAGCATTTTTTTGGGTGCTGGACGCCCAATTCTTTTTCTCTAGTGCTTATGTGAATGAATAAAGTAAAGTCATTAGATTGGGATCATGCCAAACGAATCGATTACAAAAACAAAACACCCATTTAAACAATGGATTTGTGAAGCCATTAATCAAACTATGGTTGTTAAACAAGTTTTGGCCCAGACAACAAAAAGAGAGAGTGCGAGTGCTCAAATCTGTTTATTCCCCAAATTAACTTACCTTGATGTTTTCAGAAGGGTTGTCAGCATGCTTGCCTCTTCTCACGCTCATGTTTGCAGCTGGAAAGAAAAAAAATGATTACAACAAATCTGTAGAGATCATTGCACGTGAAATCGACGTTACCACATATGTTAACAAAAAAACTGCGTCTCCTGGTTAAAACATTTTGATCGATTTAAGTCAAATTGGGAAAAAAACAGCCACAGCTATTAAAAAAATATCCGAGGTCCATCGTTAATAATGGAATTTATAACGTTAAAGTTAGTTGAGTGTTTATTTTAAAATAGAAAACAAAACCGCAGGCCTCAAAAACTGATTAACGTAAAAAAACCTACGGATATCAAAACGGAGCCAACAACCTACCGTTTCAAGCAGTACAGTACACTAAAACCATCTGGTAACCAATCAAGTTTTAATATATTCTGCCGCTTACCTATTCTTCCGTCTTTTATTCAAAATACAAAAGCTAGTTGTTTGAGTGTGAAGAACGCGCCAGCAGTTTAAGTACTGCCCTCGTGCCGTCACGTGACACCGTTGGACGCGCGAACAAACCAATGGGAGGGACAGACTGAATTACGTAAATAGTTTTTGACGAAATAGCTTTTTCTTTATACATTCTTTACCGGTATATTTGTTTGAACTGAGCTTTGATTTAAGAATATATCTTAGCATAATTGTGTTCCTATTTATTATTATTCCTATGCATGCACGGACCTCTTTCTAAACATATTAAATTATTTCTTCATTTTTAATACATTTGTCAAAACATTGCATCGAGTGAAAACTGAAATAATCGGCATTCGAAACTGAATAATTTGAGCTTATATTTTCGTCACAGTTTATTACTAAGAAATATTCTAGAAACAACGAGAGTCTAATATATAGTTTATGTGGTCTATAACTGTTTTGTAAATGGTAAAACAAAAAAAGAAATTTGACAGTTTAAATAAATTGGGTGAAAATAGTGAGTCAAATCTGTGAATTAATTTAATTCATTGTAAATAAAAAAATGTAATTTATAGTTTGAAATAAACTGTGTGAATATATTGAGTCACATTGGTGCCTTAATTTAACCATCCATCACACTTAATCCCTTTTGGGGGTCTTCTGGTCTCTAATCTCCAGCATACATTGGGTGAGAGGCGGAGGTACACTATGGACAGGTCGCCAGTCCATTGCAGGGCAACACACACCTAGATGTGAAGAATTTAGATTCTTAAATTAACCTAACTTCATGTTTTTGGGATTGTGGGGGAAACTGGAGTACCCGGAGGAAACCCACGCAAGCACACGGGGAGAACATCCAAACTCAATCCAAGAAGGTCACCGGCAAGCCTCAAACCGCCAACCTTCAAACTGGAAGGCAATAGTGCTACCATTGCACTACCTTGCTGCCCCGTGTTGTAATTTTATTTTAGGTAATTAATCTAATTTTTTTACTGGTTTGTTTGGCATTGTAAAAAATATTGGATAAAATAAAAGAAAATTGGCAACAAAACATAATACAATATGTTTATAATCACAAGTACAAAAACAACATTTTTATTCTGTTTTTTTTAATAATATCTATGATTATACATTTCATTATTAATTAAATTATTTAAACTATATATTCAATTTAATACATTTTAATAGTCAGCGTTTACAGCTGACAGGAAAACACGGCTCCTCCCCCTGTCACATGCGCATAGCTGCGTGACGTGCCTCGGCCATTTTGAGTTGTTTGTTCAGCTTAAAGCTCCCTTGTTGTTTTCCAGACAAACGCAGAGCAAAGTCCGTAACAATCGAAAGAGTCGCTCGAAAGACATTTCACGCTTTCCTTCCATCGATATGGGTCCACCGCGATGCAGGTCTCGCCGTCTGTTACATGAGAGAACGGAGGATTTCGGTTGGTTTGTCAGTTTATCTTGACATGGCATACACGGGTGTGTGACGACTGTGGAAAAGCTTGAAAACAAACGGGAGACCATCAAGCTAACGCCAACCTCCGACGAGAATTAAACATCCACCGCGCTGAGATTCGTGTATTGGGGCGATTTAGGTTTGATTTGCAGCAATGTCTCGTATCGTAAACATCGAGTAAATATGACAAACTCGGCAACGCTAGTTAGCAAAGAGTAACGTCAGTTAGCCAGCCACGCGTCAAGACAGCGAGCGTCGCGACAATTGACAAACACGAGGCAAAAACAAAATGTAAACGTCGGGTCATCGATTAAAACTAGCTTTGTAGGCACTCTTATATTAAAACTGGTTATGAAAGACATGTAGCACCCTTTGACTTGGCTCATTTAGTACCGCGAGTGTTTCTACACAGCTAGCTCTAGTTAGCTAGCTAGCCACAACAAACTCGCAATGAATCTAAACCGTGGCGGGTCAGCCCGTGGGCCTGTTTTCTACCCTTAAACCTCAAGATGACAAGCAAATTTTGCATTGTTGCTCCGTGCCAAAGTCTCATGGCGTCTGCATTTCCCTGCCATGGTTGTCTTTCTCACCTGCCACTCAAAAGCGTTTTTACGAGGCAGAATATACAACGATATGGATAGAAGCAAAAATCAGTCCTGGAAGAGACTTTTCAAAGTCGAATAGCGCATATTTTAAGATAACTTTATGCAAAGTTTATTTGTCTAAACGCGGGTATTCTCATCTAGAAATGGACGAACACAACAGTCAATATGAATTTTCAGAGTAGCATCATCTGTATTTTTCTGTCCTTCATTCAGTGATACAACAGTTTCTCATTTATAAAAAAAAAAAAGTCTACAATCGGATCGTATTATACGAGTGGTTTCTTTTAGTGTACACGTAGCCTTTGCTTGCTTTGTTTTTTAAAATGGTGTAACACCTCAAAACAACTGCAAATTTACCTGGCCCAAGTGTACTGCCTGTATTGACAAACATGGCCTGATTTGATTTTAATAATATTTTGTAACTTGAATTGGTACTGCAAGAGAGCTTGGTTGTAGCTTATTTAGTTTTTCAAAAACATTAGAAACCATTTAATTCTAAAATTAAGAAGTATCCAAACAAAACTAGTATTAGTAAGGAAAATAGCTCTGTCTGTCACAATGGGAGACCCAAATTCTCGCCGCAATCAAACACGAAACCGACTCCGTGCCCAGCTACGAAAGAAACGAGAATCTCTGGCTGATCAGTTCGACTTCAAGATCTACATTGCCTTTGTATTTAAGGAAAAGGTGTAGTATTATGCAAAATTAATCAGAGAAATGTAAGGTGATTTGTGCTTGTGCTAATGTCCAACTTTTCCAGAAAAAGAAGTCTGCGCTCTTCGAAGTAGCTGAGGTGGTACCAGTGATGACCAACAACTATGAAGAGAATATCCTTAAAGGTGTGAAGGATACGAGCTACTCTTTTGAGAGTTCCATAGAACTTCTCCAGAAGGATGTGGTACAGTTACATGTGCTGCGTTACCAGTCGATGCGTAGAGTAAGTGTTCCAAAAGAACATCCATGACTCCTGAAGGACCTTGGTATTGAGTGTATTGTTTCTCTGTCTAGGATGTCATAGGTTGTACCCAGGAGATGGACTTCATCCTGTGGCCCCGCAACGATATTGAGAAGGTGGTCTGTCTCCTGTTTTCCAGATGGAAGGGGGCTGAACATGAACCATTCAGGCCTGTTCAGGTAATTACCAAACTAATGGAGCTTCTATGTTCCCCAAAAATCAATCTACAAAGCAAACAGCTCAACGTTTACACTTCTAAAAAAAAAATTACAAAAGGGTTAAATAATAGGCTTAAATCATACAGGTTTAAACACAAATTTTTATTAACTTTTTTTTTTTTTGCGTGCGTACGGGTGAATACACAGATATTTTCACGGCAATATAATTTATTTAGCCAACTGTGCCATTTTCCAAATAATCCTGTTTACTTATCAATTTCAGGCCAAGTTTGAGTTTCTGCACGGAGACTATGAAAAGCAATTTTTGCATGCTGTTGGTCGGAAGGACAAGGCTGGGATCGTTTTGAACAACCCCAATCAGTCTGTCTTCCTCTTCATGGACAGACAGCACTTACAGGTTGGTATTATAAAACATGTTCATTTGGGTTGTGGATGTTTCAGTAGAATGTAACATGTACATTTTATTTGAATTCATGAATTTAGCATTATATGGAACATTAGTTGCCCATTGGGCGAGTGTCTGTCTTATTCTTTGGGGTATTTAATAAAAGTTTAGTGACTGTAATATAACATTTAAGTTATTAAGACACTAAGGTATATATCCATTCAAATATTGCTCAAATCTGGTTTAAAGTCCTCTTGGGTTCCTAAGTTGCTCCTGACAGTTTTGTAATCTAATCAGCAGTTTTCAGTCTGGTGGTGGCATTTTAAGCCCTTTGAATCTCATTAGACCAGAAGTGTTTTGTGATTACATTGGCATTGATAAGGAATGGTGCTATCAGTTCCATTAAAAGGTTAATTTTGGCTGGTGCTCTCAGGAAAGCTAGTGTTGGCATCAGCTTCAGTTTTTTTTGGTCATCCATCACTGGTGTTGAACTAATTAGCTTATGGAATAATCAAAAGTCTCTGGACTTAAGTGTGCATTTTCTAGATCGAACATTTGCATTCTTGGCAAGGCACACTTATGTACTGTTATGCACTCATTTAAGTATTTTAAGTTGAAGATTGAGTCTCTTTAATTAAAAAGTGTTCTATCAAAGCTAATTACATAAATTTCGGCAGGAAAAATGGCATTTATTACGTTACATTTTACAGATAGTTTCCTGTATTTAGCTAACATATAGATATATTTTTTACTTCCACAGACTCCAAAAGCCAAGCTCACAGTTTTCAAATTGTGCAGCCTCTGCCTCTACCTTCCACAGGACCAACTCACCTGCTGGGGGGTGGGAGACATCGAGGACCACCTCCGTCCATACATGCCTGACTAAGAGAAACGCACTCATCAAGACTCCCATTAAGGCCTCGAAGCAAATTGTCCTTATCTGCACATCCCTCAAAAAATTGAACTCGTGCTTGGAACTCTCCTTTTTGTCAACCACTCATTTTCATCTTGAGATTAATTTAACTCCTTTTTCTGTTTCACACCCCTCTCCCAACCTGTATTGGTTTGGTTCATCCCATCTCCCCTCCCGTTGATCAGTTTTTATTTGAACCTGCATGAACATTGATTTTGAGTGGTTCTCTTGGAGCTGCACTGTCAACAATACCAGTCACAGAAGAAACTCTTTACAAAAGAAAAAATAAACAGGAAACAGGACTGGGTTTAACATCATTCTCTTTGGGGGTAGTTAACATGGCTGCTGTATTGAGTAGGGATTTCACGAGTAATGACAATCGGAGACAGAGGACATAAGAGCTTGGGTAGTCTTCCAAGGTGAACGCTTCACTCATTTGGTGTAGGCATTGCTTCTCATTCAGTTCCTGCCTTAGTTTTGTGGAACCATTTAATTTGAGTGTCATTCCTTGCCTATAATATGACAAAATATGATTGCTTATCATTTTGGCGGAGTGGTGCCTGATTGGGATGGGGATGTGTGTGGTTTTATCCATGCTGGTTGACTGGAATTCATACGATGGTTATCCAGTCGGGCAATTTGTGCACTATACATTTGAACTACTTATGGCAGATATAATCGTTGGTGGTGGGTATGTGATGGGAGATTTCATGGATGCGCTTAAAATCATCACCACAGATTTGCTTTTCTTTTACAGACCCTGTTCTCAGTTCTGAGTTTTCAGCACTTGGGACATGCTATATGTACGCCATCTTGTCTGGTGATATGGCATTAAATCTTTACCCCTTTTGAAGTTCAAAGTTCTCAGTTATGGGGATGTTGGGTCTTTCTTTATTTTGATGTACCCATTGTTTGAATAATTCAGTTGAAATAAAACTATTCAACATATCTTAACATCGTGTGATGTAATTTATGTGCTGCTCTTTATTATGCATGAGATACATGATGGAATAGAGGTATGTTCACAGTTGGCTGCCGAGGTGTTTTGTGTGTCTTCCTTGTGCGATGAGTTTTCCATTTGCCTTGTTGGTGAGGTCAACTGTTGCAAAGGCCAAAGTTCTCCCTTGTTTTAAAACCTTTGCTGTAATCAGAACATCTTCTCCAATTTTGGCTGCATTCATGTACCTGTCAAACAAATATGCACATAAAATGTTAAACGCTACATTTGTGTGTGTTGAGAATATCATTTCTTTCTACAAAATTAAAGCCCCATTAACCAATGTGCGCTAAAAGTGAAGATACAATTGAAATGGCCACTTCCTAACAACAAACACATTTTCTTTTTTAGTTATTTAATATTGTGACAGTTTTGGCTAAACATTCCGCAAGTTGTTTTTGTTGAATATTTAAAAAATTATTTAATATTTTACATACATTTGTGCAAACCATTTTAATTTTTATTCTAAACATTTTCTACAGAAAGTGTGGAGCTATTTTTTATTGTCTTTTAAAATCATTTCTTTTAACAATATATTCAACTTGATGTTTGATCACAAATTTTGATGTTGGCTTGTAAAGGTACCATCCAAACATTTACAAAAACGTTCCTCTTGTGACTTTGTGTGATATGAATTACTGTATACCCCATTTATCAATGGTTTTCCTGAGCTTTTCATCTTTTGAACTGGTAGCTAGGGTGATCAACTAGGTTACTAGGGAGTAATCAGTGATGTCGTTTAAAGTAAACAGTCAGACAAAGAGTGATGAATACCTAGTCCCATGCATTTTCTGAAAGTGATATGGATCTGTTGATTTGGTCACTAGGGTAAAACAATAGTTTCTATGGAAGAATTGGTGATGTTTCCCATGTCACTATGAAGGAAATAAACCAACCCCCATGTCTTTTGAGTTTCCAGAGCAGATATAGAGATACAGTATGTCAAAATGGTTGTTATGTGGCAAGCATGGCACACATTTAACCCCCTTATAAAGCATAGGGTTCAAATGCTTGTGGTTGGTAGGTTCTTGTTCCTGTCGTTTGAGCTGTAAGAGTAGATGCGTTTGAATTTTTTTTTTTTTAAATTGGAACCATTCATTCATTTTCCAACCCACTTATTCCCTTTTGGGGTCATGGGGGTCTGCCGGTGCCTATCTTCAGCGCACATTGGGTGAGAGACGGGGGTACACCCTGGACAGGTCTCCAGTCTATCGCAAGGCAACCTTCACTCACACATTCGCACCTAAGGGGAATTTACCGTACATTAATCAATTAACCCAACCAAATGTTTTTGGGATTGTTGGGGAAAACCCACGCAAGGACAAGGAGAACATGCTAACTTATTCCAGGAAGGTCACCGGTGAGCCTCAAACCGGCAACCTTCTAACTGGAAGGCCACAGTGCTACCCACTGCACCCCCGTCCCGCCCCAAAATTGGAACCAGTCAATGCAAAAAATGTAAACAAATGGCTAATACAGAGTAAATTATGTTTTATTTACTCCTTAAAAAAAGGCTTAGCACTCACGTTATGTTCATGTCCACACTGACTCCTGGAGCTCCTCTCTCACTGTACATGATGGCCATGGTGGAGATCATGTCCACCAAAGTAGCTGTCATTCCTCCATGTAGAGTTCCTCCTCTGTTTGTGTGCTGTTCCTCCACTTTCAACTCACAGACCACTTTCCCCGGAGACGCGGACAGAACCTCCAGCTGACATGAAACTGGTTTGGTTAGTTGACGTTAAACATTTTTCCATGGGAGAAATACGAGGCTGAATCCAGCTTCTTATTGACGCTTACCGGTCCACCTTAAAAAACGCGACGCCGAAGCTGAATCCAGCTTTTTATTGACGCTTTCAAAAACGCGACGCTTCCGCAATGCTGTGCAAGCTTTCTTGTGTTGTATTTACGTGATGAATGAGATAAACCTGAAAGAAGAAAAAAGAAACGGTGACCCTGCCGTGAACATGAAACGTGGATGAAGCCCAGACGCGTGATTATTAAACAATAACCCTAGTTTTATCATGAAACATCTCATTCAATGCTGTAAATATTAAACAATAATCCTGCCATGGTCAAGGAGCAAGGTTTATCTTATTCATCGCGTAAATACAACACATCATGCTTAGCGTGAATAAGAAACAAGAAAGCTTGCACAGCATTGCGGAAGCGTCGCGTTTTTGAAAGCCTCAATAAAAAGCTGGATTCAGCTTCGGCATCGCGTCTCTTTTTTTTAAGGTGGACCTGTAAGCGTCAATAAGAAGCTGGATTCAGCCTCGTGGAAAAATTCCAGAAACACTTTTTATGTTGACTCACCTTACCTAAAACCCGGTCAAATCCAGCACCGTCCGCCATCGCTCTCATGATCTGTTTAATTGAATTAAGCGTCAATGAAGCCATTTGTGATTTTGGAAATACAGTACCTAGCCAGTGAAGGACAAGTTAAAGTTGCACTTTAAAAGGTGGCACACGTATTTTTCAAAATAAGAGTATGGTTATTTATTTTCCTCCAGCGTCTATCCTCTCCAAAAATGTATGCATGCAATGATATATGCTATTTTTCATTGAAAATTGAACAGTTCAAGAATACACCTGGCGGAATTTACTTACATAGATAAATCTGGAGCTATTATTTAGATGTAAACAATATCAATGGCTTTTATTGTGACTTTAAAATACTTGAGTCAACGTATGTAAATTACAAATCTAAATAAACAAAATGTCATTCTTTTTGTAAATGCTTGTATTGTTTTTTTCCTTCTAAAATTAATTTTATATTTATAGTGGTCAAATCTTTATAATCTACTAGAAGAGCGCCAAACGCATCTGAGCATGTTACGGTTTCCACACGGAAGGTTTATGTGGTTGTACCCTTTCCGCGTCACGTTGCACTATACACTTGTCCCTTTGAGATATACGCTTGTCACTTTGTTTAACGGTTAAAGTAAACATGTCTAACACCGTTATGTCTGATAATTCCGAAGATCTAGAGACAACGAGGACAAGTCTTTGCGAGCAGTTTGCAATGCTTTCTGGATCGGATAGTGCTGTGGCACAGTGTTATCTGGCAGAAAATGATTGGGACGTAGAGGTTTGTCTTCATTACTGCACAATAGTCAACACACATTAGGTTTAAGTATTCGGCATTCGCTTAATTATATAAAAATCTATACTTGTATTCTTTTTGTCCTCACAGAGAGCATTGAACTCTTTCTTTGAGGCTAATATGGATGCAGTTTTTGATGTGGAAGATGAAGAGACCAATGAAAATGTAGCTAGGAGTAAGAGGAAAAGAGTAAATTCTGGAACCAAGAGTACAGTTCAGAAGGACAAAGTGGATTGGTATTTTTTTTTTCATATTACACTCCGTATAACCTCAGGGATGAAAACTCTTGCTATTATTATTAAATAAAAGGACGAACAAAACATTTAATGTGATGCAAAATGTGATACCCTGTTACTTGCTTATTTTAAACAAGTATATTTTTTATTAATTATTTTTATTAAGTATATGTTTTTCATTTTTTGCAGCATTGATCTGACCTCAGAGGAACCCTCCTGTTCGAACAGCAAGAACTCTGTAGAAAATAAAACAGAAAAGGCTGTACTAACATCAGATTCTGAAGATGCCAAGCTCTCCATCATCAGCTGGAACGTAGATGGTTTGGACACTTTAAACATTTCAGATCGTGCCAGAGGCTTGTGCTCATATCTTGCACTGTAAGTTTAGAGACTCCTCATATTTTAAAGGCGAACATGACATTATTAAATTATAATGACCTCCCAAACTGAAAAGGGTGTATACTGCAACTGCACTACACTTATTTTTCTCACACAGGCCAAAATGACCTGGCAGCATGGGGCTATGCTGATGAACATGATTAAATCACTCTTTGTCCCTTTTGTCTTGCATATTTTAAGCTGTTCTCTTTGTGAGAGCTCTTTTTATGTAAACACATAGCAGTTGATCTGTGAGTCGTTACATTTTTTTCATTGGATGCAACACATACTTTATAAACCAACAAAAGTATGGACTTTCTCAGCATGCTCCTTGTTAAGCGACTCTTTCCTACTTTGAACTTTTAAAAGGCTCTTTGAATCACCTCTTTTCCCCCTCCCACTCCAAAGTTTTCTTAGCTGCTAGCATCTTCACTGTTTTAAAGCTAAATAAAGTTGCGTTTTCTTTTAAACCTTCTCATACCTTCTTCCAGAGTCTTCAGCAATGGGTTATGATTGATTTTTTTCGATAACAAAACATATTTTGTTAGATGCCTAACCTAGATTTATATTAAATTGTGCGCATAAATCAAATATTTTGGTTATCTTGTTTCTTTTGTAGGTACACACCAGATGTGGTGTTTCTACAGGAGCTTATTCCTTGCTATATTCAGTATCTCAAGAAACGGGCCGTCAGCTACTTGTTTGTTGAAGGTACAAATATTATCTCAGTGTTCAATCATTGTGTGTTTACATTTATTAAATAAACTAATCATTAATTTTTTTACCTTAAAGGGAGCGATGACCAATACTTCACAGCAATAATGTTGAAGAGGTCAAGTATAAAGTTTGTGGAAAGCGAGATCATCCCTTATCCCACAACTCAAATGTTGAGGAACCTGTTATTAGCTCAGGTGAGTTTAGGATTGTGCTATGCTAATGTTAATGCTAATGTTAACACTTTGTCATTGAATCCAAGCTCCCTATTCAGGGTTCTTATCCAACACAGTAAAAACATATACAAGGGAAATTTATTACATTGTTTTTATTGAATTCATCTTTTATTTTAACCCATTTTTACAACTTTACAATTTGCTCTAATAAATAACCTTTAAAACCATTTTTTGTGGCAATGCTTTTTATTTACTTTTTTTTAATTAATTGATTATTTCATTACATTACACAATATTTTGTCGTTTTTTTTTTTAAACTGGAAAATCTCATCGTGTTACATGTACACGTTTTATGCATTTATTAAAAACTTGTTTAAAAAGTTCAAATTTCAATTACATCAGACGATTTTTCATTGTGGCTTTTGTTTCCCCCTAAGGTGACTTTCTCAGGTCAAAAACTGTACTTGATGACGTCACACTTGGAGAGCTGTAAGAACCAAGCACAGGAGAGGATGAAGCAACTCCGAGTCGTGCTTCAGAAGTTTAAGGAAGCACCAGAAGATGCCACTGTTATTTTTGCAGGGGACACAAATCTCAGAGACACAGAGGTAAACATAGGGTCATTTAAACCTAACGAGATTCCGGATTTCACAGTAATTTCAAAAAGAAATGGTGTTTTTGGTTCTAGTTTATCAGAAATCTATTCACAGATGTTTGCTAGGTAAAGACACAGGAATGAGACACAAAAATATCCAGAAGAATTAATTTAATAAATGCTATAAACAGAAATAGGTGTTTGATTATAGACTAATTTGACATGATGCTTGCTGTTGTATATCATTTGTGTGTCACTTGTTTTGTGGACAATTTTTTGTACAGCTCCCTGGCAAATAGTAATGTGGTGCTTCATAAATAAAGCTTAAATTTAGCATGCCCGGTTTACCATCTCTGTCATGTGATTGTGCTGCCCCTTTGACACCCCTAAAGCATAATGTTTCCCATGTTTGACAGATGGTCAAACAGATGGCATTTCTCTTAACACTGAGTAGAGGCATAACATTTTTTTTTCATTCCTCCTCTGGTTCATTCAGATGTTCATTTGCAAAATTTAGGATATAGCAGGTTTGAAGTCCTTTAAGGTGTAGTGGGTTCTAGCTGCTTGACCCAACAAGGTTCTCCAATGTAGCGGTTTATACAGTTTCCCATAATAATCAGCATTTTCAGGTTGAATCCTTGAGATTTTTATTTCAACTTGTCACCTCACTTGGCATCTAGCTGCACATTCCTGTACATTTTACAATTTAAGTAGCTAAAAAGTGACAATTGCTGATTGAAGGATCCATGCCCAATTTATCAGTTGGGAATCACAATGGGTCATTATTAGAATTCCTGTTGGCTAAAGATTGCCTAATCTAACTCCATCTTTGTAAAAAAGGGAAGGAAAACTTGAAAGTAAAGCAGAGTTTGGTGATTCGAGGCTTGCTGATATGAACTCGAGGAGCGTTTAGCTGTAGAATATGGACGTATTGTTCCCGAAGCTTATGTTTCTGTGTGTTTTAGGTGATTCATGTGGGAGGCTTGCCAGCAGGAGTCTGTGATGTGTGGGAACAGCTCGGCAAACAGGAACATTGCCGATATACCTGGGACACCAAAGCAAACAGTAACAAGCAGGCGCCGTACGTCAGTAGATGCCGTTTCGACCGGATCTTCCTGCGTTCTGCTAACAGGCATCCAAGAGTCACTCCTGAGCACATGGCACTTATTGGGATGGACAAACTGGATTGTGGTCGCTACATCAGTGATCACTGGGGTATTTACTGCACTTTCAATTTATGATTGAAATGAACAAATCTAGATTTTTGTAATAAAGAGTCAGGGCTAAACTAAAGGATACAATTGAGTTCAACAAACCGATCGGTGTATGAATCTTGATGTTCTGATATGTCAAAATGATGATTTACATCTTTGCTCTCGCAGATATTTTTGAGTAATCATCTTTTGAAAGTTTTATTGTAATAAATATGTACTTTTTCACTATGATGGACTGGCGACCTGTCCGGGGTGTACCCCCCTCTCGTTTTATGTGCGCTGGAGACAGACCCCCGTGACCCCGAAAAGGAATAAGTGGGTTAGAAGATGAATGAATGTACTTTTTCCTAACTGGTACATATTATGAGTGATCATGTGGCAGAAGTATATACACTGGGAATACTATGAAACAGGCAAAAAGAGGGAAAAAAAGGCATTAATATAACTGTGATAAAATGTTGCTTGTACAGCCCGGCACTGAGCATCTCCTAATAATCCTTATATCCATCTCTCGAAGAAGATTACAGTGTAGAACTCTGGAGTGAATTTACTGCATGAAATGTCATTACAATTATGCAAAGTTGGGTTTTACAAACGGCACAAAGTAATTTACATTTAAAGAAATCATAGAGGACCAAATCAGAACTCATTTTATTAAATAAATGCGCCAATGTATCAAGGGCAAACCTTTTTTAATGCATTTAAAGATCCTGCAGTGAGTGACAGAAAGGAGCAGCAAATCAGTGGCTGGCATTAGTTTAAAGGTTGCTTGTGCACTAAATGTAACATTTTACTACTTTATTCACTTTATTTTAATGTTAAATATGTTTGTTCACAATGTGTCATGAACAGTTCAAACAGTGGAATTTATGAAAAATCAAGAATATCAAATTCTGGTTTTAGTTCTCCAACAAAAGCATTTCTTAAAAATACCTCTGAATTATGTGAAGAGATTGGCCAATTTTTGATTAGTCAGTTCATGATTTCTTCAGTGTAAATGGAACCTTGAAAAACAAATCTGTTTTGACCTTGTAATCTGAAATTGGAAGCTTATTAAACGAAATAAAATTCAGCTAAATTGGTTTTTATCTAGCAGACATGGTTGTTAAAATGAAGGGTGTTTGTGATCAAATGATAAAATGTTTTCTACTACATCGTCTGACACAATGAGCTGAAAAGACATGAGTGAGAATTCTCACTTTTTCCAAACAAACATAAAAAATGGTTTGAGACATTGAGCAAAAAAAAAAAAAAAATCCCAAAAGAACAACACGCTGTTGTACATCTGCTCCTCTGAAACAATATTTAAAAAAATGTCTCTGCAGTCTGAGAGTGTAGAGTTGCAAGCCTTCTTCATCCTTGTCCTACATTAGCAGAGTCAGGGCAGCATCTGTTTCGAGCACAGTGAACATGTGACTCCAGACAACCTTGAGATTGAGAAAGAAAGGGCAATGCCAGGGCGAATAAACCTTTGGCCCTCTCAGATGGGTAAACATATCATCTAAAGCAGGTCAGACTGCCACAGATCAGCCCAGGGCTCTGGATGACTGGCTCCCAGAGTTTGCTCCAAGAGTCAACACAGACACTTCTTAAAGCGGCAGCGTTGTTTCATCAGCCGGCCCTTACTTATACTCCACATTGGCCGTGGACATTTCCTTTGCCCTCTTTTTAGGGAATGGTAATTCTACTTCCCCTCTGTCACTGGTGTAGCAAGCTGAATTGTTCTGACATGTCCAGGGGCACTTGCTATTTTAGGGAGATCGGTCCTAGCCTACCGATCAAGTACTGCATCGCTTGTGCGGTCATTGATAATGTAACAGAGAGAAGTGATGACGCTTGTTTTGGCAGCACATTTCCTGGAGGGGTTTACTCCTAGGGCAGGGGTGTCAAACTCAATTTCAGAGAAGACAAAAACTCAGAGCACGCTGTAGGTCACCCAGAGGAATAGAATAAACTTTGGTTCACGTTCTAAAAGTAAGTGTATTTACACATTTGCAAAAAATATATATTAGTTTAACGTTTCATGAATGTGTAAAAACACAAGTTTATCCTATTCCTGGAATATTATATTGGATAATATATGAATAATACAATTTGTTTAAAAAAAAAAAAAAAAAAACACTCACCGGCCACTATATCAGGTACACCTGTCCAACTGCTCATTAATGCAAATTCCTAATCAACCAATCACATGACAGCAACTCAATGCATTTAATCATGCAGATCTGGTCAACATGTTCGACGCTGAGCATCAGAAAGTGTGATTTATGTGACTTTGAACGTGGCATGGTTGTTGGTGCCATATGGGCTGATTTGACTTGGCAAAAAGTAACTGAAATAACCACTCAAGTTAAAAATCGAGGTATGCAGCTCTGAACACACAACACACCAAACCTTGAGGCAAATGGGCCACAGCAGCAGAAGACCACACCCGTGCCACTTCTCTCAGCTAAAGAACAGGAAACTGAGGATACAAGTCGCACAGACTCACCAAAATTGGACAATGGATGAAAGGAAAAGCGTTGCCTGGTCTGATGAGTCTCGATTTCTGCTGCGGGATTCAAATGGCAGGGTAAGAATAAGGCAATACCTTAGACTTAAAAAAAAGAAAATGTAAAAATGGCTTTAATTCCCTGTGAGACACTGCAGGGCCCTGCTCTTCTCTCCCGTCCAGAGTGCATGCCTTAACTTAAGCAGATAATGGTGACATTTGTTCCATGTTACTGTGAGTCAAGAGATAAGGAAAACTCGTGAAAAGAATGAAAATCATGAGGCACACAATCTCGCTCGTCAGCACTCAAACAATAAAACTCTGTTATTCCAAGTAAACAAATCATCAGCAAACAAGCCAACAGAGCACTTGAGATTGTGTTCAAACTGTTTCGTTTAATAAAGAACAATTTAAAATCCTCAACGAAATTTTTTTTTACGTTATTAGACACAGTGGGGAAATTATTTGCCCACAGATTTTGTGGATTTACTATCTTCAACTGTAAATGGTCCTTTAAGATGCTTCTACTATAAGCAAGTTATTTATGAAATAAATTTGCCATTAAACTTATGAACTGACTGGCGGTCCACCAGTAAATGTTCAAAATCAGTGGAGGGTCATTATATCTTTGATTTAAACTAGTCAGAAACACACACACTGTTGTGTATCTCACTTAATCGCGAAAATTGAAACATAAGTCAAAAGCGCTCATGTATTTCTTCAAATAATCATTTATTTTTATTGAATTTAACACTATTGTTTCACAAATGTTCAGTTATTGCATTCCCGTTCCTGCTTGGATTTAGACTCTGAAAACACTCAGGCGTGTGTCGTGTTTCAATGTCTGAGGCAGCAAGAGGTACAAGGCAGATTGACGTCATAACACAAAACCCAGACTGTTGGATGTCTACAGCATAACTCAGCAATTATTGCTAATTTCAGAAAACCCATGGGGGAGAGAAAAACAAAACACCATTTAATTTTGATGTAAAGAAATGATTCTGTTGATGACTTAATATTGCAGTTTGAGCCCTTTTCAGCATTTCACTCAGACATAGCAGTCTAAGAAGCAACAACAAAAGAGATGTGTATTCAGAGTACAAGTATGTGCTAGTGTAGTGCGGATTGTCAGGTCACCGTGATGATGCTGTAAACCAAACGCTGAGTCTCCAGTGACCCAGACAGTTAGTGTTCATGAGAATATATTAAAGAGCACTCGTTTCAAACAAAAATCTGTGAAACAAAGGTCATGGTGAAAATGGCAGTCAGCTCCCCGTCTAGGAGTATGGCAATCTATTTTAACATTTAACCTGTAAAACAAAGCGTTTGGTGAACACATAGCTTTACTATGGCAATCCATTTAAAGACATGGTTCATATTGATGTTCTTCAGTTTGCTCGCTGTCAAAAACGCTTTATCAATTTCCAACACAAAGTAGCATTAGCTTAACACAAGATTTTTAAATGCACTATTTAATTTATTCTTATTCACAAATTAATATTTCTGCTTGAATATTTTGAGTGAGGCTTTATGATCACAAATATTACAAAATGATTCGTACTGGCTATTTGTGATTAGAGTTGCAACTTAAATCGAATGATAATTCGATTCATTTCGATGCCAATTCCAATGTCATTCTTTATAAAACAGCTAGTAGTTCCTAATTTATTAAATCAAATACATTTTCGAAATGTAAATTCATCTAAGTTGCATCAGCAGTTGTTAAGATGATTATAATTAATTACTAACCACATTCATCATTTATTTTTTGAACGTTATTTACTCAATCCACTTATCGCTAAGGCATTTTCACAACCAGGGCCTGCTCTGTCGTGGAACCATGAAGTGGCAAGTACTAATAAACATGGCATAAATATTTTCATCCTGTTCAGAACATCTTTTTTTTTATTTCCAAAAGAAATCTGGAAAATACAGCAGGCCGAAGAAGCAGTAAGTAATTTGCAGTTTAGTTAAACTTTTCTGTAGTTGAAAAAGGTTCACATAATAAATAATTAACTAATGTTTTGCAGATAAAATGTTAAAACAGTCTGCCATACATTCACCGGACCTTAATGCTAAATTTTTTTACACAACAGCTGCTGAGAGAATAAACGTCAATGTTAAACTGGTGGACGTCATTGGAAAACGACTGAGAATAATGTACACAATGAGAAAGAAAAACAAACTGATTCTCCGAAATGCACAAAGGGATCATGGTGTGTCTGCACGGCTAGAAGCTCATTAACAAAAGCCAGAGATCAATTAGAATCCCTGGAACCAAAGACGTCAGTCGTGGCTCACGAGTCGTTTCTAATCAGCCGAGTCTCTATGGAGCCAGCGACAGACATCACCATGGCCACGCAGACAGATTTTGGCGTAGCATAAGTAAAGGTGAGCATGGGCTTTTCAGAATAAAAACAATTCTGCATTAAGTGCATAACAATGAATCTTAGAATTCATTACAAGAGAATTCAAATAATGCACATAAAATGAAAAACAAATTTCCCTTTTCATTAACAAGTAAAAATGTGTATTTTTACTATAATATTAACTAGTCATCAAGTTATTGAAGCTCAGAAATGAATAATGGTTTAATTTCCAATTAGTTGACATCGTTTTTATCAAAGAGAAAGTTTGTAGCATTCTACCAAACTCTTAAAGAATATTTGTTCATAAAAAGAAAGTAATTACTATCAGTAGCACATTTTCTATTAATTAGACCTGCTTATTAAAAATATCACCCAAGGATAAAACACTGAAAACCAAAGTGATGTGGTTGGAAGTTCAATTATGATGGGAATAAATAACAATTCTCAAATCATCTGTTTATATATAAAAGATTATTCTAAATATAGAATATATTACTTTTTAAACAAAGCATTGTTGATCAGATATTCAAACGATTTTACTCTTATATTTTCATATAAATATACCATCTTTCAATAATTACAACACTTCCTGCAGGTAGACCATGTAATAAATCTTGTGCAAATGCTCTGAACTGAAATGCAAACAAAGAATAAATTAACAAAATAGGAATGTACCAACAGCCCTACAACAAAACATTGGTAATAGAACAAGGCAAAGAATTCCAGTCCTCTCAATATGAGAATGAGAACGCAATTAAAAATCACGTCGCTGAGTTTATCCCATTGTGCCAAAGCTTCCTTCCTCCCACCATTCCAAAAATAATAATAATATTCTGAAGTATCCGTAAAGTACTTGTAAATATCTGAAGCATTAACCTGATCTATTCGTTGGGCAAACTTGTACCTTCAGTTCATTTAACTCCGTTAAGTTACACATTAGCATTGTAAAAAGCACTTAAAAACAAAATCTCAAACTCAAACTTCTCCACTAATAGTATCTCAGCTCCTCGAGCGGTGGTCACTGTTCATCATCAAACTCCGGTGTCCAGTGCCAACCCACTCTGGGAATCCCGTTAGCTTCTGCGACTCCCTGATGCAGATCTGCTTGTTCCGGTCCAAAAATTTGAACTGGACAGAAGATAAACAAAGCTCTCCAACAAGAGAACGCTTGATCAGACCACATTGACTGCCGCGGTTCTTTTGCTGCAGTAGGTCGCGCTGCTGTGGTTGCCAGCACCACCGTTCATGTACGACGTCTTCATCTCCATCTGACAGGCAGCAATCGCAGCGTTCAGCTCCACTTGAGCTCGATGCACAACATAAAACATCAGACCTATGCTGATGAAGATCTACGAGAAAGAAAAACATTAAAGTATTAAGTACATCTGCTGACTGTGCTCCTACGCCACAGAAGAAGGTTGTAAATTTGGATCATTTTCCTTGGCTAATATTTTAGAACAGCCTGTTTTAGCCAAGAATCCATGGCTGGCATATAATTTTACAGCACACTAAAGCAAATGAAAACTGGGAAGAAATTTTTTTGGACGAAGCTCCCAATGACCCTCTATAATTGTGGTTTAGGACAGGATCCTCAAACTGAACGCTGCAATCAAGAAGTGAAAAATAAGTCGTCACATCCCGCATAACCTTTAATAATGAAATTGGACAAACATGCTATATTTTAGCCAAGAAGAAGACTTCATATCTGAACCAAACTAAATTTAAAAGGTTTGTAGATAAAGTCTTGGCCACTTTTTTTATGGATGCTATTCAATGAGGCTGGGACGTAAGATTCAATATAAACATTTCCACTCATCAATTAGCACATTTATTGTTAACAGGTATTGCCATATACTTTGATCAAATTAGCAACTATTAATGGTTTAATATCCAAAGTGCTACTCAAATAGCAGGTTTTGTTTTGACCATTTAATCCTATTTGAGGTACCATATGTATAGGTAAATACATTTAGTTTTAAATGCTATTATTTTTAAACATACTGTTACTGTGCAAGTTTTAGGCAGATGTGAAAAACTGAAGAACATTCTTAATTGCTTTGGCAGTATTTTGAGGCAAATTATACATGTTTTCCTGCACGATGGCCAAGTACCTGCCTGTATTTCTCAGCATTGAGAACATCATTAATCATGACCAAATCTCCAACTACTGTAGCAGAAATGCCACCCTAGCCCTTCAAGGAACCTTTACCATCCTTCACCATTGCCTGCAGACAATCACTATGAAACCCCTTTCTTGCCGCCAAAAATTTTAAATATTCCAAAGCACATACTGTCATTTTTCTAAACCCCAGTTGTTGTATGTTTTCATATGTACACAAGTCTGAGGTTTGGCTTTTTGCCTGGAACTTTTAGGCCAAATCGCCCAGCCCTGGGAGAAAACTTAATGATACAGAGGAACTACCTTGTTGCTGTGCTTACTGTTGCCACAAGAAATTTTCTTGGTAGCCAGCGGGGTGTGACTGTTCCAGTTTTAAGTTTCCTACAGAGTTTTTGACTAGGTGTCATCATCATCATCATCGCCACCTGTTTGGTTTATGATCCACCAATTTTACCAAACAAGCAAATTTTATTTTGTTAAGTAACTTTGCATGTGGTAAATTTACAAAAATAAGTTACAATCATTACTTATATTTTTGAAGGCCTTCTTTATTTACAGTCTTTTGACACCAGCCTAAAACTGTCATAAAGTATTTTCTAAAATTTATACAGCCATAAAAAAAACAAAACGTTATTTCTGTATATTAAATAAACACTAATGGACTTGTAATGTTATGGTAATGTTTTTTTTTTGTTAAAAAAAAAACAAAAACTATAGCTTTTATGTCTATGATGTCGCCTGTTTGCTTCTGGAGAAGAATGTTAAAGCAAAAGTGGGCGTGGCTACCTATTTCCTTGTTGTATCAGTATGGGAAAATTGGTAATCGGCAAAAAGGCAGGATATGGGCGGAGTTTAGATGACTAAGCCCAAACCCAAATTAGGCTCAATTTAAATATTACTTAAAAACATGAGTAATGAAAAAAGATGAGGGATATGAGATTTAGCGACATATAAAACACTTGTTTGTCTTTTTAGTTAGGCACTTAAACATTGTGCGTCTCTTCTGACAGCAGCCATTAACACTTGGTTAACTTTACACTCTTTTTACTGTTACTGTTAGCAACAGAAAAAACAAACAATCGTTGCATATTCACACAGTTAGGCTGTAACGGATGAGGCACACAAATGACAAAGGTCAATATGTTCATGAATTACAGTCAATGGGAAAGGAAAACAGTAGATTTGTAATGGGATACATGGAAGGAGGATGACGACGAATGCTGCAGATTAATTGATTGTCATGGTGCATCAAATCAATCACTGCTGTCGTAACTGTGTGAATATGGATTCGTATAAATACCCGGGATTAGAAATAGGTTCACAGGAAAATATGAATAAATAATATGCACCAATGAAAGTGTGGTTCAGGTTCTAATAAACGTAACTAATGTTTCTGGAATTGTACCTGTAGGCTGAACACAAAGTATCCACTGATACTCTGTTCCTCAATCACGTCCTCCATTGTGCGCAGTGTAGTTCCCAGATAAGAGTTCAGTAGTTGAGTTGGAAGAAGGCCCACTGATGAAGCCACTAAATAATTTGGCAATGAGACATCTGTAATCTGTCAAGGAGAGAGACAAATAAATTCAGTCGGTGTCTGAAATCTGAAGCAGCTTCAAATGGTGGTGGTCTGGGCTGAACGTCCTAATTGTGTGTTTTAATCTACAAAGAAATAAATGTACAAAGGAGTGGATAACAACAATGTTCACGAAACAAAAAGTTTAAACCAATTTTAATCCATTCGTGGAGCCAGTGAGAAAACACTCTTTAAAGGGGCCAGATTACGCAATTTTTAAATTCGTTATAATAAATGTTAAAGTCCTCTATACTAGCACTGCACTGTTAGTAGCTTCCCAAATGCAATATTAATAGTGAAAAATGTTTTTGAATTACCAAATACAAGTGCAAAATGCACCGTTTATCCATGTTCCTCAAAGTCAGTTCCTCCTATAGCCACACCCCTTTTGAGATTTGTAGTTCAAGAATCATGGATAATGTAGTGCGTAATGGCCACCAAGTCAAGTCAAATAGAACAGCATGAAATTGTTCAAATGAGAATCAAGAGTTAAGCGATTAATCTGATTGGTCAGTGGGCGGAGGTAAGAACTTCGGGAGTTGCAAGGAACATTGAGCCGCGTTCAGCTCACAAAAAAGGAATATATGATTACACAAACATTCATGAAAGATTCAGAATAAAACTTAAGGAATGTTTTTGATGAGGGAATGACACTAAAAGATGTGAGGAATGTCCGAAAAGTTGATTTTGGATAATATGGCCCCTTTAAACTGCAACTCTTGATGGATGTTTTACTGGTTTTGCAGCATTGCTGAAGATCTGAAAAGAAAATCATCTGTTTAATCTCTACATCTGTCTAGCAACGTGTTTGTCACATATCACACGTACACTACCAGAACATTTCTGTAGCAAAAGCTGCAAAATAAACCACCTAATTACTTCTAAGCACAGAGCTCAGACATGATCCATTTTAGTTCATTAACAGAAGATACAGAGACTTAGGTTACTTCAATCCATTAATATTCATGAAGCAGGTAAAATGATGCATTCTTTTTCGAAGAAGTGCCTTCCATGTAAATGCCTGTGAGGCAATATTTGAAGTGTGCACTATGCAAACGTGTGCACTGTGTCGTGCTACTTAAATAACACTACACATTCTGTTTCAGCAGAAAACGCAGGGCACATTGAAATACAGCACTTGTGTAGGACGTGCTTTCTGAGTGTATGTGAAAAATAATTCCGCTGAGACCCATTTTAACAGCGATATACACCATACCCTTGGCACGTGACCACACCTTGTGATGATGACCGTTAAAGTAGCAACTATAGAAACCTAAATGCTTTCAAGTGAAGTCCCATGAACTCATCTCCTTATTTATAAAGACACCAATATTGTGTGACAAGACAGCGATGTTCTCATCCTCAAACTAATTAGAAGCATGGTCTACAGTAAGAGGAAGGACACTGGAGCCTCAAGGTGTTGGGTTCAATACCAGGTAAGATCATGCCCCGAAATCAAGAGAAACGGAGACCCTCAAAGTGCTCCACCACTGCAAATTTCTTAAGAAACGTCATTATAAAGACACTTCTAGGGCAATGAAAATGTAACATAGATTACTTTAGACAACCATTGCATTTATTTTAACATAGTTATTCTGGAATTGTTAATGTAACTAACGCCGCCTCAATTTACCATGCGTTCAGTTTAATGTATTTGGGTTATTTGCATATTTGCAGTGCCTCATTTTCAAGCAGAACGCCTCTTTTCTTATAAAGCCATCTCTCGTGTATTACAATACATTTCCTGTTTCAATCAACCTCAAGTGAACAATCCTGTGGCCATTTGGTGCTAGTCTAATAATAATAATACATACTATTAATAATAATAGTGTGTGTGAGTAAATAAATAAATTTGGTGCAAATTGAATGTAAGATGTTGACCTATTTGAGGTTATCTAATGTGTTTTCCTTATTCACCGTGGTATACCAAGCACAAAGAGTGGTTTTCCACTACATAGCATAGCTCACATGAGGGACTTTCCACTGTGTACAGTAACAATTTGCCCGAGGTTTCAAGATAATTTAATGTACTGAAGTGATTTATCACCATCATCATTGAACTTGCAAGACTAAACTCTAAATATTTGAATCCGCCATGCCAGTTACAGACCATACGCCTCTGTATTGATCTTACCTATGTATTCTTGATAAGTGAAATGAAAAAAAGCTATGCTTTCTGAACTCAAGAACAAAACACAATCAAAAAAATCAGTTTAAAGGAATGAGGAAAAACAAGATTTCCACGAGTCTTAGATATCTTTTGGAATGAATTCTTCTCCAACAAAAATCCCCATTTAATTGAAATTCTTTGTTATTTTACACATGCGTGCATGTCTGGGGAAACTATAAATAATCCATTATCCTCATTATCCTCCACCCTATAAAAAAACAAATATCCCAGAAAAAGCACGAGAATCTAAAAAGTCCTTTGAATAATCCCATGCTCTAAAACCATACCAAACTTTGTTGAAGACTCAAAAAGCATTGAACTTATAGATGACAAAGATGGATACAGGTGACAAAATAATGCTTGTTTGTTGTGTAAAAGGCATACGGCTTGCAAACTTCCATAAACAATGAGTGGGAAAAAAACATAAGCTGTGAATGGAAAAGGGTAGCCTTTGCCAACAATGAACTCTGGGTAAGACACTCCCTCCAGTTTTGTAACTTTGCATGTTTTTGGAGTCCTGGTCTGGATATAGACCCGAGTCTGGACTTTGGTAAACCGTAAGGTAGAGTGCATGCATGTATCTGTGAAAACAATGGATATACCACTGGCCACGTGTGAAATGCCAGAATGCCGGATAGCTTTTGGTAATGTGTGAAATATTGATCGTTTAATACTTGGTAAAATGTATATATTAAAGCCTGAATTGCCTTCAGTTGTCTTCATTTAACAGTTTTGAAACCTATAAAAGACTTGGATAAAATATTTTAATTAATAGAAATAAAGAAATGCTCTGCAATGGACTGGCAGCCTGTTTAGGGTGTTCTCCCGCCTCTCACTCACTCAATGTGCACTCAATGTGAGCTGAAGAAAAAAAAAAAGCCTGTGACATCGAAAGGGAATAAGCAGTCAGGAAAATAAATAAAATAAATTGATTATTCTTCTTGTAATGAAAAATGAAAGTGTTTTAGGTCTGAAAAAGTAACATTTGTATGTTATGTATATAAAAAAAACAAAGGGTCAAAAGTTTATGAACCCAAAGGTCATAATCTGGGCAATGATGCAACTGATAATGTAATCAGCTGATCAATGAACACGTGCAGCATTTCTAAAACACAGATATGGGTTTCTCCCTGTGTCAGCCAAATCGAAACGATCTGTTAAGGTTTTCAACTTTTAAAGACAACCAGGAAAGATTACATAGAACAGATTATGCAAAAGCCACAAACAGTCAAATATGTTCTAAAAGGCCTAGATACCAATTCCAGTGTCAGTCCAATTGACTGCATGTGGAAACTTAATTTAACTTGAGCAGCAGTTGATGCATCATTCAAATTAAACTTCTGGGCAAACAAACAAAAAACCCGTAGAACTTGTTCCAAATTCCACAAAGATGGAAAGAATGGAATGGCCCTATAAACAATTGCGAAGATATTTTACGTACTATAAAAGAAATCTGTAAATTGTGATAAAAAAGCAGAAAACATTAATAACACACAAACTAAATTGCCGAGGTGACTGCCGAGGATTTTTTTTAGCTTTATGATACTGTAAATAATTATTGGTCATAGCACACCTTCACTCATACAACATATTCAGCTACTAGATATAGCCACAACTTGGTGGTTTCTTGGGGTCTTATTAGACAAAGGAAAATAAGAATAGTGGAGAGAGATATGTGGCAGAATCCAACCATGGTCTTCAGTTAGACATGGATACTGTGACTGCTACTACAAGTCTTGCTGTTGGATTCTTTACTGGTTTGAATAAAAAAAAAAAACTGTACATTAGAGAAACCAAGAAAAGAAGCCCCATATTGCTGACAGTTTTGCCTTCATGAGCAAATAACAATTTTAAACAAATCTGCACAAAACATCACCTAGCTGATATATCAATCTACGTCTACTCCCAAAGTCCATTAACTGCCCATAATAAAACAAGAAAAGTTTGGGATAAGAAAATGTTTAGGAACTCCTGCTGTTAAAGTTCTCTACTGTCCTCCATCACTGTCAAAGGTTACAGTTTCCTTCTTTCTCATGTGTGTCGCCTCATTAAATATGTATTAGGTTGGTGGTAGAATGTGTCTGAAGGTAATATTTCAACATGCACAAAGGATTGTCTTTGTCCTTGATCTTAAGTGAAGAGCAGTTACGTTTGATTTAAATCTGGCTCTGAGCTGGGCGTCTTAATTGTAAAAGTCCAGGAAAGCTGGATAAAGCCACCTGGATGTCCCTTAAAGATTAATAGCTAATTCAATGGCATTAACCAAAGACCCCTTGGAGCTGGAATCTGGTCTTTTACTCAGTCAAAAAATAGAGTCTATTAGAGTCTATTTTTATTCAGTAAAATCCAACAATTTAATTACATTTGATCAGAATAGAATTTGAAATGTTGTCATTTATAATGTCAAATTAAGATGTATTTAAAACCTGCTTTGAGCAGATCTTTAAACTCGTATAGGATTTACATTAATATAACTACGTACAGAATAACGTAATAATAATAATAATAATAACGTACAGAAATCATTTTTGCTGCACATCAGTGAATGAGTTGAATGGAATTTGAAATATACCTGAACATAAATGTAGCTGGGTTTCAATACAAGATTGGGACTAAATCATTTTTTCGTGTCATTTATTGTTGAGTGTTTGTTTGTTTTTGTTTTTTTCACCATATATGTGTTCTCGATAGAATCAATTGATCAATAAAAAGTGGAAAGTGTGTATGTGAAAACATTAAAAAAAAGTGGATTTGGTTCTTTTGTATTAATATATACTGTAATTATTTTCTTGGGGAAGAAATCATCCATTTAACATTTACAGATAGCAACATTTTGTAACTAGATTAGATCATTATTTTAATTATTTGAAAAAAATTGGCACCGTGGCAATGGACCAGCAATTAAGCATAAAGGACTGTTGTCTTAAATAAAATATATGCGTTGTACAAGTTTCAAGATAATTTAATGTTTATTTCTTTGAACTTGCAAGATTAAACTCTAAATATTTGAATCCACCAAGCCAGTTACAGCCTCTGTATTGATCTTAACTATGTATTCTTGAGCGAAACAAAAAAAGCATTGTTTTCTGAACTCAAGAACAAAACACAATCAGAAAAATCAGTTTAAAGGAATGAGGAAAACCAAGATTTCCACGAGTCTTAGATATATACAGCACTTTGGTCAGGTTGGGTTGTTGGAAGAAGCAATGTGAATAAAGATTGATTAAAAGTTTAAATATATGCAATAAAGAATAAGCTTTTATTCAAAGACATCACATACTCTAAGCAATTAAGCTGTGTATCCAAACACATAAACTCTGTTTTTTTAAACACCGGTGTATGAGCAAAACACTCACCGAGAAGACTGCGTTCTGAAGGCCGAAAGGGATCGGCGTGAGTCTCGCTAAGGCCACAACTTTGAGTCCGCTCCCGCCCTCCACCACCCGGATGACCGCGCTGAGCTGCTCGCTGCTCCCGATCTTCCCCAGAACCCAGTTGGTGAGGAGCCGCTTGCACACCACATGAGCGATGAACGTCCCGATCAAAACTCCCACCATCACCAGCCCCATGCCCAGCACAAACCCGTACAGATACCCCGCTGCCACGTTCAGCACGATATACCCCCATCCGCACGGGAAGGAAACGGTGATCAAACCCACGATGAACAGCATGGCCCCCACAAAACTGTCCAAACTTTCCACCCACAGCAGCACATCTTTCAGGTACTGGCGCACCAGAGCCACCGAGGAGAAGCACACGGCGGTCAAGATGCACGCCAGCAGGGCACTTTTGAAGCAACAGGTGGTGATGCAACACGGGTGTCTGAACTCCGGGGTGAAGGACCCGCTAGACTCGGCGAGAACAGCGGGATCTCCCTCTGCTTTCCCGCAGTTCGGTCTCTCATCGAAGACGTTACAGATCAAGATGTCGATCTTGTCGCAGTCCAATGAGTCGGGGTTCCGGTGGAGCCAGCGGCTCAGTTGGAGGTTCGCCCTCCCCGCGGCGTGCTTCAGGGCTTTGAGCAGACCCTGCACTGGCCCCGAGCTCCACATGCTCAGCTCGTCGACATATGAATGAGCTGTGCTTATTGAGTGGACTGCTCCTTGTTGTGACACGTAAACCCCTTTGATGGGGCTTGTCCCGAACAGTCAGAAATCTATTACTCGTAAGTGGTTTATCTCGGGAAAACCGACGTGGAGTGGAACCACTTCAAGGACTTGAGATGAAAGCGTGTCAGGTGCCGTTGTTTTGTCATCGCCATAACGTTACTCCCCTTAACATCCTAGGATCGAGCTCCCTCCAGATGGGTTCAGCTCGCTCCTGTCATCGGCGTCTGGCGGATAAATCACGCACCGCTTTCTCAACTTTCGCCACTCACCGCGGGGCTGCTCCAGTCCAGGCTGTGTTCCAAAGTCCCGCCGCTCATTCACATCAATCTCAAGGCTTACATCTCTTATCTCCAATCACGAAGACTATGGATCTTTCAGACGGACGGTCGTTTGCTTCTCCGAGCGCCTTGTTTACTTATGCTCGGTCCACTACAGCAGGGGATGTTTGCGCCGAGCGCTATTCATAACAGTGTTTGCTTCCCAGAGTTCTGTGCGGTCTCCTTACGTGATCTCATCGGTGACTCTCGCGATAACACACACTTCAGCGGCGTTGTTTATGTTCGAAACCTTTACGTTAAATATGAACGGTTAAGAGGATTGCCTTTAAACAATTGTAAAATCAACAAAAATAATAATAAAACATAAAAGGAGTAATACAGTGTTATTTGTGACATTTTGAAAAACCTTTTTTTGTTGAGTTTTATTTAGTTGCTTTTTGTTTCGTAGTTGTTGAATGTGTCACATTTAACTTACATTTGTAGTTAGCTTTATTTCAATGTAAACTCTTGGAATTAATAATCTTCAGTCAAAAACGACCGATTTGTCTTTTTTAAACGCCTAAGTTACTATACTAATAAAACTAAATATAGTGTGAAAAGAAATGTGCGCTAAACACCCACTTTCATAAACATCCCAGATGTAAAGGTCCTGTAAATTTGTAGGTCCTGGTTGGGGTCAGTGGACAGGTCACCAATGTACTGGCAAATCTCATTCACTCTTATGGGAAATGAATGAAATTGCTCAAACATGTCTTTTTTTCAAATAAAAAACCTTATTATTAGTGGACATTAAAATGATTTGCACAAACACAAAATAAATAAGCCGCTGGTTGTATGGAATCAAATGGAATGGGAAAGTTTATAATAAAGGCTTTGTCAATCAACGTTGCTTTGTAACTCCACCGAAGCACCAGTAAGTTACTCAGTCACATTGTCTCTAATGTGCATGCTTTGTATGTGTACAAATACCATTAGCGTAACAGTAAAAGACTGTAAATCTGTATATAGAAGATAAAAGCAGTAAATCAGTGAGTGAAAATGTCTGCATGAAATTAGCTCTTTCATAAATTCTGAACAAATCTTGTTCTGAAAGGCTGTCACAAACATCTCCATGGCTCTGCACATTTCACAATAAGCAATGGAAAACACAATCAACAGATAATGGTTTTGTACTTTGATCACCACAAGGGTTCATTAAACTGGATACAATACAAAGATTGAACTTTCATTTTCTTTTGGAGAAAATCGAGGGGACATAGAGTTAATTGCCATCAGTTTCTTTCTGGATTGTTTGTGATTTTAGTCATTGAGAGCTCAAGGAAATATGTGGTTTTAACTTTAGTAAACTTGTGTGAATATATAGAGCTGAGTCATCTGTGCAGATTTCATTCACACAATCACTTGCCCAAGGGTCAAGGTTTTGTTCTCTTGACAAAAGATTGTGGTCTTTGTGATCTAGCCTTGGTCAAATATTTTCTGAATGGCTTAGTCACACTCTACACAGCCTTTAATGTCGCTGAGGCAGGGATTCGCTGATGTAGTTTTGTGTCAGTTTTATTGACTGTGTTCAGAATCTTGTAGCAAAGACAATCAATAAAGTGACTTAGAAAATTACAATAAAGCAGACGATGAGGCAACGAATCAACATCAATCGACAAATATCTGACTAATCCTTCTATAACACACTCCACTTAATTGTGAGGGTAAAAATCAAAGCTAGTAAAACAATAAGTGATCATAAAGGAATCCAACACAGGAAGATGTTTTTTGGATTAAATGCACATCCAAAGCTATTTTAAAAGGAATTTCCTTTGTGTCAAGAACTTCTGCTTCTAGCAAATAAACTTCTGCATCTAGAAACAAAAGAGTTGACTAAGAAACAATTCAGTGAGTTTATAATGCCTGCTATTGGCTATAAGTGTTATCTTCTGCTCCAAAACCTGTCCGAAAGCCTGCAAAGAAAGCTTTATTATCTATAGAGGCAGAACATGAATTTGGGCAAGGAGGTCTGCTGCCATTTCCACTACAGAAGGATCTTTACAGGGATCACTTTAGTTCCACAGTAAGATTGAAAAGAGAAAAATGGAACTGGAAAAATGAAAGCTTAAACATGTCAAACAAGAAAATACTGATAGTGTTTGGGCTTTTGAGAAGTTTGTTCAGATTACGCTCAAGTCTTCTTTTTTCCATTTGAGAAATTGTAAAAGATTCCTCACTGGTTCATTGCAGGTTTGAAGGTGCTATTTAGCAATGTTTCACTTTAAAGATTCCCTTAAGCTCTTTTTAAGTTTTTCACAGGTACTTTGCAGGTTCTTTGCAAGTTGGAAGGTGCTATATAGCACTTTTTGTTATAAAGAACCCCTTAAGTTCTTTTTGGTTCTTCACGGTTCTTTGTGGCTTTTGAGGTGTACTGTTATAGCACTGTACTGTTCCAATAAAGAAACTGTTATGGCCTTTTTTGGGGTTTGTGGTTCTGAAGTAGCTCATTGTTGTATTTTATGTCCTAATTACAGATGCTGGTCATACCGGTATATATCATGCAAAAGTTGGTTTATTTAATATATTTGATGGTTGGTTCTAAATAGCACTTTTGAATGTTAGTTAATAGCTCTAATTTAGCTTAATAGTTATAAATAGCTAAATAGTTGGTTGGTTCTCAATAGCTTTGAAGATAAAGGTTAAATGCACCCCAATAGGTTCTCCTATGATTATGAGCCAAATATTCAGATTTAGAACCTTTTTTTCAGAGTGTATTTTTATGTTTTAAACTGTGAAAATCAAGGTCTTCTTCTGTAAAACGAATTACAGATTTCCAATGTAAAAATCTATGTTTTTGCATCAGTTTTAGAGTACTAAAATGACATTTTCAGGCATTTTATTTTACCATATCATACAATTTAACTGCATAAAAAAGTCCCTTGGAGCCCTGAATTGACTCATAGTCGGTTGACTTTAATCCGATGGAAAATCTTGGAATCTTCTCTGCGTTCTCCAACTGAAATTAAACAGCCCTTCTTTGTGTCGTTGTTACCATATCTTTCCACAAGATGTCAATACATTTTTACTGTTGACACAAGGTAGTTCACAAAAGCGCCACACGAGGGCGACAAATCAGATGTAGCCTCCTGATACTGATGTGTGATTGTGAAGCATATGGTCTGAGAAACTTGAACATGAAACGCTTGCACGCAGAGTTTGGCATTAAATATTTATTTCTTTTTAAACGTTGCATGCATTCTTCGGTTGATTTCTATTGTGCACAAGGTTTTGTACTTAATTTATATAAATTATTTCTCAAAAATTACTGGAAGAACTAGATGATACCAATATTGTGTTTGTAATATTTCCTGATTTGTGGTTTACTGTAAATCCAATAGCACTTTTAGGGACTTTGCTACACAATTAATTATGAGCAATTGTAGTTTAATTATTTTTGTGTGCATGTGTGTGTGCTCATGTACGTGTGTGAAATATCAACAGGGATATTGCAAACAGGCTTATCCCTGGAAGTTGGAATAAAAAGACAGGCATTGACTTGCAGCTAATTTATTTAAAGTCAGATTTTTTAATTTTAACTTTTAAAATATTACATTTACAGTTTTTTCTTTTGTTTAAGAGGTTTTCTGGTCAACCAATTCAATCATGATTTCACAGTGGCCACCCTTTGGGTGCAGTGGTGAAAAGGTTGGGTCAAATCACAGAGTGATCCAAATCTTATGTAATAACTTTGCTTTCTTGTGTGTATGTTTGATGTCTTAATTTGTTCGCTTTACTGCTTGTACTTCCAGTAGTTGTGTTAGAGATCGTCTGTGCCTAAGCAGAAGTCCCTGGCTTTGCTATACTTTGTCCCCGAGGAGAATGCCCCATTGTTCCTGAGTGATGGACAAAAAGAACAACGCCTGCTGACCGCTCTCAGCCCTTCATTCAGGATGTGTATAACCCCTCTACACAATCAGAGCATAATTATTCACTGTAGATTCTCATCAGTAACAAAAACAATGTAGAGATACTCTAAATCCTACCCCTTCTTAAGGGTTCAGTCAGTTCCCACAACTGTGCTGTCTATTCTCTTTGAACATTTTTTATAAAATAAAAGGATAGCATTTCCTCCAGAATGAGCCTTAGAGTCTTACCATTACTCCATTGTCTTGTTCTTGAATAAGTGAGTAACAATGGGAAGAAAAAAAAGCAAAATTACCTGGAGTCACAAGTAATTGTGTCATTACTGCGGTAATGGTAGCTATTAAATAGAGTTCGATATATTTGTCACAGTTTACTGTCAGGATGGCATCTGGTCAGCTTCATCTAGTACTGTTCAGTGATTAGCTGCTACAGCAAAGATGTGCCCTTTGTGGCCATCATAATACATTTAAATCTTTAATACAGGGGAGGTTCTAGGGCTGTTCATTTTGAACTGTAGCAATTATCACAGATTGTCCTTGTCTAGGCTTTAGTCCACTGTAACCGGAGCAGCTTTTGATATCCACATCTGGGATTTTCCAAACACGCTATGACAATGCCCTCCACTTGTCTAGGATTTAGCCAAAGCTAGACTGACCAGGACTGGGATGTAGTTACTGTTTACGCCCTTTCCCTTCATCTATCTTAAAGGTTAATGTAAATCAGACTTTTAACAATCTTCTTGATGCCCTTTATTGCCTCTTTTCTTCACTCTCTCATCCTAATAATTCAATTGAGATGCATATTTTTATGCATATTATTGCAGTTTTAAAAAAAATTGTGGCTTTAAGGAGCTCAGTGAATTCCAGCACGGTACTGTGCCACTTGTGCAACAATTCGTGAAATTTCCTTGATATGTAATACTCTGCAGTCAAAGTTTAAGATACTGAGTGCACACAGATCATCCCTAATGGCCTCCAAATGCTCAAGAACAGTGCTTCTACGGTGTCCGTGCCATACAACACCAAGTGAAATGAAAGCCTCAGATGCAGCTGGTTAAGACCAGTGCAGGTCTTATCTGTTGTGATAAACTCTGTATAAAAAAGGAGCTCTGTCACTGTATTGCTGCCCCCTAGAGGCTGGATGGTTTTATATGATATATAGGCCTTGGCATTCTTAGTTTTACCAACCTACATGAACCGATATGAGGATATATGCGCACATCTGAAACCTACATGCAGTATATATGCCACATATAGGCAAAATTGAGGTGCTTATATGTACATTTACAGGCCATATATAGGTCTCCTCTATATCTTCTTTATATCCAAATACAAGCCCCATATAATTACATACAAGATAAGTCTCCAATATAGGGCAAATCTCACTTTGGCGCATACAGGATGCCTACCTCATGTTTTCCACCATGAAGGTAATAATTAGGAACAAACAAACATTGATGGAGATGGAAAGCTTTGATGTCCTGATCATTTTTTTTGTAGGAAGATAATGGAAAATAAGGAAATTTATGACAAACAGTTTTGTCCCACACAAAAAATAACCTTTCAATATGTGTGATATATAAAACTTGCCACGTTCCTATATTATATTTATTATATAGCTTTGATCAACAAATTCTCATTTTCAAAGGAAATGGGCTGTAACCGAATATTTCTGTTATTTTTAGACCTTTGTAGTCATGTGGGGTTTTTTGGACTCCTTGTTTTGACTCACAGAGAAGACATGTTTTTTACAGTAATCAGCTGGCAGGAAGTCTATGTGAATATTTTGCACCATATTCAGCATCGCTCAGATCCCAAACCAGTTTTCCAGACCTCTCACCCTGATTCAAACACACACCCCAAGACCCGATCCCAAAAACATACAGAATATTAACAGTTCAGTACATGTTTATAAGGAAAGTTGGTGAGCAGGCAGAGGAAATATACCAGTGATTGAAACAACAATATCAGGATGCAGGAAATGACCTGCTTAAGTGGCAACACATTTTCACTGGTGCCATCCTGCCCAAATTACCTATAGGGCAAGTGGCAGTCCAGAGTCCATTTTGGGATCCCAAATGGAATGACCTTTGAATTCCGATTGTAAACAAACATTTCTAGTACAACAGTGTGAAAAACAATACTCATATTAACTTGTTCTTAAATTGATAATATTTTCATATATTTACGTTACGAATACTATTTTGGACTGAAGCCATGTTTTTATTGGTCCACACAAGTAGTGTTAATTTAAATCTATAATTCCAGTTCTTCCTATGCATATGTGATGAACTCTAGCTAGAGCTTTTGTTCCACCCTGAGCTGCTCTATTAGATTACAGCTTGTTTCACACACACTGACTGACTCTTTGCTTGGCAACTGAAGGGAACGAAAGAGGTCAGTTCTCACCAGCTGTTTTCTGACCTACACATCTAGTCCTGCACCTCTGAAGCCTTATATTGGCTCAAGATGACAGGCTAACCATTGACGCGGCTAGCAATGTGCAGTGCAAAGCTTACAGGTTATGGTTGGCAAGCCCACAAGCACTGGACTCATTAATCTTTCATAGGCTGGAACCCAACGGCGCTGATAACAGCTTCTAATAAAATAGTTTCCATTAGCTAGCAAACCGTAGAATTTGGGGAGGAAAATCTTGTTTCTCCATTATGCTTTTGATTTAATCCTTTCGTGATTAATATCTGACTTTTGGTAACATTGTTATCTTTTTATGTCTAATGCAATTGAATGTCAGTGTTGAGTCTACTCCATCTGCATTTGCTCCATACATAAATAATATAAAACTATGAATGTGGAGTCTGTCACATCAGCCACAGCTTTCTTGTCAAGTGTAATAAAGCTTAAATTGGGAGTAGCCAACCCTGGTGAATCACTACAAACTCGGTTGATTAAAGGATGCATATGAGGCTAGATGTGAAGTAAAGAAGCCTGAGAGGCGGAAAGTTTAAAATGGATGAGGCTTTAAACCTTTTTCTTGCTATTAGATTTACAGCTTTGTGAAGGTCTACAATTTTGTCTCTTGTGTCTTTTAACAGCTCTTTTAGCTTTGTCCATGTTGCTGCTTAGACTTTTGACTGATTCTGGAGTGCACATATGTTTTTATGACAGCTAACAACCTCAAACAGGTGCATCAAAAGCAAAATTAGAATCACGAGCAGACTATTCAAAGGCAAAATAACAAGTCTATAAGGTTCAGAAATGCGGCTGAAAAGCAAGTGATCAAATACCCAGTAATTATTTGACCTAGTAATTTCCAAATAAAACTGGTAATAAATCATTGATTGCAATTTCTGGATTTTTCATTTCAAATTCCAGACCCCTCCATGATTTATAAGTAGGAGAACTTGAAAATCACAGAGTGATCAGATACTGTCAAGCCAATACTTGTTTACGTTTTTTTTCCTGTGGTTTAAATAACTCTGAAATCCTACAGTGTTACAAAACACGTCAACCAGCAGTTAAAGGTTGGCATTGCCACCAGAAATCAAATCTTACGTAATATAACATTTTTATGAGTAATTTTTCAACCTATTGTTGTGTTTGTTTTCAATTGCACAGCGTGAAAGAAGACAAGAAAAACGTATTGACAATGAGGAGTGGGATTAGTTCAAGCTCCTGCTCACAGACCTCTGCATGAGCAGGACATAACAGTAAATACTTTACTTCTCTAAAGTGCTCTCCAAGTGGATACAAGACAAAGAAAGTTTAATGTAAGTGACAAAAATAAATATTAAATGATATGAGACATACAAACATTCCTTAAATACATATTAAATACTGTACATACATATGGTTACATGGGTTTGGATTGGATATTGGTTAAAATACAGTACATTATATTTTGTACCACACCACTGTGCAGTTTGCTTGTCGGGCTCAGTCCTTTGAGTATTTCCTGACTCAGAGCTTCTAAAATCTAATCACTACTTCAGAGGCTCCCATCTGGCTGCAGATCGCAGGACACTTCATCCCAAAGCACAGCTAATCTAAACAGGAAATGACTCTCAATTGCACAGCAAACCACTAAAGGCCATTTACACATCTTGGCTCCCACATTCCGCTCACACATATTGTCTTGCATTTTCTTCACCTTTAAGGTGTTTCTTCTGAAGATTGTTTTTGTGTATGACCGGTCTACTACTGGTTATGCAGTTTGAGTAGCTGGGAAGCGTGTCCTCAGTCATTGAAGTATTACTTTTATCCCAGTTCAACTCTGATGCACGGTATGTATCGAGTGCTACCGGAAGAAAGAGATTGTTTCTTTCCTCTAACAACGGTAGCTGAGCTTTGGCAGGTTCTGTTCTTGTTCTAGAGAAACCACTGTTCTCAGCTTGATATCGTTTCTCTAATTGATGTGTGACTGCTAACTGTAGCAGATGGAAAAGCTCCATGATGTTCAAAACAATCGACACGACAGCAATAACCTGCGTGTAAACCGTGAAAATAGTCTTTTCTGTTGGCCGCGAGACAAAACAGTCCACGGTGTGAGGGCAAGGAAAGCGCTGACACTCGTACTTGGCATAAATCACAAAGCCATAAAGGATCCAAAGACCCAAAATGAAAGCAACTTCAATGAGAACCTTCAGTATGATGCTAGCTGCATAAGCGCACAACAGCTTCCCTTTGAGTTTTGGAGGTTCCAGCACTTTGCTGCGTTTAGCAGTTTCTTTCCCATGTCCATCTTCGTCTTCTTCCTTTATTACCTCCAATGTAAACTCATTGGTTTTCCTAAGTCTTTGTTTTTTCCCATCCTCCTCTGGCTTCTCTTCCAGCTTTGTCTCATTTCTAGTTCTCAATGCCACGTAGCCAAAGTAAAAAATCGTTGGTGTTGAAACAAAGATGACCTGAAGAACAAAATAGCGGAAGTGCGAAATGGGAAAGGCCTTGTCATAGCAGACAGCCTCACAGCCAGGCTGCTTGGTATTGCAGACAAAATCAGACTGTTCGTCGTCCCAGGCAGATTCAACCGCTGTGCCGAGAACTAGCATCCGGAAGAGGAAGAGTACGGTCAGCCACACACGTCCTATTCCCGTTGAGTACTCCTGACCTTCCTCCAGCAGGTGCTCCAGAAACCCCCAGTCAGCTCTGGACATCCTCTGCATAGGAACACAGAGTTGAGACTGAGTAGCATTTATAGAAACATGCATTGATTTCTTTTCTCATTAACTACATGGGCACCAGTAAACATGAGTCACTCTTAAAGGAAAAGTTCTCACTAGAGCTAGACTCACTAGAGCAGTGGAGTGGTTTGTCTATTTAAAAAAAAAAAAAAAAACTAAATAAAAATGATTGTTTATTGCTTATAAATCATCAACCAAAATTTTTGTCCCTCCTATGTCTGCACACAATACCCCAAAATGCTATTTCTCTAAGAAAAATTGACTTAAATATCAAAGGCATTAGCATTGAAGCTCAGTTGCGATCAATATACATTGATCATTTGTGAGACATTTCCTCAATTTAATTGGAATCCACCAGTCGTCAAGCATTTTACAAATCAAGCAAGAAGACAGGAATTTTCTAGAAATGTTTTAGACTTAAATGTATGGAGACATAAATCTGAAGGAGGAAAATTAAAAAAACTCTTTTGTGGCAGTTTTTACTCACATATATACATTTTCCACTGAATTAAGGGATTTAACGGCACAATAAGTCGTAAAAAGAACATAGTTCTCTCGAAAAATTGACAAATTCATAGCATTTGTGCACAACACAATGGCGGCACACTTTACCAATAAACACAAATGTTTGTGCATTTGATCGCAGTAGTATTTTGTGGACTACTACTTTGAAATAATTTGTGACAATAATTTGTCCTCAAGGTTGAGAAAATGCACAAATTACTAGGTGGAAAATGTGAAAAGTTCATTTGGAGACAATGCAAACATGATTTTAAAAATCATCTCTATGTGTAGTCTACATGTTTTTTTTTATGACAGTTGTTCTAATAGACTATTAATTTATACAGTTACATTTATTCGTGTTTAATGGTGAAATGGTTAAAGTGTCGCGCATTTGGTCAAACACTGGCTCCAGGGACGTTTCAGGGAGGTTACCGTATAAGCCGTAGTATTGGCACACCCTAAACACAAAAGGCTGTAAGGCTGATTTGAAGGCTGTAAACAAGACTGCTTGGATTTTGACAGTTTCTTAATTCTTTGCGAACACTCATCAATTACTGCTGCAACATTATTTCACCCGTTTAAGCTTTTTAAAAAATGTATTTGCAGCATTCTAGGAGGTGAGTTTGATTTTACATTCGAGCAGATTCTAATAAACGTAAAGTATGTAATTTTTACAACATATTTATGCTGTTTCAACAACTTATTATGCCATTTAAACGACGTAATTAGTGTAAAAAAAACTATGTGTGTGGCCGCACTGAGTCATCGTAACTTTTTGTGCAAGTCATTTGGCCAAATTCACCAGGGTGTGTTAACATTTGATCCGGGTCATTTGGGAAGTTTATGTGGTCGGCATGAAGAGTTAACACAGTTGTTTTACAATAAATGGCTTCACCCAAAAACTAACTATGAGTGGAAAATGTTATTAAATCTTTCATATTTTCAGAAAAAATCTCTAAGAAATCTGAGAAAGTAAAGAATCTGAAGAATAGGGAAAGACATATAATGTGCCAAAGAACTCTTAACCTGTTTGTCTTTCAGAAAGACAATGGATCCTAAGCACACATCCAAGATATAAAAGGGGTTTTTTAGGCCAGAACCCAATGCCCAAATAAAGTGTTGAGCAATGGTGTGAATACATATGCATATATTACTCCTTTCTTCTTCATATTCTATAATTTTAAAAAATTCCAATCATGTAATAAATTGTGCAGACCATTGAACTCCAACCTTTTTTCAATTAAGGCTTTGGCAAATAATGTGAAGGAACATCGACTCTGTGGATTTGTTCTGAAAGAACTGTAAACTCCAAATCTAACATTTTTACTTGCTTTTTGTTTGTTTCGACACACAGTTCAACTGTCTGCATACTTTCATGTCTGCAGTAATTTACTAAAGAACTATTCTACTTACCTGAGTCTACATCAGGCGAAAGGGTAATTTAATTTTTAGATATCCCTTTAAGACCACCTCAAGGAATCAGATTTTTTGAGTTTAGATTTTTCCTACGCAACATGCTGCAGCTGGCAACATTCTTCAGCTCTTAAGTAATTTCGGATTTCGCATGGGTAATTTGTACATTTGATGAAGTGAGACCATTTTATGATCAGTTGTAAAATGCACCAAAGAGATTCCAAAAGCTGAGAAGAAGTTTGGCCCCAGTTAAATGTTTCCAACCATTTCATTAAAGACAAAACAAAGGGCTGTTTAAGTTTTGTGAGTGTTGGTGTACAGAGATTATGCCTGGTTATAATTATAAAAATACACGTAGTATTAATGTCACAATAAGTGTTGTATATGTTCTGTTTTGTCTCTAAATCATGCATTTGCATTTTTGATTTTATATATTTCATTTAAGCTTCAAATAAACTAACTCATAAACATTCTTTTGTGAGCCAGTTTACTGTATGCTTGTTTTTTGCTTCCTGCTCCATTCGCCGCTTGTATTTCTCTCTCCTGTTCCTAATATATTGTCCTTTCTTTCCCTGTTCCTTATATTTTGTCCTTTCTCCTTAGGGCCGCTTATCACCTTTTCAAATTCACAAGAATCTTAGGATGGCTTCTCAGCAGGGTGCTCTTTTTCTGGGTTGGGGAAATATTAATGCAATGAAGCTCCCTGCCTGAAGATGCCGTATACCATCGACTCTCACATCCAAGGCACCAATTCTCCTTTTCCGTATTTTTCTAGTCTTTATGGCATTTGTCAAACAGCTTCTTGTGATCAGCCACTAACTGCTCAACATCCATGATTTTTCTTTGTGTTCTTTGATTTCTTATTTGTCTTTATCTTCTTCTTCCTCACAGATATCTTATATGTAGATAGTGAAACGGGACCATCCGTTGGACCGATGCGATGGAGCGGCCGCCATTTTAGTATGGGACAAGTGACGTCTACGTACTGCACTGGTCAATGTAGGCTGAATTATTATAACTCACTTAATTTTCAGCTGATTTTTGTTTTAGAAATGTCAGAAAGTTTTAAAATAAAGTATTAATTAATTATTTAATATACATTTACATAAACCTGACACAAACTCCCACACACATACGTACACTGGTCAACAATATTCAAGATTCAATAACGATGCTGATGATTATATAGAAAAAAGTAAAATAGAATCTATATAAATATTTATAAATAAACAGATAAATAGGAAAAAAAAAATAAAAACGATATAATGAAATAATAAAGGAATTGGCCTTTTACTATTATACGATAATAACTTAAAATCAAATTTCACTCTTCAGCTGTTTAGTAATAAAGAATAAAAAGAATCTTTCTTCCATGTCCTGTACCAAGCTGGTGCCTTGACGGCGTACGTAAAAGGCCGTTACGTATAAGTCGCTAAGAACATGTGGTATGATGCCACCAAGAAGCTCCTTTACGTCCTACTCACGTAATCAAAAAAGCCAGCTTTCGTTGGTCATTCTCATTGCGGAAAATGGATACGATACGGCAGTAACTTCTGCACCACGGTCAGATGCGTGAGCTCCCGTAGAGTGGTTTTCTATTTTGTGTTCTTGCACAAAACTTTACACTGAAAATTTGGTCTTTAGTCTCGTGTGTTTCTAAAATCTTCTCTTGTTCTTGTCTTCTCTGTGTGTGCTCTGTCTCTTGTGTTCAGTAGCTCTTCATTATCTCCACCTGTTCCTCCAGTCTTGTTCTCCTCTCCTCTCTCCACTTAAGGCACTCTTTCCTTACTTTCAGTGCAGGATCATACTAAAAACTTACCAGCGATTGAATATCTTCTGCTAGTCTTTTGCTACATCTTTCATTACATCTTTCCTTTCATCTTTCCTTCAAAATAGGGTCAAACACCTTCAGAATAAGTATGTTATTTTTTTAACCCTTGGTATATTGAGTCATATACGTACAGCCCTTTTTAGATTATGTTTCTTTACTTTGTATCAGACACACACTGTAAACGACTGTACACTGCAAGAGAAGGTAAAGCAAGATGAACGGTCATGGCCGCACTGGCTATAAAGTTCCTTTCCATGGACTGAAAGTTTAATAAAGGGTAGTCAACTATATTCAGCAAATGAGAAAGCACATCTCTTTTCAAAGGAGCCCATGGGACTCTGACCTCAGCATCATTCCCTTGTGAGATGATTCGTATTTGTGTAAACATCCAAGCAGCACAGATAGATTGCCAACTGTTCTTTTCTTTTTGTGCATAATCATTTATTTTGGCTAGAGGCCTGGTTTGATACATGGAATCCTAGTCAGATCTACTGAAAACGTCTTAAGATATACCGAACAAAAATGAATAAGTTTGGAGAGTTTCTGAGCCGTTATTTCTTGTATGATTAGGAAATGTTGATTTCTCTTTTTTTTATCTTCTTCAACATTTACAGAGAGGCCTCGAAAAGTGACTGTGTTTTAAAAAGCAAAATCATCAAATGAAAATAATGAAAATAATATCAGAATGCGGAAATTAATGAAAAGTTTCTATTTAAATGCTTTGGTAAAAATTAATGACATATAAACTTTTTTTCAGAAGTGGCTTCCTACCTGTCAACCACGTTTTGTGTTTATCTTCTATTCTTATCCGTGTGAAGAGATTCAGCCGCTGAGACTTTTACAAGCACTTGTGGTCGAAACACAACAGCTAATCCAGAAAAGAACAAGATTGAGTGAACGGAAAGTTTCCCAAGGCTTCCAGCAGCCCTCCCACAGGAACTCTGTGCAGGAAAAGGAATGGATGGACTCAAAAATAGACTGGCTGTGCTGTGCCTCAAAGGCCAGCTCCGTCATGGAGAATTATAGTGTTTGAACATGCAAACTGTGCTCTGGACTACTCTCAATGTAGGAATAATCCCACTTAGATTTGAATGTCACACTCCTAAAATAATCTAAAGCATCTGCACCTGGAATGCAAAGATGCTTACTCTTTCTTTGTACTCCTAACAAAAGATTGTTATTGGACTTTTACATGTAATTCATTATTGGGATTAATTTAACATTTTTGTTCTGTTTTCTGCAGTGTAACAGTTTGTGTTATCCATATTGTCCAAAGGGGGGCACTACAGACTAGCAGTTTTGGCAGTACAGTTTCACCAATGTTTTATAGCTTACCTAAGAACGGTTATTCTAACGTACCCAACCATTTACTAATCAACACAATTTAATTTTTTGGTGAAATCGCTGCACAAACTTTTTTTGGGCATCTTGTTTTTAACATTTGCCCAGTGTTTGATCAGAATCAGAACCAGGATGAGAAATATTGCCAAGTGCAATATTTTTTTATGGTACATGAGAGTACTCCAGTTCAACAAACAACAAAATGAAAAAGAAATTGAGGTTCTGAGCACAGATTTAAACATATCATAGATGGAATATGTTTACATTTATGTTAATTCACAGCATTTTGTTTATTGATGAAAATAAAAGATATTTTCGTCAATTAATGACTACCGTGCATTTGTCTTTGTATATTTGGTATCACAGAGAAAGCAAAAGCTGTTTCAGTGAAACATTCAGCTTTCCAATCAGTGCTGAGCCATAAAAGCCGTCAGTATGGTGATGTGTTACTGGCATGAGGTCCTCTGTTTAATCTGCCGGAAAGTTACAGGCGAGAACATTTTTTTGAAAAAAGAGCATTTAAATTGACAGGTAGTCATCCTGACATGTTAAGCTCTCAGTGCGGGATTGTTATTATGATCATAAATGTCTGCTTCAGGCTGGAAAATGTCCCAACTGTATGACTCCAAACAATTATACAAGAGCAAATTCATATTCTACAGTGTGCTGCATAGACTCTCACAGAGAATGTTGATTGAACCTAGTAATAAGAAGATTACAAATGTAGTTTAAAAAAAGCTAATTTACAATTAAAAGTCTTCACCAAAAGCCTAAGTTTGCATACAAACATAATGTTAATACAGAATATGTGCATTTAACTCTTTAACAATTGAAAAACAAGTGCAAGTGTTATACTTAGCTGTGCAGCTATGGAGTGCTGTTACATGAATATTATATTCACTATTATATCATGGTTTACGCAATAAACTTATTTTATTTGATTAAATATTATTCCTATTTGGTCCTCTAGTGTCCCTCTGATGTTTTGGATTCTTATTTAGCTCAAATCCTGACACCAATCAGCATGACATTCATGGACTTTTGGACTGTGGTGTGGTGTACTCCAAACTGAGAGCCTCTAATTTTTATTGATCATTTTTTTTAAGTTATGTAATGTATTTTATAATGTATTGAATGAATTAAATTAGGTTATTTCTTTATCAAGATCTTCTTATATGAACAGGATAGAATCCACCCGACAGATGAACGTTACATTGAAAAGTTATTTTATTGAATGCAATATAAACCCCTGGAATCAACCTTACAGTTGTAGCCTTCTGGCACAAGGCTATTTTAAGTGAGTCATAAAAAGCAATAGCACAGAGTAGTAGTCATACAGCTCATGATAGAGGCCCACGAGTAGAGAGGTAATCTGTACTTTTGGACTTGAGCAATGCATACAGGCCTGTCCCTCAGAAGCCGGTTGAACTGGCTCTACAGCAAGATCAAAGACTTGATCCTGGATTTTTGTACCACCTCCAGCATCAGTGTCACTCCAAAAAAAAAAAAAAAAGAATTACTATCAATGTTATTGTTTATGATGAACACTGTGATCAATGCTGCTTCACATCAGGCATTCAACTCTAAACTGTAAGAGACTGCATAAATTAGCTTACTATCATGACAACATTAGTCTTTGTGAAAATTTGTATCTTACAAGATCTGAAGAGACTCCTCTCATGGGCAAGGATGACCCTCCTAGTCATAATCTATGCTACCGAACAGGTGTGAAATGAAAAGTTCTGTTTATCAATCTGTGAATGTGGTAGAATTCCAAAGGAGGCAGATTTTGACAACAGGGAAAACTGGCTTAAGATATTTCACAAAGACCCAGTCCAACAAGGCCAAGGCTAAGTTAAGTCCAAGTCCAGGACCGCCAACTCCAAATCCAAGGCCTGAGACTAGCTAAAAAAGTAAATAAAATAATCATCTCTGTAAATGTATATTTTCTCTATGATGAGTCTGAGTCCAAACACAAATGAGTCCAGGAAAAGTCAGAGTCTGAAGACTAGCAAGTCGAAAACAAGTCTGAATTTGAACACGAATGAGTTAAAGTCAAATCCGAGTCCATACACAAATGATTCCAAGTCAAGTCTGAGTTCGTATAAAAATGAGTCCAAGTCAAGTGCGAGTCCATACTCAAAGAAGTCCAAGTCAAGTCTGAGTCCGAACACAAACAAGTCCAAGTCAAGTCCGAGTCTGAACACAAACGAGTACGAGTGAAAAGTCCTAGTCCATACACAAATGATTCCAAGTCAAATCTGAGTTTGAACACAAATGAGTCCAAGTCAAGTCCTAGTCCATACACAAATGATTCCAAGTCAAGTGCGAGTCTATACTCAAAGTCCAAGTCAAGTCTAAATCCGAACACATAAAACTGGACTCGAGTCCAAGTCCAGATTTGAGTACCACAACATTGCTGGCAAGTAAGAAGCATTGCTGTAGGAGCCAGAGAAAAAGTGAGCAGGATTATAGGACTCAAGGCTCCCTATTGCTACAGTCCTACAACCTGGCAACAACATATCTGTCAATACTTTTGACTTAAATGAAGAACAGGTCACATTTCTGACAAATTTATTCAGAACACAATGCCATTCCAAAACATTCACATATTTTTGGGATAAACAAAATATGACACTTAAATATTGACCATTTGACTATAAATTTAAATGCATTTTTTTTAATTTCCAAGAAACAGAGGAGACAGCTTTGTGGGGGCACATCTCTGGTTTTCACTAGTCTTGTCATGTGCGATGGTCTGACTCAAACCACAGATGGGAGGTGGATGAAGGCTGTAACCACACACTATGTTGAGAAGTGACCTTTCGCTGAGATTTGACATAACCCTTAGTTGATGTTTGTTTTCGGTTGTCTTCCTCCCTGTCATTGCCAAGACACACGGTGTGATGGAAACGTGTTTTGTGTCTTGTGTATTACACAGCCATGTGATAGCTTGAGTAAATTTCACCGTCCCCACTGCCTGTCCCAGATCGCTCAGTTTATGGATGTGTGAAACAAACATGCGAACATGATGTGAAGATATATATCCAAGTTTATGAATCATGTAATTGCTCACACAACGGTTTCCAATGCGCTTATAGATAAACAGTGTTTATTTTTAATATTTTAATGATGCTCACTGCATTCATGGATCCATCAACTGTGAATATTTTATCATCACTTCACCTGCTACTGTACATAGCCCAGTTTTCCCAAATCATTCACCACTCTTGCTGAAATAGGGGGTTGATTGAATAAACATGGGATGATAAATACCCTCTTGTCATATCCTGCTTCAAAAACATACATTGTTCCCAACTATTATATAAATCTGAGTAGTATTTCACTATATCTATTAATGAGATGTATGGCATCTTTTAAAAGCTGCTTTGCATTGTGTAAATGAACGTAATGTGAAATTGATGTGAGCAGATGAGTTCAATAAAAGCATATTCAATTGATTAGCAACCGTGGACCTTTATAACTTCCTTACAGGTTCACTGGTTGTCGTTAAAAAGTCAATATCATGTTGTGCTCTATTTGTGCTTATTTATGAGATGTTCTCTGAAGATAAGAGCTTTTAATAAATGCGAAGGCTCTTTATGTCATTACCTTATTTCATATTGAAGAGTTCTTCCTCATCCATATCATAGTAAATATGGATTCTGTAATCATGGGTCTGCTCTATTGACTTTGCATCATTTTAAAGTGCAAGCCTGTGTCTAAACAGGAAATTAACATTGGAAATATGTTGGCGGATCATTGTTTATGCAGAATAAATTTATCAAAGTGACAGTCATTTTAGTGTTTATTTACTTTTCCTCAAATAATCTGCTGCTATTATTTTTATACAACGTCTGTATTTCAGATGTTGAAGCTGATGTAAGACCTTCTGCAGTTTTCTTTGAGTTGGCTTGTATTGTCGCTGGCCAAGGTGCTGAACGTATATCAGTCCTCTCAGGTAGCAAAGCAGTTCCTTTTTTTGAGCATTTGGGTTCATATTCAAATGGATGTTAAGCTGTTCGTTGCTTTTTGATATGCATAGCCACAGATGCTTGGAAGAACTGCCTGCTAAGTTCCTCTGCATTTATTTCCACTGAGTTTGAGTTGACACTGTGAAAATAACACTCATGGCTGCCAAAATGCTGTCTGAGCCAGATAAAGCCCCTAAAGGCTCTGTGTCTTTTTTTGGAGTATTAAATTGTGACGAGGTGCTAGTAACACCAGCTCTGCAAGGTTGAAAATGTCAAATGGGAAGAGTGATTCTTTGTTTTGGTTTGATAAAATTTGTATTCTTTAGGTAAAATTTGTTTCTTTAGGAAAAAGTCTGTAAAAGACTAAAGTTAACATACGTCATTATTATTTTAAAACACACTTTTTTTTAGAACTTAAGAACTCTAGATAGGGTAATGTGGGTCATATCTCAGCTCATAGTTCCTCAGAATAGTTGTATGTTTAATGTGCCCACATATTCTAGAGACACCTATCTGTCTGTCTACCTACCCACCCATCTACCTACCCACCAACCTTCCTACACACCCACCCACACACCAAAGCCACCCACACACCACGCATCCATCCATCCATCCATCCATCCATCCATCCATCCATCCATCCACCTACCCAGCTACCTACCAAATCCATTCATCCATTCATCAATACGTCCGTCTATGTACCTACAACCTACCAACCTACCTACCTACCTACCTACCCAATCCATTCATCCATCTATCGATCTGTCTGTCTATCTGCCTACCTAAATACCTACCAAATCCATTCATCCATCCCTTCATTCATCCATCTGTCTATCTACCTACCTACCTACCATCCATACATCCAGCCAGACACCCACCCACCCAACCCTTCATCCATCCATCCATCCATGTTTTTATTTTCTCTGACATTGCATTATTATGTAAAAAAAAAACAACAACTAGAAGACACTGAAGACTTGAATGTGGTTAGCAGTCATTTGAACTTGTAAGTTTGGAAGCTAATGGACCTTTATCTAAATGAATAAATCTTTCACCTGTGTGCACCTCCACCCATTTCTGTAAAATCATTTCAGCTTAATTTGCTCTTGACCCAATAATGGGTCTCCACACAGATCGAGAGAAAGCAGAGTTCTTTTGTTTCAAAGCACAATTATCCTGCTCTTTGAAACCAAAATCCCTTTAACACGATGGCTCCATTTTGAAGCCGTTTTAACGTAGCATGCATTCATTAAGAAGCGATTCGTGCTCCAGGTATATTCGCAAGCTGTCGCGTGGACCAGCGCATCTCCCTCGCCCCTCCTCCCGCGAGCTGCTGCGGGGATACGCGCGGGCCAATGGAAGCGCGAGGCTGGGACAGAGGGAATCCTGAGCGCCGCTGCCACGGTCTCAAATAGCGGCGAGTATCGGAGAGTCCGCGCGAGTAACGAGCCCTCTTCCCGGAGGAATATTCACTATAATCACTAAAGGAATTCGAGTCTAATCTGTTAACAACCAAGGTAAGCGGAATCCGGATTCGATTATTTGCTTTTGTGTATTCACTTTGACTTACCTTCCGGCTGCTCTACACATCTCTGTATCTATCCGTTCAAGGCTGAATGAGGGAGCAGATGCTGAAAGGTTGCCTTTATTCTGAATGAAAGAAAATTAATTTTCACGGTGATTAGAGGCTAATTTTTTGAGCGTGAACCGAAAGAGCAGCTCTATTTAAACGGGGCAGGAGACCATTGCAACTTGACAGCACTTTGAAGTTTGGTCACGAAGCCCGTTCAGGCTGACCCGTTTCAAATCAAACCACTTTGAGAACTGATCAGGGACCCCGGAACCTTGAAGCGACTTCAGTTAATGAATAATTGATTGCAGAGCATGAAATCATGTCTTGGACAGGGGTAGGGACCTTAAACTGCATTAAGGTTTAAGTTGAGAGTGATGCTGCTTTGATTGAAGCACTCTCACAAAACACATCATGCTTTTTGAGTTGGAAAAAATGTTTTCCCTAGAAAATGTCTTATGTGCATTGTTAAAATGCTATTGTATTTGAGAGAACTGTTTTTTGGAAAGCACATGAACTCACTCAGATGATAGAAACGAAGAGGTATAGGGTGTACCAGGGTGTACAAGGCATAAACACAAATGTAACCAATTTCCATTCCGCATGTAGCATACATAATGCAGCTCTGTGGGGATAAACATTGAATGAGATCATTTGCATTGATCCCTCTGTTGTTTGATGTCTTTATATTAATGGCTTGGCCGTTTCTGCTTGTGCAGCTGGAGCAGGATTGTGGAAGTAGGTTAACTAACTGCTCGTTGACTCCATTATATTTTGCCCATATTTTGAAAAAATGACACATGGACCTTTGTTTGATTCATTTCATTCTGTTGGCATAGAGGCTTGTGCTTGGGGGGATGGCGGAATAGAAGATACACCTAATTGTTGAGCAGGAAAAAGGGATCAGAGCTAATTATGCCGAGATCAACGCTTTAGTTATTTATATCCTTTCTAAATCTGTTTAATTCTACTCATTGACAGAGAATGAAAGCGTTTTTTTGTGTGAAGAAAACTGTTTCCAGGCTTCGGTTGTTTGCTTAATAAAGACAAATCAGAAGATCGTGAACAAGTTACGCTCAACACTTTGGATCTATTTGTTTAAAGTGAAAATATTTAAATTATTTTGGAATTCTAAATTGCCTAAACAGGAAACTTCCAATAAACTTTTACTAATTGATGCAATTAGATGCTCATATTCACTTTACTGAGAATCTGGAATGCATGCTTTTAAGAAACGGCAAACAACATTGAAAGTGTACATTTTTATGTGCAAAGGTGTGCTAGCCATGTAACACAACTTGTGCTGCAGTACTTATAGTGGCCACTGTTGTCACTAAAAACATAAAATGTTGTTCTAATATTAACATCTTTGAGTTCGATGCAGTGTTTTTCCAGTTTCCAAATAGACACACAGCAACATAAGTGCTGTTTTCAAGGCATTACATGGTTATTCAGCAGGGGCCACCCCCACCTACTCATAGTCATTAATATGTACAGTAGGTCGTAATCATCCGTTTCTAACTTGGATGACAACATTGAGTCCACTACATTATTGATTTATTGGGTAAGGACATATTTATTTCTCAACGTGGTTATATTGTTTTTTGAGGATACCTAAACTCCAAAATTTAAATTTAAAGCATTCTATGCACATTTGAGTTAAAGGGTGCCTAAAACCATTTTGGTAGTGCTAAAAAAGTCCTCGCTAGCTTTCCTCTGCTCAGAAAATAGAATACAAACCTATGTTATTCGTGAAAATGAAAGCTAGCTGCCACAAGTTTTGTAAACTTTTTTTTTTTAACTCTTGGAAACCCTAGTTGGCGCTTAAAGCGTAATCTATAACGTAAATAACATAAATAGAAACTTCTGCACCTGGTTAAACTGCAAGTAGATGGCGTTGCTACCTATTAGTTATAGAAATGGTTTGATAACAACTCACCAATTTATTCAAAATGCTATGAGGACATCCAAAATGAGTGTTACCAGACCGGCAAGGTGAAACCTGTCACCATGGGATGGGATACAATACTTCTCTTTTATTAGCTTTCAAACATATACAAAGACATTCCATTAAGGGAACTTTCCTCAGCGTTGTTAGTTTGATCAACCAGGAAGCCTTCTTGCAGCGCCTGGAAAACAGAGAACCCAACAATGTCTTCCCCAGAGAGATACATGGAGTAGTAGGAGTGTATCAGGAGAAATGTAGTAGTCAACCGGAGAGTGATGAAAGTGGAAATGGAGAAAACCCATTAAAGAGTATCAGGTAATCCAAGATGGCCGAAACCAATCTCAGAGAGTCAGGGGGCGTGAACCGTAGAGCTGACAGTGAGGAGAGGCAAGGGGATTTGACACAGTTGTGGTGGATGATAGAATTACTGATTATAGTTCAACAGAGAAATGAGAGAGGGAGCCAGAAACAATAAAAGAGACTAACACAGTACTGACAAGGCAGAAGTTCCAGCTGTTCGTGTGTTGTCAGCCAATTACTAACATTGTCTCATGTCACATGACCATGACAAGCAACATCATATGAGATTTTATTGGATACTTCTCAAATTGTTGGACAAATACACAACTGTTGGGCATCTATCATGCAATGCAAGTGTGTTTTAGTTACAATACATTTATTATTATAAAGTGTTTTATCTAAATCCTGTTTGTTTTTAATTGTTGAGCATCTCTCTGAAATATTATAGCTAAACACATCCATCATGCTCTCAAGGCACCGAATAGTTCTTTTTCCACACACATATATATGTAAGAGATGATCTTTACTCGGGTTCAGAGAGTGCTTATCCCCTCTGAGATTCCTCCTTCAGCTCCTGATTCCTCTTGATTTAAGTCAAGCACTGCAGCAGAGCTGGATCCAGACACACTGATTAGGAAGCTTCTCTCAGACGAAGCAGTGGATTTATACATTTGGTTCATTTATTAGCAGCATGGATCATTCGAAAAGAAGTACTTTTTCAGATTTATGGAATGTGTGTGAAATGAAAATGTAGGTTGGCAAATGAAAAAGGTTCCTGTTCACAAAAGTGAGTAAACGGGGTGTAAATAACATGCATTTATGACTAAAGAAGTGATCTGTGCTCGTTATGCTGCATCAAAACCCTTTCAGCCTGGCACACAATAAACCATTTTGAGCATCCCATAATAAAACGAACCACACTTTGTGTGTCAGTAAAGTTTACAAGCATTTGCATGCTTTATTAGGCCTTCTTCCATTAAAAAAAAGAGACAGAAGTAAAACGTGTATTATCTTTAACATCTCTTTGGATCAGTGATGAATGCTCTACTTCTCACAGATTATTTTTAGCCCTTCTTGCTTTTTATAGTTAGTCTAGGGTTCTATGAACATCGCTGATGTTGGTTTCTGGGTTATTTAAAGTATCAGAACAGCTTTTATTATTTTAAGCTATTACCATATACACTGTCAGATTGTTTATACAATTTAGTACCTTTTATTTAGTCATCCATCACATTTATGCTTGTATGACCTTCTATTTAGGGTCATAGGTGGTTGACTAGACCCATCTCAGCTCATTTTGTGTGCAAGATAGGGATTCACCCTGCAAATGTTGTCATGTTGACCATGCAAACCAGTAACAGCCATCGTCTCATCCTGAAATATCCTTGGAACCTAGAGAGAACTTATTTAATTTCCAGAAATTTTGGTTCCTGCAATCACTGGGTGTTTCAGGTCTCACAACACACTCCCTCTTCCAGGTGATCCGACCAGGGTTGGTTCAGACCTTGTCCAAGTGCTATTCTACTGCCCACATTGTTCTTCCCACTTTAGATAGAGCCTTTGAGAAGCTTTCTCTGCAGCATGGTGGCTCTCCTCCGATAAGCACCTGATAATTCCAGTATGCCATTACTTAGGGATTGGCTGGCGAATTCCGGGTTGTACACCGTCACTGGCATGCATCTGGTCTTCCAATCGTTACTCCACCACTATTTAATAATCACCAGCAACATGAGTTTTAACTGTGGAATAACTTAATAATATTCACTGTAACAGTTCCCTGTGAAAGTGTGCTAGCAGTTTTGGAATTTGAGGTAAGTCAAATTAGTTTTAAATCAGTAGTCTATGAGACATTGTTAATATTTGCAGGAAAGGTTGCCAGATGATGCGCTTGCTTTGACGTATGATAATGATGCGCTACTTGGTGAGGTTGTTGGACCAGCTTTGCTGATGACTAAGCATCATTCATATACACACGAGGAGTTGGCAGGCACGGTTTGAATAGTGAGTAATTACAATCACACTAGTCTTACGTAATCGTCTGTGTCTGTCTGAAAAGGATTTAATCAAGTAATTTCAACCCACCAACAAAAACATTTAAAGAGAATTTTTAACAGAATTCCTATGTTTGTAGAAAAAGACTAAATTTTAATCATCGTCGCAGTCAGAAATGGTCTAACATTTTGATGGTCTTTAAAACCCAAGTCTCTGGGAAAAGAAGTGCAAATCATATGAGGTAAGTTAGGGGGGAATATGATGTAATATGTGGAAATATCAGATTTTAACCATGCATCAAACAAGAGCATTACATCAGGGTATACATCAAGGCTAGAAGCTCAAAGATGTAGAAGATAATTAGTACAAAATTATCTGCATGTTAAGCAAATGAGATTTTATCCTTTATTTTAGTGCTTTTCAGTGGTGTCATTCTGCACCAGTCATTTTACCTCCAACATTTGTAGGTTTGGATTAGAAATAGAGACTTCTAAGCAAAACTAGCCAGAATAGTAGGAATAACCAAGTGTGGCAATGTTCGTTATTAAGAGAAACAGACACTTCAGAGGAAAAATGGCCAGACAAGTGAACGTGGAACTGGTATTATTGGGAGAACATGGCAGAGAGAAACAGGTTAGCATGATGGCAGTTGCTGCTAATCATTAAGGCTTATATACTCTTACTGGATAATGGAGATGGAGGGTGATTACTGTGTTTGAGTGCACAATTGGGGTCTCTGTACTTCACACCTTCTATCTGTTCACTAATGGTCTTGACTTTATAAATGGTTTTAATCATGGATCAATGGACTTATGAGGTGATCTGCTCCTCGCTCCAATTACACTGCGATTATGAGCTCTACCCACTGTGCTCCAGGTCTGAACTTTTCTTCACCTGAATCTCAGACCACAGCTCAGAAATGTGATTAATGCAGATCTAAACGACTCCCTGGCATCTGTTTCATATAGACTACACAGTGCCTCAAGAGGCAAAAGATGTACTAACCCCAACGCTACAGAGAAGTGAACACATTCATTCAATTTCTTTTACGCTTATTACTTTTCAGGGTCATGGAGTTCTGCTGGTGGCAGTGGTAGAAGTGAGCACAACTTCTTTATTATCATTATTTATTTGTTTTATAATATTTTTTAATTACAAATGAAAGGATATTTATTGGTTTATTTTAGTTACATGCAAGATCACACGATAAAAAAGGCTACTGGAGGGATCATGAGCGTTCTGTTTATCTTTTGAGGTCTACTAATAGGGATTTTAGTATAAAATAAAAACAATAAAAACAGAAAGCTAAAGAGTGAGAATCGCAAGCAAATAAAGTGTTACATTCAATAGCACCACTGTGACGCTGCAGCTCTCTCTTTTAAAACTTCAGCAAGCTCTTTTTTACTCATTGGGATACGTCACGAGTGGCAGGAATGACTACATGATTGAAGATCGAATATTTGACCTGATCAAAAGGCAATAGGGGACCCAGGCCTCAAGCGTCACTTACTGGTGATGTGTCAAGCTCCATTCCCATACGGTCATTGCTCACTGCATAGCAAGTACATCCCGATCTTGTTGATTCCAAGCCAAGAAATATTATTGGTGGTTGAAGTTGTGCTTAGTTCCCTCTTTAGAATCAGATTTGTGTTTGTTAATTTTAGTTTGTATCCTTTCCTTTGCTTATAAATGAGCACTTGACTCCTGCAATAGTCTTGTCAGAGTGAAGGACCCGATGAACATCACATTGGGCTTAAAGCAAAGTGTTTTCTAGAACTCACTCCAATTAAAATCGAATAAACAACAGAAATGAGTTCTGATTGTTCCATCAGAACATATTTGTAATAGAACATTTGATTTTATTGCTTGTTGCATGTGTCCCACTGTTGAGTTTAGCGGGATTTTGCTATTTTTAGGCTTTTATGTGGTATTTTCCAAGTTCTAGACAGAGTAATAAAAGGGAAATAAACATTACTTTTAAAAAATACAAATTATGACAAGGTGTAAGGTGACATATATGGTCCCAAGTAGAAGCCTTGATCCTTATTTGTTATATTTATGTTCTATTATATGAATTAACTGAACATTTCAATATTTACATTAATGTGAAATGTATGTGAATGTATATAAAAGTTGAAACAAAGATCTATGTGGGGTGGGGGAATGGATCTAGATGGATTGAGAAAGTGAAATATAGCCTCCGTGACTCGGAACGAAGACATGACAGATTGAAGAAAGAGGGGAGTGCTAGGAGAGGTGCTGGAAATGATATAAAAGAGCTGACTGAAGAGAGTCTTGGTGCATTTAATTACCTGTCTGTTGGCTTGGCCTCAATCACCAATTTTTAACCAGGCCATGACGGCACCACATGCAGGGTTTGGTTGGATTTTACACTGGGATTTAAATAGGTAACACTAGTCTAACAATTATTCAAGACATTGTTGTGGGATGTCATTAGCGCCACATGCCAACACCCAGGCTTCCAATATTGATGTGAAAATACCTTTTATTATGATGCAATGTGGATATCAAAATGTTGGCATTTAGAGAGTAAAATATTGTTTGACTCATTATATGAAAAACTTAAATACTTATTAGGTGAATAAAGATACCAGCAAAAAATTAGTTTTTTTACTGCAATTACCTATCTTTTATCCAAAGGCAGTAAAGTGTTTTTCTTAGAAAAGACATGAAGAAACATGGGTGTACACTGGGCCTAAATTCTGACATATTGGGACACCTAAGTACTAAGGGTGTACTTAGCCATGGATCTATTGAATTGAATGGACTCAGAGAGTGATTGGCTAGCCTCCCCATCGCCTGCTTGGACCTGCACTCTCTGTTCAGAGACAGAAAACCGTTAGAAGGCTACTGTTTGTTGTAAAAACGAAACAGAAGATCTTTTTAACAAGATGGGGTACATGGGCATTTTTACTGTCTCCTGGTTATTTGATAAGCACTCACTTATTGTTATGTGCTGCGACAAGCGCCATGTTTATTATTGTAGCAGAAATAATGCTGAAAGAGTAACACAATAGTGCTAGTACTCTTAGTATACCTGGCAAATTTCTACATTTTTAAAAAGTCTAACATTTAACTAACATTTGGTCTCACTGCATCCGCAAGGCCATAATGAAGCATGGCAGGATGTATTATGCCATATTTTTCAACCTTTTATGAGAATGGTGTTGCAGAGAAGCCATGGGCAGTTAACTGTTCAGAGATTAAGCTAAAGTTGATGGGTTACGCGGTTGGTGGTACATTTGTAATGCTGTAAAAATCTGCTAAAGATGACCATTAAAGCCTCTTTACCCACAGATGTCTTAATTATCTAATGTTAGTTGACGGATTGCAATTACACAGCACTTTCACATTCTCTATAAATACAAACTGCTTCAATGCTAAATTCCCAGAAAAGTTGTATTCGAAATTGTATTCGCAATTTGCACACGAAATCTGGGATTGAACTATTAGTTCAGAGCAGATGTTCCGCTGTTCAGAAAATAGTTATAAAAACATTGGCAGAAGTCAATATTATTTCATACTCAAATCATTAAATATAGATGAAATATTCAACAGCAGCCATGCCACCAACCAGAATCTACCAGCGTGTTTCCTTCAGAAAATGCTAATTTAGTCAATCTATTTTTTTTTGCAATATGGTAAAAAGTGACACACTTAAGCAACGTCAGTTTTCCAGTTGTACAAAATCCACTCAGGCCAAGATATGCCCTGACTCACCTCATCCAGCCAGGCTGGAGAAATGGAAGTTTAGGCTCAAATGGATGGGAACAATTTTTCCAAAATGCACGTTTATCTTGGTCATAAAATGTACATTTTGAGTTAATTCATAAAACCATGAGACACTGTTCACACAGAGATCACCTTGTTCTTACTGTTTGGATGGGTGCAAGCAATTTGCGAAGATGTTTAAATTAATTTAGACACGGCTCTCCACCCACTCCTCACCTCATGGGTTCAAAACATAATAATGACGTGTTCTGTCCTGCACGGCTTCAGCCTGCTCTCTTTTCCATGTTTGACAATGCGAACATGACCAGAGCGCTAGTTTGCATTTGGTTAATGTAATTAAAACACATTTTTTTCAAGATTATTAACTATTTTTAATGTGACTGTACCCCATTTTTATACCAATTTTGCTTTCATCACATATTTTAATAGTGGTAATTAAAATATTAAATAGTTTGATTGGCTGTGTAAATATTAAGCATACTTAAGAAATGGATCTCAAGAATAACACTGTTTACACAGGATTGTCCGAATAACCTTTTATCTTTTATTAAACTCAACTGAAGTGCTGTGAAGCACTTAAATCAGAAATGAAATGTCACCACATTTATCCAGCACAACCAACACGACTTCTTTTTTTGGCAACCTGTCAGAGATGTGATTTTTCACAATTTACTCCTACTTCAGACACTTAGGCTGCCAGAAAGCTTACTGGGCAAAGTCGAGGATCATGTTTTATTTTTTGAAATGTCAGTTGTGAAATTGCTAATTCAACCATTAAAGCAAAGATGAATGGACTCCCATTGTAGCCGTTCCTTTTACATCAGACCAAAGTTTGGCATAGCTTGTTCAAATGCTGCAATTCTAGCAGATGTATATCATAATACTATTATGCTAATTACCACCAGCTTTCATATTGCGGTGATGAGATCATATAAACAGACGTTCCCATTAGTAACAGGCACCGAAAGCTGTGTGGTCTGAAAACACAATAACCTGAAAACCAGCATGACCTTTTCCCTGGGGCGAGTCGCCTGTCAATCCCAATCTGGGTTTGGGCAGCACTGTTTACCAGCCAGCTGATTGAAGCTGAGCTCCTACATGAATAGCCAATGATGGAACTAATGGGATCTCACCTTCAGGAAGGTTGCACACAGAAGCTAATTCAAGCTGTCGAGGAGGCAAATAAAGAAGATAAGGTGTGCGCTCTAAGAATGGAAAGAGCAGGAAAAGTTTGCCACCTCATTGGCTTTTCTGAGTTGCTTAAAAATAAGATTCATTGAGCCTGTCCAACCTCTCAAAGTTGTTGTTGTTTTTTGGCTAGCTCAAGTCGTGAGGCGGAAAGGAGATGGACCATGTGGTTTGCTTTTCTATCTGTTACCGTCTGCTTTTTAAGGAACGAGCTCCCTTGGGGGAACTTTCTTGTTGTTTTGTGGGCTTTTGGGCCGTTCTGTCAGGAAGCTGAGAGCGAGAGTGATGAGAGTGTTGGTTTGTGTGTGTTTGATTGCTGTTTGATTAGGATACGTGCTGAGTCACAGTAGGGCAGCTTACACACGACTGGTCTTTCGTCAACTGAACGCCATTAAGTAGCACAGTCTGTGATTTCAAGTGATCTAACTGGGACATTTATGATGAGCACTCAGTTGTGATGATCTCCCCATGATACAATCATAGACATTCTTTCTCACAATCTCACACTCCACTTGACTGCAGGAGAATTGTGTCCTTCACGTTCTCCAGGGGGGATTCACAAAGATGAAATGTTTGCTGCTGGTGGTCCATGTGAACGATTTTAAACACTCAAGAGCTTTGTAGGTGTTATTCCATTCTCCATTTCTCTTATAGTTTTTGTTGTGCTTCAGGTGTACTGAGATATATTTGAAAATTATATAGATTATAGATTATAAATTAATTTTTTTTGTCTTATTATTACAGTTAAAGATAACTGGTATATCTTCATACCAGTTTCCCTAAAGATACAAAGATTTAAAATGTCCACCTGTGACCCAGAATGGCATTTGATTTTTTTTTGGAAAAGAATATAAGCAAATACTTAAAACAATTATTAACTCAAGTTTGCTTTTTAAGACTTGTTTAAAAAAATACATTTAAGCATATTATACATCTATAAAATCCACCTAAAATAAAAATGTATGTTGTGGAATAACGGCAGTGGAGCCGCTCCCTGCACGCAAGGTATGCAGTCTGCGTATGACAGAATTACTATTGTTAGATGCACACACACACATATATATATACATATATATATATATATATATATATATATATATATATATATATATATATGTATATATATATATGTGTGTGTGTGTATTGCATGTTTAAATATTTGTAAATTATAGAGTTATATAAATAAGGGCTGAAAAATTATTAAAAAATCTTCTGTGTTCTCGCTATCTCGAAGGAGATCTGTGAAGTTTAATATTCGTGTCTTCAAAGTTTATCTCCATGGTTTCTTATTGTAAATAGTTACAATGTAAACATTGTTTTAAATTACACTGTTTTTTTTACTCAGTCTGTTCCTATCTGTTTTATAAACGTGAAATATTTAATTAACATCTATTAATGCCAGGGCATGACCTGCTAATTGTGCTGTGAGGTTCCATGTCTCGGTCTCTTATGGATGTATTCAAAAACTCTTCACAATTTTATAGAAAGCATTATTGACTGCCAGATTCCAAAATTTAAGAATATTTGAATGTGTTATTATATTTGAATTTTTTGAGTTATTTCATCCCGAACTTGGATTTTATGGGAGAAAAACATAAAGTGTGTTGGGTGGACACATAAAGTGTGTTTATTGCAAGATTTGAAGTATTCTTCATATGTTTTAGATGTGGATCATCTAGATTTCTAAATCAAAGTATGCTTGTATTCTTACTCTTATAGAGTAAGAGTAGACAGAAACCACAGGCAATGCAATGTACTTGAATGATTTCAATGAATATGACAACTAAAATATATTTCTCTGAAGTATTCTTTCAGGGCATCCTTCATGCTAGCAGCCACTTTCTTTCTCATTTATATTTCCAAAGGGGCCAAGGCAGGTTAAGTGATGTGTTTAAGGGTGCAGTGGTTACACCTGCATATCTAGGTCAGAAGTCTGCAGCTTCAGTACAACCCTTCAGTATGTTTCAAAGGAAGGCTTGTACAGGTAGGCCTATTTTCATAACCGTAAGTAACAATTTTAGTAAGATTAATAGCTTGGAATGTGTATGACCTAAATACGTACAGTGCTGACTTGATATTATTTAAATTATTTTTGACAATAATCATGTTTTTGGTCTCTCTGTTGTATAAGAAGATGATTTACCCCAGGATGCAATGCTACTAACTAAAAGTGCCTGCAGTCATTAAGTCCTGAGATTGCTGATGGTGAAAGAACTGTTCCCAATGCACCTGAAGGATAGGCCTGAGCCATTATAATAAGTTGTTTCAGCGTGTCAGGAGTTGACCCTTTGTTTTATTTGACCATGTAGCTATTAGACCATAAACGCATATACCAGTGTGGGCAAAATTATAATATCATGACAAAATTGTAGGCCCAATGCGACAAATCTTGTCAGGTAAGTAATGTAATCAAGACTGCTGAATTGACGGTTGTGCAAAAGACAATCATTGACACCCTCCATAAGGAGAAAAATAATCTGATTTAGCAAAGGTTATCATTAATCTGGGAAAGCTTCATAAGGAGTGGACTGGGGCTGCTGTTAATGTTCCAAAAACCACCACATACAGCTGTAGAATTCCATGAGTCAAGCCATTCCTGAAGGAGAAAACATATTAGTTATTTGCCCAGTGTTCCCAAGGCCTCTAATCATATTAAAGCAAATTTTGGAAGGTACCAAATCAGGGTTGGTTTAAAATTCCAACTCAGTGAAGATGACCACCAGGAAATTGCAAGGAACCAACTCAATTTAAGCTATAATCTCTCAACAGTGCCCAAAGCTGATTGCCTCCAGAACACGGTGCCTTGATGCTGTAATTAGTGCAAATGGAAGACAAAAAGTACATAATACAATACAGGACTTTTTTTCAGGGATCCATGGTGATCCATAAGTATTCAAATAAAATAAAAACCAACAAATCAAGGCTTTAAATATTTATTTTTCACTTTTCGAAACAAGCTATTGAAAAAAAATAATACTTTCCCTTTTGGTGGTTCTGAACACCTCCCAAAAGCTTCATTCAAAGGCAAAAATGCAGAAAATAGCCCCTGATCCATTATTTACTTTAGCAGATGGATATTTTGGATAAACATTTAAGTAAGAAGTTAAAAATGTCTTTTATATTTTGGAAGACAACAACTTCAAGTACCAGCGAAGGCAATTTGGCAGATACCAGTAAACCGGCCCTGTGTTTCCCAGGCCCCTCTCTGTGACCGTGAATCACATTGACTGGCTGTATCTCCCCGGGCATCGGGCGCAGTGCATTAGCTGCAGCGCGAGCCCCATCCCTGCCCCCATGACTTGGCCTAATGGATGATTTTCCATGCATGCACGGCAAAGATACATCAGCTTCAACTGCTGAATGCACGCATATACTGTACACATATACACACATACACCATTACTTGTTCTCTTACCATCTTACTGCTTCACTAGTTCCTTGCTTGGAAATGGGTATAAAATGCATGCTGCAGTTGATCTGACAATGAATTAAATCGACTGAATTTAATCAGTCCTTTTAGATCAAGTGATTCATTTACTTTATTAGTTACTTTTTAGACCCAATCGGACACTTTCAAATATATTTTTACGTATACTATGTTAGCCTGTCTCAAGCTCTTATCTAAAGTGGCATCTAGCCACAAAATTTGAATTTTTACTAGTTAAACATTTTACAGGGGTCATGAACTGAGAAATCAAAAAGTGTTTGATCCTTTGACATAAAAGTGCTGATGGAACAATAAAGATACAGCAAAAGTTTCAGAACTTTTTCGTTTTACTTAAAATGATTTTATTTGAGCTAATGACGAAGTGGCCCGAGTTACACATACATGTCACACGTGTACATTGGACCTCCTCTGGTAGTGACATGCTATACACACTGCTCTGCCTTCACTCTTGCTAGCTGTTATAGTCACATCTAGTGACACAAGTTCTTCAATCAAACCTATTCTGAATGGGAAACAAGGAGCGAGCCAGTGTTTGGAAGAAAACATTTATCCTTTTTTGGCAAAGATTTTGGATAATAATTTTGTTCTAAGACAAATAATAAAGCTGAGGTTTTTTTTGTCTTATCTGAGCTGAGTAACTTTCATATTCACATAGCAAGGCACAAAACACTATTATTCGCTCATACCATCCATTCATTTACCGATGTTCTGGTGTGGCTGAGTACTGAAACCAGGTAAAAGAAATATACTGTAATTGCATAAGTAACATAAATAGCCAGTCGTGATGGCACCCTTTTGAAAAGTCAGTTTCTAAAGAATTCAATACTTACTTATTTGTCTTTGTAGTGACTCAAACATATGCAATATTAAACTTAGTTTTATATTGAAACAGAAGGCAGTTCAAAACCACTCCAGTTAGAGGTGTCTCTAATTGCACACCTGAGTCATTCCTAAGTGAGATGCTCTCCCACTTTTGGAACCCGTCGAGGGTGTCCCCCCACCTCTTTCCCAGTGTGCGCTAGAGATGAAAATGAATGAATGATTAAACATAAACCTGAATAAATTTGAACAAAAAAAAATAAACCATGTATTTTTCCCAAAATCATGACATACAAACTGCGATAAAAATCACAGTTTTTCGTTTCCGTTCCCAATATACAGGTCTCCATAGAAACATCACTCCATGAAGTCCACACAATACCATGTTAATAATAATTGTCAACATTTAACTAATAGCAGTCATTAGCAGCTAAGTAATTTCAGCTTTTTGCTCATAAAATGTGCTTCACTTTGATTATTTTCCTTTTATCCGTTAAATTTAATATGATATACCAGTGAAGTGCACTTTATCCAGATCTTTTGTATTTAATATTACAAGCTGTGGCTGTAATTTAACATGAAAATATGTGGCTTGAAAAGCACATAAATAAACAAATCCTTCATCCCTTTATTACATCATCTCATTTCTTAAAAGCTTTCATATCTGTAGGATTTCTATGCTTCAAATACTGGCAGCAGCAGGACTGAATGGGCTATGGGTGACAGTTTGTAATACTGAAGCTTTGGTACTGAACTGTGACGGATGTTTGAGCAGCTCAGGTAAACACCGGCTGTGATTGTCAGGGGTCCAGCAATGGTTCAGCTTTCCCTCTCTATATCCTGCCCTTTTAACACGTCCATCCATGATTAATGTCCACTGCTGCTCTTCCTAGAGCACTTTGGTATAAAGTGTATTACTAATAAATATATCATGAGTTAAATCCTTTTTTTTACTATGTAGTGCAGTATGGTGTTTGACTTTTGAAAAACAAAACAAAAAAATATTGAGGTTGACATGATATACTTGCTATAATCATTACTAGATTATAGATTATAATCATTATAGATTTTTAACTGAATTATAGCCAGAGTTATATGAGGTAGATGGACATTCTTATTTGTGTTTTAAATCAAAGTCATTTTGATGCAACTAACTGCATTTTTTGACAGCCATAAACCATTTTTTATAAATTTTTTTTATTTTAAAGTTGTACCAATGGGTTTTCGTTAGTTCAGAAAATATCCAATGTTTTACATTTACATTCACTCAACAATAAAACACTACACCTGCAAAATATACGTATCAAATGAACAAAAAGTAACATTAGTTGAAACCTTTTTAAATATACAAACCTAGACATTTTTGCTGCAAGTTGTCTCAAAATGTTTTGTTGTTTTGTGGCAATTTTTATGCAGTTGCTTCAAAGCTTCAAGGAATTAGGGAATTGTGTGAATACATTATGTTTTCGTTCTGATGTAATTGTGTTAAACAACACATGGTGTTTTAATATTTTAGTTACATTTTGGCATTTTAGAATAATCAATAAAACCAACACTGCACTGAATTCACCTGCAGACAAACAAATCAGTAACTCAATAAGAACACTTCACCAATCCTCTGTTTAAAAGCTCACCCATGGCCCTCCTCAGTTGTTAAATCTATGGTTCATGCACCCTGACTCTCCATGATAGCTCTTGGGCTACTTGGATCTCCTCGTCTGCTCTCTGTCTCTTATGGGTTTCTTCAATCACTTCATTAACTTCTTATTAATAATCAGTTCAACCTCACACCTGCTTCTCATCTCCACCCCAGTCTCAGACTCTTATCCTAATGTGGCTTCCTGAGAGACTGAGCGACACACTGACTTTCATCTTCTGTATTTCTTGGATGTATTGTAAATAAACCGTTGTATATAATTACTAACCATGTGTCTCTTCTCCCTACATCCAGCCACTGTGACGCACACAGGGAGGCATTTGAACTTTACCCAGAGAGAGTAACATCTCTGAGTGGGGAGCAGCTTTTACACTTTCTATTGTTCTGGTACATTTAATCCATGCTTGAACCAACTGTTTTTCTAGCTGGTTGGTTCTCTTCACTGTTCACTGAAAAAGAGAAGTTCTTTCCAATCTGTAAAGAATTCCAATTAGTAATGCCCAAAAGTCATTTATGCACCCTCTCAAGATGAATAAGAGGAGTTAAGATTGTTTGAGGAAAACATCGTTGGATTTTCTCCATTGAAAGTGAGTTAATTGGGTGCAAACTGATTTGAATGGTTTGAATCGTAATCTAGACAGCCTCTATATACAGTAATGCAGAACCAATTATAAATTAAACCTGTTCCTGCAGTATATAAATCTACTTTAAGTTCACATTCATAGTTTTTTTTTTACTGGTGAACGTACCAGAAATGCTGTTTTCTGCTCCAGAGGTTGATTTCTGCATTCATAAATATTTTATGCACCATATCATAAATAGATTCTTTCGAAAGCTCTTTGTTTAGAATGTTTTAGTATCTTCTAAAGAGTACCTTTTGGGTTAATTATTCATAAAAAGAAGAGTGTTGTGCTGAATGGTGTTTTTAAGTGCAAGAGTAACAATGTATACAAAATATACTCAAATGGTTTCGATTAAAATCTTGCATCTTCAATGTTAAATTAAATGTAAAAAAAAAAACCCAAAACAAAACAGTAAAATAACACATTTTTCTGTTACAGAAATACTGTCACATTCTCATGCCATTTAATGAGAGAAATTCTGGATAAGGTCATTGTTTCAGTGTTATCTCCTGGTTTCTGAGATAAATGTGGTAAATGGTTGGCCTTCTTGCTAATAGGGGCATGAAACAATTCTTTTCACCCTCTTGCTCTTTCCTTGCTGCCATGTTAATGTTTCATCCTAATCCATCATAACCTCGGTCCAGTGAGACACAGAGAAGAGTTGAGCCTGGACACACACAAGCACACATGAAGCCACTCGTCTTGACAAATCATTTTTCTGTGAGGATCCAATAATTGCTGCAGGGAAACATTGTTTGTGTACTGAAGAGTTATGGGTCATTGGATACCATTAGTTCATTATACCACTGTTCAATTTTGGGATTGGTAAGATGTGTGTATTTTAAAATACAGACAGTTAAAATGTATGAAATCAATGCATTTATTCAATCATTTGTTCATTCTTTCATTCACCTTTGCTGTGGAATTTAAAAGACACAAAATACTGAGTTGGATTAGAAAATGATCATTTCCATTCTATGAAACAAGGCTCTGAGTAAACCTGTGCATTCAGTTTTATTTCAATCTTTAACCGACACCAATCAGAAGGAGCCATGCCAACTTGTCTCCAGACCTCCCGCCACGTGTAATCTTTCCTTGTGAATCCAGACTCATAGATTATTAGAAATAAAACATGTTTGGGGGCAGTCCCAGCTCACACTGTCTGACAGGCCAAGGTGAACACTCTGGACAGATCACCAGTCCACTGCAGAGACATGCCTTTCAATTACACACACAAAAAGGTTACTGTACTCAAAACATTTGCTTAAACTGGATCTTTAAAACCAGTTTTCAAGTAAATATTACTCACAAAGTATACTTTGCATATAGAACATTTAAAATTTTGAGTACTGTTTACTTACAAACTGAGGTTGGTCAACTCAAATATTTTGAGGTGACCGGTTTACATTTACATTTATTTTATATTTGAATGAATTAACACTTTTTGTCATTTCCTGCTTTCTTTTGGAGTTACACAAAAGTTTTGTGTACTGCATACACGTAAACAGTGCAGTTCAATCTTTATTAATCTCCCTGATTAACCTGATTTTCACTTTTTGGAACTGTGGGAAACTCACACAAGCACAAAACTATGAACCAAACGCGCTCACATTTTGATTATTACACAAACCAAATTACTTGTTCAGTTACAGGAACTTGTCCAGATTCAAATCTTTTGAGGTTTTCACATTTCCTGGAAACAATTTCAAATTTGGTCCTTCTGTGGTTTGTAAGTAGGCAATTGTCTTTGGATTCACTACCTTTATATGATAAAAAAGAGCAGATTCGCAGGCGTTTGCAAAACTGCCAGAAAGGCATCAAACTGAAGACATCCTGAAATAAACATGACATTTTTAACCAAAATATTTCCTAAATATATTTGCGGGAATTTACAAGGAATGTTTCGGACTTCAGTGTACAAAGACCCTGACCTTGAAATACCAGGGTGATACTTTCCTCTGAATTTGTTTAGCTCATTGATTGGCAAGTGTCTTTGCTGAATAAAAACAATTAAAGAAATAAATAAGATACATTTTAATGTCATTGGATGTTTAAGTCGTGGCTTTCCTACCATTGCTCTTCCAACTAGACCCAGAGTGTTTCAAATTCCGTTTGTTGAAACATGTCAGTTACATTTACAAAAGCAGAATTGGAATTGCCATTTTAATGTTGATGTGGGATTAATGAAATCAGGCTTATCCTTGTGAGGGGAGAACTAGTTTCACCATAGAGGTCATCATTGCTGTTTACTTTGTATACAATGCAATGTGGAAATAAAGCAAAGTAACCGAAAAAGGTTTTGTTGTTTAAAAATATAATTACAGTAGAGTCATTTTTACGAAGTGTATTAATAATTTTGAGCAGTCTTTTGTGTAATGCTTTTCGAGAGGTTTGATGTTATTTAAAATGGACTGGAGGAAATCTCATTTTCGGCCGATCGAGGGCTTTGATGGAGAATGGAAAGTAAACTCAATTAAATCTCCACTCTGGGTTTATTTTTCCACTTGTGTTGTGGGGGATTTAACATGGAGGTCCCTGATTACGTGTCGACTGCAGCATGGTGTCAAAGCTCAAGAAACTGCAAATAGAAATGTTTGAGCTGATAAATACGGGCAGTAATCAGTGCGTGCTTGCCACTGCTTTACTTCAAAGTTAGCCAGTGTCCTAATTGGGAGATTGATGATGAAATGTCTGAGTGAATAGATTGCGGATAGTAGCAAAACCCATCCGCTTTGTTTAATAAGCAGTAGACTCAGCATTAATACTGTGTGATTTTTCAAGACTTATCTACTGAAGGGAAATGGAGACAAACTGCTTTGTATTCTTTCTAGGTCTGTAATGAATTGATCAGTCAGGTAGCTGTTTATACAATGTTGGCACTTCATTATTCATCCAGTGCAAAGATCTCTTTGATAGGGTGTCTTTGCTTGACCTTGGATTAGCTACAATCTGAGGAGTTGAACATTAGCCGTGTCTCTTTCTCTCTGGTGTTTAACCACATACAACCAATGACTTACTCTTTCAGATCTTCAGGTGCCCCTTCTTGATGCCCTGCATTGGCTTCGGCAATATGAGAGTAGTTTTCCATTACTGATTGCCTAGCATCACAAAACGAATGTGCACTAGCTGCCTTGCTAACCATTATACATATGCTAATGTAGTTTTAATTTGATGATATCTGATTCTGAACTTTTTAAAGTAGTTACTGTTTCTATAATTTTCGCTATTGATTTAAATATTACATTAAATGAATGCATTTTACAGACACTTTTATCCAAAGGCTTACATTTCAAAGAATTAGCAAATTTAGTCAGTTCTTGCCTTAATGTGTACACAATATAACAATAGGTTTTACATTAAAATCACTTTTAATCTTTCAATTAATTATTCCAATCATTTTCCAAATTGTTTTGCTCATTTATTAGTCACTGACTTAAACTCTCACAAACTACATTTCCCAAAATCACTTGCACAGCTCCCGCCCTCAAACCAAATGAATCACAGCTGTGCACATCAGGTGCTAAATGTTTCCACATTGATCACACTGGATCAATGAGATTGGATAGTAAAGACACTTTTTACAACACTACTATTATTGAAAATGTAGTTATATATAAAAAAACAACATAAAACATGGAGAAATCTTCGGCTGAGAAAGGTGACCAAGAGAAACAAAGAGAGAGATCATCAAACGTCGACAAACAAACTTTTACGTCATCAAACATGGCTGAGATAATTCCAAATCGAAATAACGGGTATGTATCAGGATGCCAGGTTTCTAGAAACTAATGACGTCAAGGAGGTGAAAAGTAATTTGTGGTTGTCAGTTTTGTTGGGTAACTTAGGCTTTTGGTTTAATCATTTTATTGATTCATTGTATGTTTAATGTTTGGTTACTTTTATCAAAATTCTGGATGACAGGCATCATTTTAAGCCAAATGTGACCTTTAAATTGGATTAATAGTTGTTGTTAGTTTAAGACTATAGCTTTATATCAGACTATATCTGATATACAATAATGTTCTAAACAACAATGAAACATATTGTTTACATCATCAATATTATACAAATCTTAAAGAAATCAAATTTCTATCCCCATATCAATGTCCACACAAAGCTTGTCGCCTGGTAATCTGTATAGTTGAGTTCAAATCTGAGCTGGTATTCATCACTTTTTCTCAACTTGGGCTCTTTCCCTTAGTGATCTCAGGCATTTTGCTGCTATTTTAATTGCGCTGTCAATGTGTAATCTTTATGCAGTACATATTGAAATTCTTCTGTGGTGTTTTTTTTCCATCTTTGTTCCATCTTTTTGGATTTCTGCTTTAAAAATTGGCTGTTGTTGACTTGATAACTCTGGACTTACCGTTCACACTTGTTGTCCTCCATTTGAGTTCAGTCTAACAAAACCTGCATTTCATCTGTTATCCACTCATGTTTGATTTCTTTTGCCAATTTCAATACATTTTACATGCATCCAGCTGTCATCTGAAGAAGAATTCTGTGCCTTGGAACCTCTGTTTCCTCGACTATCTACATGTGGTCTCCTGCAGGCCCTGTCAATCACACCTGAAACATTCATCTATTCCACTGAGCACAATCCCTTCTTCCAGGGATCCCACAAATCCCTCAAATTACTATGTTCTAAAGCAAGGCACGCTGTCCAACAGTCAAGAAAGAGTCTCTGAGATGATTACAATATCGAATGTGCATCATCGTAGATGAATAATGGCACCTTTTATCTACAAGATAGCCTTTCACTTTCATAACCGTGATAAACAAAGCAAGGCTCATCAGTAATTCCTTCTTGTAGACGTCAGTACACAACATGACCTGATTGTAAATGATTGAAAAAAAGGAATTATTTATGCAGATTAGGAAAAAATGGAGAATGTTGAGGAAAATGGAAAGAAATGACCCATAGTATGTAAAAAAAAAAAAAAAATTCTCTCCTAAAATATCAAATCAGTCGTAGGCAAATACATGCCACATCTGAGTTTTTGTTGGGTGTACATCAAGGTTCAGATGTGTGCTTGTTGAAGTTATGAGTTGTTCAAACCAAGTAATCCCTCTTCAGTTTATCTTCCCCAGCATAGCCAAACACAGAGCAGAAAAAAGCAAATGTGAGAAAAGAGGGGAAATGTTGAGACAAGCAGAGGTTACCAGATGAATTTCAAACCTGAAGCACAGCAACGCACAACTCATTTTGTTACCATGGCAACCCCATAAAGACCAGTCCCTAGTGCCATTCCATCCGCTTAGGGTCTGGGGTTTACAAGCCGAGGTATGATAAATAACAAGCGTAAACAAAAATCCAATCCACACTGCCAGAAAACAAAAGAAGCCCAAATAAGTGCATGCACCTTATTACGGAAAAACCAGAGCATTGGACTGACCAATGAGTCAACGAGTTTGCTCTACAGCGGCACAGATGTCTAATTAAAACACGCAAATGGCTCACGCAAGCAAATCCAGTATAGCAGCACAGTGCTGCACTGCAGCAAAGATCGCATTTGCACGAAAGGTATACTGCAGACCAATTAAAGTTGAAATTGAAGCAGAGTGGAGGGAAGCAGGCTAATGCAGAAGCTTGGCTCACTTCACGGTTAATACGGTGTTGAAGCCTCGAATGGTCAGAGGGGGTGCAAATTAGAGGAACAGCTGCATTAAATGGAAATATGAGGTTTACTTTCCTTCAGGGTGTTCAACAACCAGCAAGGGAAACTTATTGAATACATTGAACAGTGTAGAAAAACCAATAGTTTAATCATTGGCTCTCATTTACTGCCACAGCAGAAGAAAAAGTCAATCCATCAATATCAGTAGGATAAAGACAGAACATTTCAGGTTGATTGGTACGAGTTTCAACGTTGAGTCTCTGTTGTGAACTGGGAATTTAAGCAGGATGTCACCAGTTAAGAGTTCAGCTAAATAACTGTGTGGAAAGTAACATTAGGACAGAAGTGACCGCAGTCCTCATTACTGGATAGGAGTTAAGGCCCACCAAGTGATTGTAATCCAGATTTAAGTGGACAAGGCTTCAGAAGAGGGGTTAGTTCTTCTTGACTAGTCTTCAATCACTTGCTCTTCCCAACTTTTTCCTTTAATCCTGTTTTGCTGAGTATCCAGTGCATCTTTTGCTATGCATATTAAAAGTGCAAGGTGTGTTTTAAGGATTAGTTGGTTATACAGCAATATTCATGTAATTAAGAAATGCACGTACATTTATTATGATTATTTGTTAAATTACCAAAGTTTTGTGAACGTTTTGTTAATCTATCTAGACACACTATTCACTATTAACAGACTTGGGTATAAATACCAATCACAAGAGTGTCGCATAACGTCTCAAAATGAATCATTTGGTAGTCTCTGAAATTAACTCGTTGTAATTTTTTGGTCAAAAAAGACTTTGAAAATCATATAAAAAGGTTTTTCAGTACATATACACACACTCAAAGACCACTTTATTAGGTACAGCTTGCTAGCACCAGATAGGATCCTTTTTGCCTTTAGTTCTGAACATTCCTCTTAGAGTTTGGTTGATCATGATCGAATCATACAGTTGCTGAAGGTTTGTTGTGGCTGCCATGATGCTTATTTCCTTGTTCCACCACATCGCAAAGGTGCTGGTTGAGCTTCATGACTTGGCTCCTGCTGGAAGTAGCCATCAGAAGATAGGTACACTGTGGTCATAAAGTGATGTACATGGTCAACAACAACAACAATTCTCAGGTCAGCTGTGGCATTGACAAAATTCTCATTTGGTATTAATGGGCCAAGAAAATATCCCCCACATCATCACACCACCACCACCAGCCTGAACCGGTGATACAAGGCAGGCTTTGATGTTGGTTCAGAGATGCTCTTCTGCACACTTTTATTGTAACCAGTGAATCATTGTTGCGTTCAGATCATTTTTGGCCATTTTTCTCTGAAAATGCCTTTGAACCCACAGAATTGCCATTCTCTGTAAAACCCTAGATATGGTTATGCATGAAAATCCCTCTAGATCAGCATTTTCTGAAATTGTACTGAAGAATTCAGAGCAACTGATACTTTTGTGTTCTTTCGCTTGTCATTCTTACACTGAGACCCATGTTGACCCTTCAGCCTTCTGCGCAGCAATCTATTTCCAGACGAATGGGACTGGATATTGAACTGTCTATCAAATGATTTCCTGCCATTCATGAGAGAAACTGTTGAGATCCATTATTACAGATATCATCGTGCCACTTACAGAAATGATATGTTTGACATGAACAAATGGTGTTTTTAAGTTCTACTCTAAACCTGCTCGGTTTGCCATGGACATTACATAAATCGTCAGGATAAAGCAAACCAGGAAACAGCAAATACTTTGTAAATAAAATAAAGTTCTGATGTGAAATTTGAAAGGAAGGGAGGGACTCAATTGTACTGATGAAATGCAATGCTGCGTTCATCTACGCTGATTAATTGTATTTTCTGAATAGGTTGAGATTTTAGTCACAATGGTGCATTAATGAGAAGCATACTTGAAGTAGCTGAAAATGAAACGCATATGCAGTGCAATTTGCTTGGGTTCTTTGGAGTCAGTAATAGCAGACGGAAGGCTGAGAGAGAGACAGTGCATGAGGTTTAGAAATATTACGCTTGACAGCTTTGTTTTGTTACGATTTATGGACAATTCGGTGTGTATTTAAATGCTGCCCGAACTCTGCCAGGGCTTTCTAATTGCAAAAAAGTGCATGCATTGAGTAATGGATCCTTCTGGTATATTTAATGAAACCGTAATGTATTCTGACAGACACCAGCTTCATTATTTGCTTTACTTGAAACAGAAAGCGTCCGTGTTTTGTGAGCATTCATCTCGAGGTCTTTGTTTATTCAGACGTTGATGGGAAAATGAACTCATTGGGCTTTTACTAAGCATTTTATGTTAGTGGGTCTATGCGCTAACCGCAGATTCATTTTTTGTGTGTCTCTGTGTGTATTCATGAAGATAAACTTCATTGAAAAGCCATTAGGGAAGAGATCTCATTAGTGGGGCTATGGTTTATTCAATAGAGAGCATGGCATTTTATACCTTTTACACTTTAATTACCAGCAGTTGCTATTGAAACACTTATGAGAAACCCACTCATAGATGCTGTCTCGAACAAGTCTGCAGTGGTTGTATTGCTTGACATCATTTTAATAGGAAATTAATGATTTAGAATTAGTCCCTTCTCGAAGGAAAATATAAGTTACTTTAATTTGTACCCTGGATTCGTCCAGCAATAGCTGAAATCCAATGAGCACTAACTTGGGCAAAGAAGAATAATAAATCAGATGAATAAATACAAAAACATTGGCATGACGTTTAAGAAGAAATAATTTGAGAAATTATTTTGTGTCAGTTGTGTTGTGGCCAAATCTTTATATACTTTGAAATAAAATGAGCGCTACTTAAAAAAAACTGAATAAATAAAAACATCTTCGACCTGAACTTTTAAAAAGAATTTCTAAAATAAATCATTGCATTTTAAATTCTATTGATGACTCTTGTTTACAATGGATTATTTCAGACAATTTTTAGATATTACTCACTTCATGATTTAAAAAAAAAACAACAAAAATGAGCTCTAAAATGGCTGTTTAATGCTCATGGAAAAAACAATTCAACCCCTCAAATTGCCAACCATTGTACACAATAATCAAAATAATACACAAAATCACATTTAATTCTAAATATTTGGAAAGGTTCTTTCATCCACCAAATAGCAGGTCAGTGTTGTACTTTACATTAAGTTCTTTTTTTGAGCAAAACAACATTTGTTTCAGTTATGTTTGACATATCAAATATATATTTGGCATATAAAATAAATATGCAAAATATTTAAGTTACAATTCATGAAAATGAATGTAGTCAAAAGTCTCATGGATCACAATGTATATAAATGGCGACCACAAATCCAGGTTTCGGCTTATGTATCCCAGTTATTTCTTGAAATTGCAGCAAATATTTAGTTTCTTTTGATTTTGGCAGTCTGCAGAATAGTGTCCTTGAAGTCTTTGGCAATCATTTTGTTCATCCATCCACCCAACCAGTGACCTTGGAGCCATCAGCCCTACCAACTGCACCACCATGCAGCCCATCAAAAAGAACCTAAGAGCTTAAAAGTGACAATTTCAAAATATGTTACCCTTTTTCACCAATTTTGGTGATTAATTTAAAGTGTAGGGGATGTTATGCACAGTGCCACTCTAAAAACATCTTTTAAACATTATATCTGAGAGTAAATAAAACATCTACGGTCATTATGTGCCCACTGAGCGGCTGTTTCTGAGCGAGCAGGGACTTCAGAAGAACGCCATCATGCTGACCGTTGCTGTTTCTGCAATGCTTAAATGCTTCAACACAGGTTTTCAGGGTGAGTGCCTGTGAAGCTCCCAGCAGCTTTAATCCACATATCATTACCTGCGGGTTTTATCCCTGCTGTGTGTGGAGAAACAGGAGCACGGGGACAATTTACAACATGAGTTAGATTTCTGTTTAGTCTTCACTTTGCATAGTCCTGTTTGCCATAGCAGCTGGACATTTAATCCTGCGATTATATAGTGTGTTGCTCAATACAAACATTGCTGTAGCAGTTAAATGGTTTAAAAAGAAAGACAGACAGTTCGGAGCAATAGCAATTTAGATATGTGGAGGTGACACGGCTCCCCATGGCCAAACTCTGTTATAACCCAGAGAAGCAGCATGTAAAATGTTGCGGAGGTCTAGATAAGAGAAAGAGAAAGTATCCTTTCTCTTCTATCCTATTACAAAAGGTTTTTTTTTATTTATTTACTAGAAATGTTATCACCAATACACTTCTCCAACAAGGACTTGGGGAAAACGGGCAGAAGAACTAGAGTGTCAATTAGCACTTTACTGAGAGTGTCTAAATGTTTTGATGGTTTTTGATGTTTGTCTCTTTTTGCTCCACCCCCTTGTCCAATTAAAGGGAGCGCTTGAGTGACTATCTGAAGGGGGAGGAGGTGGAAGTGTGTCCCCTGTGGGTCCTATGTTTCCCAGCATCCCGACACTTCATTAACGTTCATCCACCAACTGTATATAAAAGCTCAGGAAAAGCAAACAATGGGAAGTGCTAAAGGTTTTGAGCTTGGCCAGACCAATCAGATTTGGAATTACGGAAATCACTTTTTAGAAGCAAATATCTTTATATCTTCAATCTATATCTTTTTGCTGAGTTTCTGAGGTACACTAGCACATAGCATGCATGCTAACTAAATGTGCTACATGTTGTACCTGGAGCAGATATCAATAAGTTGCATGACTTTAATATTTGGAAACTTTGAAATTATTGCCAACTAAATGGCACCAAATCGATGCTAATATTTAGAACTAGAGAGGTTATGGATTTCAGGTGATTCCAAATATAGCTCTATTCATTTTTCTTGGGACCTACATAAGTAAAATAATTGTTTTGGTGACCTTGCTTAAAACCTGGACATGGATTGAGTTTTTCGTCAGTATGGTCAGCAATCAAACTTATGGGAATGGGTATTCCAGATAATGAACTCTGTTCGAACTTTAACCTGTGTTTCACATGATGTGTTATATGTGCTTCATTAATGGGTAGTAAAAATATATAGCTGACAAGCAGCAATGGGTGGGCCCAAGCTTGGAAATTCAACCCCCAGTGATAAACCATGCAATTATGAGAGTCTTCCTGTAGCAATGGATATCTGCCAAATATGTCTCCTTAAAAATGTGTTCATCATGAATTTAATTTAGTGTGGCGCTAATAAATAATTAATGGCAATACATAATGTAAGGCATCCTTGATGAAATGAAATCCAGCACACCTGCTTCTCAAACTACTTTGAATTCCATGATCTCCAACAGACCTCAAGTGATTGACAGCTGTCATACAATTAGTCACACTGTGCCGGATTTGCATATGTAAATTTTTTTTTTTTTTGCGTTTCAAGGATACATGTAGCTGAAAACCTTGACAGTTTAAAGATGTGTTAAGTGCTCCGAGTTCACTCTCCATGTGAATAATCAAAACCCAAGCAGATTCGCCTTGGTGCCGCGCTTAATTTGATGAGCAATTAACTGCTACCAATAATAAAGTAAATCTTCAGGCATAAAATTGAAATATGCTAGTCATTACCCCAGTTTACTTTCTTAAATACTCATTTAGGAGAGAGGTTAGACATGGATGCACCAAGCACATTTACCTCACACACTATATCTTTAAGTTTTTGTTATATATGTTTTTGAAGCTTAGATGCTTGTTTAATACCACCCTTAAGACAATTTTCAATTTAATGATGTGTTGGCTATTAAGAAACATTTGGAGCTTTTAATTGATTTTTGTAAACCGGAGAACAGATCTCCAAATTATAAACAGCCATGGCTTTTGTTGGCACTTATATTCTGATGCACGCTTATTGTCAAGGTAGACAGAGAAAAGATGCTAGACATGTCAACAAGGTGGCTGACAAAAACTGAACATCAAAAAAACATTCGTTAACAATATTCAGTAATATTATTTTAGACATAAATATAATTAATTTAACTAAATAAGTCCATGTTTTCTTTTTATTTTTACAGGAATGGAAATGTTTCCTTCCAGAATACATATTCTGAGCTAGAATGCTTTATCAGGAAACTGAAGGATCCTCTGATTTTACCCAGTGATCGTTCAAAGGTAAAAAAAAAAAAAAATCTATATTACTATTTTTTTTTTTTGCTGGTTCTTTTTTTTCTAGCTATTTCTTTATTGTGTCTTCTTATTTTGTATAATATTTACCAGGAGACAATTATTTTTACTCGCATTTTAAACAGGAAAGATTATTAAACTAGGAGTCAATTACTTGGAGTAAAAAAGATGACTTCATGTAAACATTAATACTGCCTCCTAGTGGATGGGTGGTATCAAATGCTCTCATACAAATGAAAGTAAACCCTACCATTCTTAGCTTTGTTGTCTCCAAATTGTTTTAATTCCATATTTTCCAATGATGGTTGTTTATATAACTATATTTCAATACTTGGTTAAAAAATAGTGTTGTAAAATATTGTGATGCATAGTATTGGGGTATGTATCATATCATGAGCAGGGTGTTTCATTACACCCCTAGATAGAAAAAAAAAATTAAAAGGGGGAGATTTTAGGAGGAAATAGAGGAAAGGTAAGAGAACGTCTACAAAAGAAACAGTGCACAAGAAAAAAAATGAGTCAAGCAAAATAATATGACAAGTGTATGAGATATCAAGAATAAGAACTTAAAAGGTTTCCAGTGTTGAGATGAGTGCTTTCCTCTCCTGTTGGAAATATATTGAATTCACATTGCTTTGGCACCATGGGAACAAAGGATTGCAGGCTTGCTGTAGACTTAAGCTGGTATGGTTGAGAGTTCTGCCTTCTGAACACGGAGAGCTGAAGATTCTATCGTTCATCAGAGCCAATGAAAAGCTGCTTCTGCTTTCTGGAAGCATTGAATGCATGAGGCTTTTCCCTTGATACTGCATACGACAAACACCACTATAGCTTGGCAGGACACGATGTGCCCCCAGTTCAGTTCTTTGCATGATATTTCAGCTATTGAACTGCATCCATACTGGACTGCAGGTATAGAAATCCAAAAGTTAAAGAAATTACCTTTATTGACCAGCTAAATTGTAGAGCTGTCATTCAGCAAATGCTTTGGGCATTTGTCTCTGCTTTGATGTCAACTTTTTTTATTCTTCAGACAGAAAAAAAAATCTTTGAAACCGATTCAGAGCCAAACGGATGCAATTTTAGTCACCAATGAATAAGGACTTTCATAAGTAGATTACACCATCAGACTTTATTATTGGATCTTTGGTAAGATGGCATTATCGAACAGTAAGTGGGCCCCCCAGGAACCATTAGCGATGAGTAAGAGAAGTATAAGTCAATTTCAGTTTGGGCTGTGCCACCCGGAGGTTAACAAATATGATTAAATGATGTAGAAGCAGTAAGTTCAATTAGAGGTCAGGACTTTGATGCTGGGTTGATGTTTATGTACGCATCAGTGTTTGCTATGGTTGAGTAGAGTCCCATGTGGTTATCTAAAGCACACAGTCACATTTCTTGTATTGAGTTAAATGTAAATACATTTTGCTATCTTTGGAAAATGGAAGCAGATGATCAATGTGTTGGGTCTGCTAAACTATGTGTTTTGAATGATATTCCTTCTCTCCATTTTCTGAAGTACATTTGAATCCATCTGTGTCTTCGAGGGTACAATTAAAGGCATGAGGTTCTTCGTGGTTTGTTTACCCATTTTCAACTATATCTGGGATTAGTGCAGAGTCTTCCCTTGACTTAAAGCACTTCTGGGGGCCCATGACGGTTGTCCACTTGAAGCACTGGTTCATCTTTTTCAAATCTTACCACATTTATACCAGCAGATTTCACCACCTAATGGATCTTTCTGTCAGGCAGATGCGTATGGAAGATGATTGGGGATATGGAACTCATATGTGTAGAGATTATAGTCAGATGAAACAATGGATCAAAATGTAGTTGAATAAATAAAAGTTTATTAAGACAAATAATTAGAAAGTTTATTATTAGTAGTATTAGGAGCATGCCCTGTTGGTGTTAGGAAGGGTTGAACTCAAATGCAGCATACAGAATATGGGTTTTTATTGATGTAACACACCAATTTAACAACATAAAAGTCCCATGATGGGGAAAACCTCGCTAAATAAACTGAATTCAAAAGATAATATAACTAGGAACAAAGAATGATTTCAAAACAAGAACAGAAAAAATAAGGACTTACATTGAGGTAGCAAAGATAAAAAAAAAAAGTTCTTTCAGTTCTCAGTGAAAGTATCAAACGCATTGAGTGGAGCGACTAGATTAAATAGGCAAGAGTAGACAAGGCAGAGTAGAAACCAGAAAGGAAAATGAGGCTAACAAGCAGGGATAGAGAAGAGCACATTAGGAAAGACGGCCAAAATATAAGGAACAGGACAAATGCATAGGGACAAGAAGGCTGGACTTTAAAAGTAGTATTATTACAGTTTTGCTGTATAATTTGGTTTTAAAACTTAAAAAATAGTTTTGCGAGTTAATTTATATTCTTTGGTAGAAGCAAGTGTATGACTCATTGTCGCAGTGAAGGTGGGGTGCTGACTACTATGGATGGGTGCAGAGCTAAAAACAACGTATTGCATCAAGAATCAGTTTTCACATGGTTTCTCCAAAGCTGTCTCCAGCATAAAAAAAATGTTAAAAGGAAATGTTTAATTCCTGAGTCATTTATGGTTTTGTTCCATTAGCTTATATTTGTGGTGTTCGTGCATCTCAGGTTTATGTACGAAAAATTAAGTCTAAAAAAGGATAACATTCCTTTAAGGAAGAGCTCATGCATATCAGAATCGAGGGCCTCAAAGAATGATTGAAATTTGATTGAGCATGATTACCAAAATAGCTGAGTGGAGCAGAGGTTTCTGAGAGACACAGCGAACAGTACAGGAAGCAGGAGTGGAACCAGGCACATTGAATCCGTCAGTGTACTTTAGATCTCGCAATGAAGGAAGGAAAAGTGGAGAATTATAAAATGTGCTGTTGTGAAGCAGACACTGATTGGTGAGGAGTGAAACATATGTACAGTTGTGGTGGTGGTGTAAATAGTAGTGGTGGTGGTGGTGGTTTCACCACCTTAAGCTGCAGTGCAAAGGTCACAGTCACCACTACAACCATAAAAAAATCTTTCTTTTAAATTGTCCCTCTTCCAGTTATCAGATTCTGGGATTTAGCCAGGGTCCTCATTAATCTCCAAGGCAGATATTCTGGGCAATTGAAAGGTGTGCGGATGGCAAGAGTCAAGCGGTTTTGGATTTATCAGTCGCAAGCTGTGGCTGGACACTAACTGATGCCAGCTTTCCTCTCTCTACTTGCTTTTGATCCTCCTCCCGCTTCTTTCCCACCCTGTCTCTCCACTCATTAAATAGAGAGATGGGTAAGAAAAATGAGTGATGCCAAAGCATTGCTTGATGTGCTGCTAGGCTGAAGTTTGGTGCTCTCTGTGGCGACACAGGAAGGAGGAGAACAGACGCCAGTGATGGGAGCTGTTTTTACTTTATATTGGTTAATAAAAATAGAGGACTGACAGCACACTGCGGCTGTATACTGAGAACATATGTCAGACCTCTGCATATTGTCAGGGGTGACAAAAACAAGACAAAGTGGAATATTTTTAGGTTAAGTCTGAGCTTTTGTAATAAACAATCTAGAATCAGATTTATTTGTCTTTTTGTGAGGTATTAGGGTTGGCTTTTAATGAAAACTGTACAAAATAAAACAGATCAGTCAGATTAGCATCTCATTCTGCAAAATGCAAATTTGTTTTCCAATTAGAATGGGATAGAAACCTGACAACAGCATATTTGCATTTGTGATTCATGGCTGTTTTAAAGTTGTTCACAGCTTCAAAAAGTACATTATTGAGCTTTGAAGTTATTTAGAGTATGAATAATGCAAGAGATTCATAACATGGTGCATAAAATCATAATAAAGGGGATTAGAGTATAGAGTATGTGCAGAAAAGACTGCTCTTTCCGAGAGGTTGGGTAAGGTTAGTGCAAGAATATTTTCTGATGTCTGTAGCAATAAAACCTTTTACTCCACCATAAATAAAACTCTGATGCGAAACTCAATCTCCTTCTTGAGAATTGTTCCGACTTGGGAATCAACTGTATCATATTTGTGATTTATGACCAAGAACACTCTTCATCCAGTGATGTGTGGATCAGACATTGAGGAGTGATCCCTGGATACAGTAAACGTGTTGTGTGGTCTAGTCTGACGTAGATAACCATATATGATGGGGAATTTGTAGACTGGATTTGGATTTATGTTGCAGTGATGGATTACTGTAATAATCAAAACTGATTGCTGTGAGAAATATTTGAGAGTAGATATATTTGAGAGTAGCTTGTGTGAATATTTCCTTGTTCGTTATGCTGGTAGAATCTAAATTGAACTTTCTGGTACACATGCTGAAAGGTTGGCTGGGTGTAAAATGCTTAATTGACAATTGGAAATGTGATTGTCAGCACCAGTGTCTCAGCAGTTGGACACCTTGATAAAAAGTGCAGGGTTCAATTACTGTTCTCTTTCCTGTCTTGCATTTCTTATTTTCTTCGACTCTCCTGCTGGAAAAATAAAGGAACATTACATACTTTAATGGTCTTTCCTCAAGCTGTATACTTGTCAGGAGAGATTGAATAGATATATTCAATGCGTTTTCTTGCTTGATCGATTGACCTGAGTCAGCATTTAGCCATGAGCATAAAAATCTCAATTTTTTTTTGAGAAACTCAAAGTTAAGTTAAAAGAATATTGCAAAGTTGCTGGAGAGAAAAGCATGTAAGAAGTCACATATCTACATTTCCTTGGGTATCTTACTGGTTGTTAAAAGAATTTCACACACACATGAATAAGAACTTGATCTAAGACATTTGCTTTTGCTGTACTTGTATTTTGTATGTTAAAGCATGTTAATTTGTAAGTTTATTTTAAATTGTAAGTTATCATTACTTACATTTAATACTTGTACTTGCTTGATATATGTTGTATTAAAAACGATGCATATTTTATCCAAAATGACCAATTAATTGAATGTTGTGTATTGGAGAACTTAATAGGTAAATCTTTTATTTATCATTTTCAGTTTGAACCCAAATTTTGAGGCTGTTGATTAGTGTCATTATTTAATGCTATAACAATAGCAAGTCTTTAAAACAAGTGTTTTAAAGTTTTAAGTCTTTAAGAGTTAACTGTTTGTCCGGCACTGTGCTGTGACGTATATATGCGGTTACACAGGGCAATGCGGGATCGAATCCCAATCCTGGCCTTACCATTCTCTTCCTGTGTAATGTACTGTCCTGTCTGCTCTAATTAAAGACTGCTACTAAATAGTACTTCATAACCCATTACAGAAGACTCTGGAAGCAATGTTTAGGAAGACTTAACAGAAAATGCAGGCTTATTTACCTGAAACAAAAGAGGATTGAGGGAGGCTAGATGTGTCTTTCTGAGGATCTGCAGAGTGCTTAGTGCTGCTTCATTTCAGGATTTTTTTTATTATTATAAGGCAAAAAAACACCCCACACCCCCAAAATGTAATGTTTGTAAATCTCTGGGAAAATGTAATTTCAAGCATGGTTTAGTTACTATGTACACACTTTCAGAAACATATTTAGAACATATTTATTTCTTGGGTACTGTGTTCTTGGATGTTTGTCCCAGACCTGCCACTGCTGTTACTCACATGATCTCTCTGGGAGCATGTCCGCAAAAAAAAAAAAAAAAAAAAAACTGACAGAAAACGACAGAACGGACAGCTTAAAATGGCCTGAGTCTGTGTGCCTGCATTTGTGTGTATAAATGTTTTCTTCCTAATGTCTTCCCATACTCTGGGGAGTCGAAACAGCGAATAGACTGACGACAAGGTGCTTCAAGGGCAAGATAATGGTCTGGGGAAATGTACAGTACACTCTAAAACTGTTGTAACTAAAAGTTGGCACAGATACTGACTAACACAACCATTGGGTTAGGAGAAGAATTTAAAGTCATCACTTAGAACTCCACTGAGTGTCAAACAAATGTGTATTATTCTTAAATGTTTCTTTTAAAAGCTTTAGGCAACTTAGTAGCTGGTAAGACAACATGCTACTCTTTATGTTTGGTTTTGTACCAGGATGGATATGGTATGACTGCATAAGTGCATAAGCATTTCCTGTTCCTTTGTGATTGTGAAGCCCATTAGTTTTTTTGAGAGAGTGGGTTATGGTAAAGTAGATTAAAGTGTCCATTCCAATAGTTAATGGATGTTTGCTGTATGTTGGGCTAAGATCTATGAGGTTTCTCTTAAGCTCAACTGAGTGAGTGTAGATTCTGAATTAATATTTGATTGCAGGCAAAAACATCAAAGCCATGCATTAAAAGCTTAATCTAATTCACAACTAATATTAGCTCTGTGAATTGTAGAAATAAGCTTCAAGCTGGAAAAAAAGTTTCTTTAGAAAAGCAGAGAATTTGCAGAAAAGTAATAATATCAAAGTTGTTTGATTTTCAGAGTATAACAGTGTGGTGGAGGCATTATCACAGATAATGATCTTTCAGTCGCAATTTCAAACCTATGGTCCTTTACGATTTATTCTGGCCATTACAGTTTACAAAAACCTGCAAAATAGAGTGAACAGAGATTACACAGTTTCCTTAAACATTCCCTTTTGTTTTGCATGTTCATTAAGGATTATCTGAGAGCCGGAAATGTAAGCACTCTTTGAATTTACGAATTTCATTTTTATGGATTTGTATTGTGCTGTGCATTTAAACAGTTATGACATTGAGACCTAAAGACATCAAAATATAGAGACGGGAGGAGGGGCAAATCAGCGTCAAAAGGTGCTGCCCTTAAAATGAGTAGGGTGCATCACCCAGTCACTGGGAGTGAGCTCAGGGTGACTCTCGTAAGGTACACAGTATTGCCAATGTGCTTGAAGAGTCACTGGATCTGTCTGGATGTACATACCCCAGAAAAGAGGGTCTGTGCTGCCAGAGTTCATATAGATGTGCCTTTCAGCCCTGGTCGCCTCGGAAGTGCTACGACACCAGCACATCGGGTAGCCAAACTACAGGCCCAGAACACCGTGCATCCATGGTCCAGAGGGCAGAATATCGTAACCACAGGCTTCCCTTCTTCGCGCACCTTGCGATATTTATTCTATAAACTCCTCTTTTCAGAAGCAGTTAAAACAACATTTTTTGGAAGTCTTTGGCACAGTGGATTTTTGACTGGCAGAGTCATTATCTGACCAATAAACTAATTTATTTAACATTACTATCCAATACTGGTGATAGCCATCAATACAGCCGCCATGTTTATTTTCAGCCCAATTTTCAACATAAATGATTAAATATCAAAGCAATAGCTCCAGGTTTATCAATGCCATGGATGGTTTCATCTACTCTTTCCATGGGAGCCTCTCTTTCTGTGAAATCGGCAAAGCTCTGTATTGACATTTAGAGCAGGTCAAATTATAATATTTGGAAAAGAGAAGAGGACACAACAGAAAAACTCTGCTTAGGACAGAGGCCAGGGTTAGCAGAAGCCCCGGTTCCAATGAATCAAAGTCAAGACAATGAACCTTGTATATAAGATTTTACAGCGGATTGCCTCTTTGGACAACACCGTGGACTTGCTCTGGTGCAGTAAAGCCGTTTGATTGTTTGGCCACAATGATCTGTGTCTCTATGGTGTTTGAGAACTCATCCAGACCCAGCTTGCTGATCTGCAGGAGATGAAGAGGCAGCTCAGGAGCCCCTTCTCAAACTCAACAAACATTCGTCATCTACCAGCTGTGCACTTGCTTCATTTTCCTTGTGCATTAGCTCCATAGTCACGCAGTGCCATCTTCTCTTTTCAGAAATGTCAACACACTTTATCTGGTATTTAAGGGTGCAGTTTACAAAAATGAACAATCCGCGTCCTTGCTTCAATGCAAATCCATCCTTCCCTGTCAAGGGTGTGTTTATAGCTAGATCTTGCTAGAACAGTTCAGCTTTTGTTCTCTGTGTTTTCTGCGCGGAATGTTTTGAACTTTTGCACAGCCCTCGATTTCTCTTATATCTGCGTATCTATGATTTGGTCTTTTTCAGTATCGTCATGTCTGCTGTTGGATCTGCCGTTCTTTTCTCTCTTGCAGTGTCTGCTCTGGTGCACTCTGCAGTGAGCTGAATCAGTAATTCAGATGCTACTCCTCAGTTTGTTGCTCTGCCCTACACAGACTGCAGCATCGTTACATACTCAGCCGCGCTATTGATTTGTACACAGAATACAGTCATTTGCTTTACGACTGGGGGACGAAAATAGAAATGGCCACGGTTGGGTTCAAATGCTGGAATAATGACTAAATCAGCTCTCTAATATCAGGGCAATTAAGTAGCTACACTATGCATTTGGGAGCCTTTACTTTTATCCGTGTTGGTGCATGTGTTTGACTGTATGGATTATCTGGCTCTGTTTCTCTCTGTCTACTGTAATTGACCATGTGAGAGAGATGAGTGCTATTATGTCATCAGCGTTATCTGCACTCTGTTATTTTCACAGGTCTGCAATCTCGCACAAGCTTATTATTCACTCAATGTTATTATTTAGATTCCACTCCATGGAAATCATCACATTTGTTTTCCATTTTAAATCATACCTCATTGTTCAAATGGCAGCTGCCAAGTTAGCATGCCCCAAATGCAATCGTAGTTATTGGCGCTTTACAGCGCAGAAAGAAATATGTTCATTCTGTGGCAACATTAGCAGGCTGGCTGGTTTTTGGAACCGTCTTCACTTTGGAAGTGTGCCCATGAAGTCTTGCAATGTTGCCTGTAAGTTAGCACCCCACTAGTTTTTGGAAGGCAGCATCTGTGTGTCTCATTATTTATTTATTCGTCTATTTCCTCTTGTGAGAAGTGAAGGTTCCAGCACAGTTGTGAGGATTAGACTGTCTGAGATTCATGTATGGAAAATATCAGATGAGTTTGATTAATTGACAATTTTTTTCCCATCGTTGTTTTTATTCTGCCATCTGGAGAGTAGAGCGTGCTGCAGATGCACAAATCTTTGGATTTCTGTCACTTTGTCCAGCTTGTGAAGATCAAAATGAGGTGAAGTCTATGATCTGCATGCATTTTGTGATGGAGAAAATGGTTGTGAAATGTTTTATGAATTTCATCCATAGGTTACATTTGTAGCCCCGACCCACGGTTGTATATTAATGTTTTTTGTTTGTTTTGAGAACATAAATAATAATAATAATAATTAATATATTTTTTTATAGAAACATTCTTCCCAGAATAGTTGCAACTTTTGGTGCGATTCTTCTATATAGTGTATATGTTACCATTATAATAATAGAAATGTTACAGGTAAAGGACTTTAAGACCCAAAAGAAGATTATCATACACTTTTAATTTTTATAAACTCTGCACTATTTCTATTTTCTCCTCTTTTTACTCACATGGTCTCACACACGTGCCAGGGTTCAAACTCGGGTGCATAAATGCTTAGAGTTGCTCTGAGGACCGCAGCTGAAATCTAACCAGAATTATTTATTCCCTTTGGGTTCTCAAAGCATTACATGCTTGAGTTCCTCTCTGTATCACCGGTGACAGATGCAAGCAAACTCATTTAAAACAGTCCACACACAAGAACATAAGAGGAACGGAAATACACTTAAATTGAATCCTATTTTCAAAATCTGAAAAACCTTTTGCAATTAAAATGAATCAAACTGTACATTTCTAGGAGATGTGAGCTGGTTTAGCATTGTAGAAACCGCCCTGCTGTCTTATATGTTGAATTACATGTTAAAATTGAACATTGGTTATTTTGGAAACACGTTCGCTATAAAACACACCTGATCTTGAAAAGGGAACAGATTGTTTGCCTGCTTCTCACAAAATGTGCTAGAAACTGCATCACCCCCTAACTGCAGTGTGTTTTAGGAACACATCATTTCACTGAAGTGCACAGCATCCAAACAAACAAGTCTAAATCCAAAGTACTAAAAACAGAATCTGCTGAGATGCTTTCATCAACAACGTTTGAAGGGAAAGCACTGTTGAGTTAATCAACCTCGTGACATTTCATGTTATTTTTGTCTGATGACAAATTTGTTTGTTTTATACCCTCTCTTCATATAAATGGATTTCATTAGGATCCAGCACTATTCAATGCTTTATAGTTTTTTTTTTTTTCTAATTATACTTACTGTGACTTGGTTGTATTGATTTATTATTGTTACCAACCCATTGTTTTTTTTTTTTTTTTTTTTAAGGTGATATGACCTTTTTAAAACATTCATAATGAGCCCTCTATATTAGCTTGGCATAGTTAATAACTTTCTAATTGCAATTTTCAAATCACCTTGTACTCTGCAAAATGCACCGCTTACCTCAGTTACTCCCAAAGGCCTGCTTTTAGCTCCGGACATCTGAAAACACACCTTCCCAGCATGGATCCAACATTTTGATAGAGTAACAACAAAGAAGAGTATATTCTCTTTGGTTTTTGTGCAATGGAGAGTACAAATGTAGTGGGTCCTATGACCTTATGGTGAATACATAGTTGTGTTCTTGCCCAAGTGACAGTAGCTTCTGCTTTCAATATGTGTCCTCTGGTGAGAAAAGGTGACTCTTAAAGTTATCGGTCAACAAAAGCTCTTGTAAAGTATCGGAGCAAGGTTCTTTTATTTCTCAATGTAGACAATCTGACCGACCGTATACATGCTATCCAATATTCTTTTACTTTCTACTAAAGTGCATTCCTTTAGAATAGCTACAGAATTTCTGAGGAGTTGTGTTCGCTCGACACACTCCATGCTTTATTAAATGTGCAGTCTTAATGAATTAGCTCTGGGCTCGTTTAAAAGTGCTTTGCCAGGAATCACTCAGCTTTTCAATACACCATCACTCAAATATGATTAAAAGCTAATAACAGTTCTCATTTAAAACGAGCTCAAACTATGGGAACAGAATGTACATTTGTGTTTGAAGCACTCAGGTGAAACCCATTCCTATGCATAATAGTTTGGTACAGAGTATTCCACTTAATTTTACAAAGTGATTATTTATCTCCATAAAAGCACTGTCTCTGGGCAGCAGCATCTGAAGTGTTCTACAGGGTTAACTTTATACAGTAAAAAGTAAAAACAAACTTATTTGTTGTGATTTGCTGCTTTGTTATTTCATTTAAATGTCAGCAGGACCAGATGATAATGAAACGTTTGTTTCATAATCAACACTAAAGTATCAAAACTTTAGTTTAAACCTACTTTTTTCTTTTCTTTGGGAAACTGCAAACAATAGACTTTTGTAAAACACTGGCTTTGCCAAAAGATTGAAACTATATCAGTAGGAGCTACTAAATCATGATTTCTGTAATTTTCATACATTTTTTTTCATCATTTTTTACAAAATTATTTTTTTGTTTAGTTCCCTAACAAAGAAAGCTAAGACTGAGCTCTATTTCCACCCCTAATCTAAGCCTCATTTCACCCAACCTCCATTTTGGATGTTCTTGTTGGGCAATGGGGTGTTCCAATGCTTATATGAATTAAGGGGAGGGGCTAGTTTGCTACCCAAACATAGAAATATGCAAATCGGCACAAATTGTTAGTATTTTTGGAATTTATAAATCCTTCAAATTATGAAAACCATCTTTTTATATTAGACTTCATTACAATGTCCATATATAGGTCAGAAAAAAAATTATCTCTGGGAAATTTGCCATTTTCCTACTTAATAACCTTAACACTACATTACATTACAAGAATTGTATATGGCATTTCAACATTTTTATTTGATTGTTTATAGAATGTAAAAACATACTAGGAGTGATGCACTTGCTGATCCTTCAGAACCATTTAGCTGATGTATATATGGTGTTGTAGGGGTATCATCCTTTTTCTCTTAGCCCTTGGTTTCTAGATGAATAAATTCTTGTTGAGGTTAGTAATTGTATGTTAGCATGTGGCATTTGATCCTGACTGCACACTTCCCTTTAAATCTGTACATTGTGATCTATTGCATAAGTGCATATGGCAAACCTGGGCCTTAAACTGATGGCAAAAAAATACATCAAATGATGCGACTTGAGTCACCAGATTAGAGAGGTCAAATGCTTGAGCTTTTTGACTCAAAAGTTTTATGACTTTTACGGAATTGATATATAAAATATTACCCTGTAACATCGTGAATAGTTACATAGTGATTTACTTGATGGTTAAACAATGCTGTGTTCTGGGTAGGCTCAATTATTGCCATTTGGAAACTATTTGTTGAGAAGGGATTATGGTGTGGGGTTGCTTCCCAGGGCCATACTTTACCCGATTCAATTCTATTATTCACTGTTTCCATGACACCATTTTGAATATATCTGTCCAATGTGCCATAAAAGGTCTGTCTGTATCATCTTTGTTGAAATCTGCAATATTTGTGACCAAATTTTTCTAGGAAAATATCTCTGGCACCTATGATTTATATTGTATGACATTTCTTTTATATCAATGTTTCTGCACATTTGTTCCGATCCAGAGAAATGCAGTTATAGACTTTTATCTAGATTAATCCATTCGATTAGACATTTGATAAAAATGTTGTTTTTATCCTTATCTTAAAATGCTAGAACAAATGTTAACTAAAACAAATGTATGTTTCTTGCAAATATTCAAATAAGAAAATATGTGCGTAAAGGTTGGTAAGTGCCCTTTCAAGAAAGACATTTTATTGGTGAATGGCTATAAACCGCAGACTGTGACATTATCATGTCATCTCTTCATTGGCAGAAAAATCTTTGACGGATCTGCACAGGCTTTGAGCTTGTGTCTGTTGAAATGCTGCAGGCCCTCCATTAAATAAAATAAGCCAACCCCATTTATTCCCATTACATGATCTATGAAATAAAACAACATTTGATTCTATATCAGGCTTCTATTCTAAATCGCAGCATAAAATTAATCTGTGATTCATTGCCACACCTTGTATTGAGTTCTGGTTTGGATTTAGAAGAGTTGACATCCTCATATTGTAACCGAGTTCACTGTGTCGGTCTCCTCAGAGCTATTGCAGAGATAATATCAAGATGGTGTGGGATTATCGGATAGGTCATATTGGATGGATGGAGTGTCATAAACGAGACCTCAATCAATGCCCCAGGCTTTCTGAGTGCCATATCACATGGATCAATTTGCTTTACTCTTCTTGAGGGGAGCAAAAGCTGGCAGACAGAGGCATGACTTCACCCTCCCTTGAGAAAATGCTTTACACATTGAAACAAAAAGCTAAATAGAATGAAAAAACCCTGTCAGCCAGCTTCTAAATCATTCTCAGTTGCACTTTTGTTGGCTTCGGCTCCTAATAAAGGACTCTCAAACTCTGATTATTAATATGAATGAGATGAATCACCTGAGCCTGTTTGAATGCCCTAAACTAGGCATCTTGGCCGATTACCTGGTGCCATAAGCTTTGCCAATGCTACAGTTGCCGGTTTGAATCCCGGAGAAAGCAGGGGGTGCTTAAATGTGTTCTTTTAATGCACAATGCTGCTGTTGACACTGCTACTTAATGTGTACAGTCACATTCTTGTCAGACTAATAGTTACCGAAAAAAAAAACATGCCATATAAAAATGTTGTTTTAAAGCTGAACATAATATTTAGGTTCCATGTTAATGAAGGAAATAGCTAATCAACTTAACACAAAATCGAGGTTGAAAGCAGCATTGTCAATGTTTTGTTATGTTAACATGCTTTTTGCGTTTTTATATTATTGGTGAAGTCAATAATTGTGTTACTAGAATTAGTAAAGTGTTGCTAGTTGTAACCCATTTCTGCATCTGTTCACACCACAATCTTATTATAAATAAATAATAATAAGTGACATTTGTATAATGAGTTTTCAGGGCTTGAACCTGTTCCCTATCAATCTATGAAGCCCAAGGTAAAATGTACAAATCAAAATCACAATACAATCATCAAATGAATAGTAAAAATGAATTAGAAAATGAAGTCATGTTACTGGTGACATCTATTATACTAAACGGCCAGATGAGTATTTAAATTGGTCAAAATGAACTATTGGGAAAACTTGCAGCCCTCCATAAAGCAAAAATAAATAAATAAATAAAAAATACAAGGGCAAAGGGCTATATATTTTGAAACTGTTCATGAAGTACCATCTTCTGTTTAAAATACATTTAACTACTTTTTTTAACCAACCCGATCTAGTGCTGTTCCATCTTTTTTTTTAGTTCTTTGTACACTTGAATACACAAATTCACTAAATATTATGCCTTACCAAATTACTATTTTAGTTTGACAGGTTGCATTTTTCTCTGACAAAAACTATGTGTACATTAAGAAACTATTGTTTTCACTTTTTAGGCAAATTTAAAGGACTAGAAATTTATTGTTCATTTATCTGTGAAGCATCCAGCTTGTTTTCCTTAGTTGTCAATCAAATGTTTTTGGTTAATGACAATGACAAAAAAAGTGTCACCTGAAGTAAAACAAAGAAAACTTGGGGAATAAATGTGGATTTTCGTTAAGACCAACTCATCCTTATCATCCGCTTGCCTAAATGAGCGAGACAGAGGCAAGCGGAGGAAGATGAAGAGCATGCTGTGGCAATGCACTAACAAAGGAGCAAATAAATGGGGCCCAGTAACAGGCTCAAAGTTAACAGCCTGTGGAGAGCAGATGGTCTTTGTGCTTTCGCCTATAGCACACTGAACTAAGAAAAAAGGAGAAAACTAGAGACAGAAGAAAATAATAGCCTAACGTTGCTAGCAAGGGTCTGACCGAAAGCAAAGCGCAAGGCGTGATATATCAAAGATGACAAGTATTGTAGACTCGTTGTTATTATCTGTCAAAACCTTGTCGAGGTGTGAGAGAAACGTGTGAGTTGAGCCGTTTGGAAATGGCACAGCTGGTAATTTCTGAACTGCTTGTTGAACACTCAAATTGCCCACTTGCCCATTTAGATCCTACAACCTGGCTCAGTGTCTCTGGGTGAAGTACTTGCCCTGGTTAACGGATCATTTTCAGCAGAGCTTACAAATTGCCTGGCAACCAGTGATGTGAACTGATCACTTTGTGGCATATAGATTTTTTCCCTCCACTATCTGAACTGGAGTTTATTGAGCAAGACCTGAGCATCTCTGCTATTAAGTACCTTGATTTAAATTATGAACCAACCCAGCAAAAAGTACTGAACTGCAGGCATAAGGAAGTTGATGGGGACAAAGCTAACACAATTTCTTAGAAACGAGCAGTCATGGAAGTGATTGAGTTAAGATCTACTTGCTGTCCATGAAGGGATATGTTTACATACTAAATCAAACTCTGGAGCTTGTAATGTTTGTATTTTTCTGTTGGGTGTGTTTTTTTTTTTCTCAGTGAGTACTGAACTGCCGTTTCCTATACTTGGACTTGCCAAGACTTAAATTCAGATCTTGATCCATTTTAAGTACTTGCATCGAAAGATATACAGATATTCGGGTACATTGATCTGAACAGAGTAATGGTGACAGTTTTTATGTACTCTCACATACAGAATCCTTGGATGCCCTGAAAGGCGCCCCAAATAAATATATTATTATTAATATTATTGCTAAATTATTAATTATTAATTGTATATGGCAATGTTCTGATTTATAGAAAAGTTCTGCTAAAATTTTTTGACTCAATTTTTTTTCCAAGTTACATAGACATGCGTATGGTAAATACACTTGAAGTTTTTAAAGAATTATTAGTGACACAATAATAATGTTGTGTAATGGATTTAAAGTGAAATTGTATTCCAATTGGTTAATGTCTAAAAAAATTTTAATAATTGATTTGAAAATTGCATTCATGAGTTACAAATACAGCACGGCGGCACAGTGGGTAGCACTGTGGAGTTTGCACGTTCTCCTCGTGCTTGTGTGGGTTTCCTCCGGGTATTCTGGTTTCCCCCACAATCCCCAAAACACACGGTTGGGTGAATTGAATAAATTCCCCTTGGGTGTGAATGTATGTGATGGACTGGAGATAGACACCAGCAGACCAGTTAGAACATGAATGAATGGGCTACAAATACACAATTTATAAAAGGCATTGAATCATTCTAAAGTCCTAACAACATAAAAACACCATGAAGCATGATAAAAACAGTTCCCAAATATAAACTTCCATTGCTCTGTAATACATCACACCACACTGTATTTTTTTACCCAATCACAGAAACATAGTCTACTCCGAAAAGAGGCAGTTTCGGTTTAAGTCCACCAAAGACCTGTTTGAAAAAAAAAAAAAAAACATACCCTGAATCATGGTAGTTTCCACCCTCTTTGAGGCACTTTCTAAACATAATTTCTTATTAAAACTGACAACCATTTCTTAAATGGCAGTCAAATTTACGTTGTTTTCACATTTTTTAACAGAGACGTTGATATTGTTGTTGTGTGGCAGTCTGCATTAATTAAAACGGCTTTTACTTGAGGATCTGAAGGTAGAACAGGTGCAGAAAGCAGAGGTCAGAGGTGAATATGAGTCACCTTTCATAAATGAAAAGAAACAAAGAGATGAGGAGAGAGGGAAAAAAACTGAGGCTGTAATGAACAGAGGAAAAGAGACTGGCACTGGCACAACCAAAGAAAGAGTCTGATAAGATTAAAACAGAATGTGCTCGCAGGTGGTTGTATTTCACTCTCCTCGTGTCATGCCCTGTGTCAAGTGCTATGGTTTGTTGGTCAAGTTCTGAGTCCTCTTTTTCTAACAGAATGTCTAGACCCAGTCTTTCATCATCTCTCCCTGTTTCTCCTCATTTGGTACAACACTCCATTAAAAGCTGTCCTTTTATCCTCACTGAGCTTACTTGCAGAGATCTTGGAAGGAAGAGATTAGAGCTGAAATCGTAAACAGTCAAAACAAGACAGATCAAGACTAAGACACAAACATATCATTTCAAACCAAAAACTCTGCTTGTAATTTTCAAAAAAACTGACTCTACAAATGTTACTGTGCAAATTTGATTTTAATTATTAAAATGTACATGTTTGTTTATAGCATAGATGCTCATTCTAGCATATAATTATTACCCCTTCAGCACTTGCTCTCCGTTTAAGTTTGGAAAATAAAAATAGGACGACTATGAAGACATTTTCTCTTCTTGTGAAGATTGTTCTCCCATGGGTGTCTGTCTGGGGAGCATTTCTACCGAGTCACTTTCTAATAAGACGCCAATGTCTGATCTTTCAAAGAGCTGACGGATAAGACGGCAGTTTGTAAGCAAATTAAAGCAGAGCCGAGAACACTTTGAAACCCTACCATAAAACTGGAGCAGAGTCATCCTCATCCAACTCATATCAAGCTATTTTACCAGCCACACTAGATAAGTAGTGAGTCTGGGGTTGTGTTGAGACTAAACAAATCTGGAGATTGTTGGTCACTTGTCATTAGAATCTCTAGGACTGGGGATTGGTATACTGAAGACAATCAGAAGTATTGCATTTTGTTCCTTAAATATGAACCATTTTAAGTAAACTGTGAGTATATAGGTGTATAGTACTTCCTGTTTGTGCCCATGGACTGCTACAGAGTCTTCTTCCAGGAAACACCCCAATGTTTTGCACCTTTAATCGTGGAACGTCTCCCTGTCAACCCTCCAGCCACCATTTCTCAATTTCATGTTGTTTCCCCAGCTCCTGTCTTTCCAGAAGCCTCCCCCACTAGATCCCTCAGTGTCTTCCTCGACTTGCCTTTCCTCAACTGCGTTGTTGACACACCCATATAGCCTTGGCATCCTACCCCTACTGTGTAGATGGTAGTCTTCCACACGGACTTCCTGCACTCTGCAGTCAGCTCAGAGTACTTCGCCTTCTAGTGCTCAAAGACACCCTCCACTTCCTCATCTGATGGAACTGTTCAATAAAGTGGCCTGCGGAGACCACATCAGTATGATCAATCATTCAGATCCAAACCAATTAGCTACGAATTAATGGAATTAATCTTCTGATAATCCAAAATATAGGATTGATTATCTTTGAAGCTATGCATGTATCCTATTTATATTTTTATTTTGAGTGAATACAGTCTGATAAAAACTGAAATAAATGCATATCAATGAATTACTTCTCCACAAAAAATAGAATTAAGTTAAACACGAAGACCACAACTCTACAAATTCCTTCACTACACTTATTCTCCTTCATTATCAGCTTTTCTTGCAGTAAAATGTCCTCCTGTTGCCACTGGAACCATGGGTGCTTGAGATGACTAATGAGCACCCATGGGGAATTCTTATAGTGGTGATAATCCACATGAACCGAGAACAATGGATTTATATGCATTTACAGTCTTGGGACTGTATTATCTGCAATATTCTGACACCCCTCTGTGTTTGGTACTTATTACAAAGACAGTTACTTAAATATTTTTTGATTGATGGGAAAATGATGCAGTGGGATATGCATGACATCAGCTGTCAAAGTTAACTTATGCTGCTACTATTGTAACAATGAGTGCATACGTCCTCTGCAGTTACATCACACTTGTGAGAATGTTTAACAACATAACACTAATAAGGGGGAGAAAAATGAAATTACTTTTCAAAATGAAAGTAAATGTAAAATTGCGATTTCTCATAGTTACATATTTTTCTCTGGCTTTTCTGTGGTTCAGTCTGTCAAGAAAGGTCCAAATAGTGACCGTAACATGGTTTCGAACCCTAGGGAAAGCAAAATCTCATCAAATTAGTTGAATTTAGTTTCACCCTCTAAGTGTTTGGCTGATGCCTTGGTGTTCTGTCTTTCTGAAGGTGACTATCTGGGCTGTGGCTGACTGCAGGTGTGCTAAAGAGAAAGGTGTTGTGACTCTGCACTTGACATGCTCATGTGGGCACAACAGCAGGCATCGTTGATCACAGCTGTGTCTGCCCGTCCCATCAGCCATCACTTTAAGCAGAGTGTCCCCATTCTGCCTCAGCTTCATCTATCAACTCTGTTGGGTAAGAAAAAAAAGGATTTTCATTATCGCTTGATATTGTTGCACAGGGATGTTGCATTCATTCATGCAGTTTGAGTGTAGTTCCACACGCCACGCTGTGCCGGTGAGGTGATCACTGGGTGCTATGAGAGGGATAATGGTCGGTTTCTTTTTAAGGTCAAGTGGATTTTGAAATGTTAGATGGGTTTAATAATGCAGCTTTCTGGTGATGCGTCTATGTACAGTATTTCTGACGGTGAGTGTATTATGTATGACGATGGAAAATGTGTATTTGACAAGCTGTATAAATAGGTTAATGTGCTTGTCAAAACAGTTAAAGTACAGTGTGTTTTCAGACATGCTGTGTATATATACTATGTATAAACTCGGATCTTCACAGAGTGTACAATTTGGATGTTCAATTATATGGATTTTTCCTACAAAGAACATCCAATACTCTTGTAATATGAAACCTTTCATTCAAGAGAAAGTGAAAAATGCATTTGTTTGAGTATTTAGACAAAAAAAGCGAATATTGAAATTTTTGAAGCGATTGCCATGGCAGGTCGATTTTATGACGAATATTTGTTCGTATTGAAATTACGAGGTGTTTTTTTTTTTCTACATCCCTACACTATGCTTTCTTTTCAGACACATAAGAACATAGATTATTCAGATGTTCTTCCAAAGACTGGCTAGTTTTACCAACTTTTTTTTTCGTTAGATTAGGCTTTGACCAGATTTGGCTGGTGGCATTAGCAAGATTGCAGGCAGAGCTGTATGTCTAGCACATCACTACCGGAGGAGGTCCTTTGTCCACACACAAATTTACCGTTTCTCTTTTAATTGCCAAAAGATAAATCAGTTTTGGGTTAAATTGGATGTTAATATGGGGTTTCGGGGCGCACTGATCTCTCACCTCAACTTCTCGGACAACAAACCATTTCTCCCAATCACACGTTTAATTTTGACTCTCCTTCTATGTAGTAATTCTAAGCTTATTTGCTTGGAATTCCAAATAAACTGTGAAACCCACATATACATGCAGTAGAGACAAAGGAGAGACACTCATGCACCTGCTTCAGTTTTTCCGCATTTATTCTGACTTTGATTTGAGAGGTGGTGTGCGTGTATGCGTGTGTGTGTGTGAGTGAGTGAGTGAGTGAGTGAGTAATGCGGCCCACTTAATGTAGTGGCTGAACTGAACCTGCTCTGACTGCAGCTGTTAAAATGACAGGAGGACTCCCATGACTCCAGCTGCTCTACTAGAGAAAGATACAGGGGGGGGGGGAACTAAAGAGAAATGATAGAGTGATGGATGGCAAGGTAAGCAAACAAATAAAGCATGGGTTGAAGGAACAATCAAAAGCAAAGCATAACCTTTTTATAAAAGTTGTTTGAAGGCATGATTTTTGTTTCTCAGAAAAACATACATCCAGCTCAGAAATGACAATTAATAATTACAGCCCATCTCATTATAGAGCAAGCTCTGACCTAGTTCTGGGCCTGCTGAGATGAAGAGAAGAATGATGAGATTGACATGCCAGAACTGAGAGCCATCAGCTTCTTTATCAAATCTATTAATATTTATTTTGACTGGGTGCGTCATGGGACTCATTACTGGACACTGGCTCCCTGAGTGAGCCCCAGCATTGGGTTTAACCCACATTGGTTTGGGCCGACAATCGAACTTGGTTTAACCAGGGATCACCGAGGAGTCCAGCCTGGGATTCCATTCAGGGAGAGGGGAGTTTTTTTCCCCGCAGCAAGACTCTCCATTTAAATTTTTTATTTGGTGCAGCATTTTAATGTCATCCTGTGCGACCTCAACAGAGTGTGTGATTCTGTGTCTCTCTCACCAACCCACCACGATATACATATGTATTTGATCACCATTATTGCTTTCCAGCTTTGTGAAGGTCCACAATTTTGTCTCTTGTGTCTATTGACAGCTATTTTTTTGTCCAGTCACAACTTTAGATGGATTGTGGGGTGCACAGGTGTTTTTACGGCAACTAACAAATTTAAACAGGTGCTACAAATTTTTAGTGCAGCTGGACTATTTAAAAGTAAAGTTGGTATTTTAAGGTCAGAAATCTGACTCATAAGCAAGTTGTCAAGTACAAAGTAAAATTTTAAAACATACTGTTAAAATGTACTTAGTGGCAGAGTAATTAATTAATAAGATTTTTTTTTCTGCTAGGGATGATATAGAAACACAACAAAAAGGCAGAATCCACAGATTTAAACAAAAATGAATTAACTCTCATCAACTCTAGAGAGGTCTTTTTTGATGCAGTGATTTTACGAATAAATTGTTAACTGTTTTTTTTTTTTAGATTCAGTCTCTCACGGTAGAAAAGCACCTATGCTGAGAATTCTAGACCCCACCCATGATTTATAAGTAGAACCTGCAAAAACCTCAGGATGATTTTTTTTAAACAAGTGTCAACCACAATCAGATAATAAAGGGAATTTAGAAAAGAGACAGGCAGGCTGGTGGACAGTGAAATGTGAGCTGATGTAGAGTGAAACACTCATTGGACCAAACACAGCCGGTAGTTTCTCCCATCTGTCAAATTGCATAGATCTCAGACCTTAGAACATCTGCTGAAAACAGATGCAGTCTTCTTCTTCTGTCCTCCTCAAACTGTGTACAAACACTTCTTATTAAATCAGGAAAAGTAGGTTAGGTCACGTTCATGAAAAGGTCGCTGTCTGTTTTCAGCTGTTCTGTTCTGTGATTAAAAATGTTTTATATTTGCTGTGAAAGAGCCGGTGATTACTGAGCAGAATGAAGTATAAATTCATCATTCTACTTTTGAGAAGTAACTGAAGCAACTGCTGAGTTGTTAACAAGTGTGCTTTCATGCAGAATGTTTGTTTTTGTGAGTGTGTTTGCTTCCGCTGTTTCACTGTTGTGTTCTACGTGGACTTAGAATAATTTACTTTATAATTATTATTTTGGTTGTTATGTCTTGTAGCTTTTACTCTTCATGGCATCTTTTAAACGTGTGCTTTCTTTGATTCTTTTGCTATGTTCTTATCACCTGTGGTTGTGCGACGGAGCGTATCTGTCATTGTTTTGTCTCCAGGGGCCTTTCCGATTCCTCTGGGATCTTGTCTTTTCTGTCTCGGGGAGATTTAAAGTACTCGACAACCTTGCTGCAAAGACTCTTGTCCGACTCACGACTGTAGGTCTGCTGTATGCATGCGCAAATATATGTGATTATTTAGTTTCTGTGCAGATTGCATTATCCCCCTGTCCTTTCACAGATTTTGTCTGCTTACATCAGCCTTTCTTCCATACTCAAAAACACCCCATACACGCCTTAGGTGCAAAAGTGATTAAATGGCAAGAGTGAACTGTCCATGACATGTTTTACCTGTGCCTTTGCCCAGTGTTATCTTTATGTTCGGCTTTGTTTTGTCTCTGTTTTTTTAAGCTTGTGTTATGTATTTAATTACATAAATTTTTAAAGTGTTTAAATTTCTTTACATTATTGCTCTCTGTTTGTTTCTCAAAGAGTTTTCACATTATTAGATTGACATTTTGATTAATACATTTGCCATTTTCTGCATGTGTTGTGATTCATGTTGCTGAATGTCTTCTATTTGCATGTTTATCTTGTATATACATATTCATAAGGTTGAGATTTCAGTGACGGACATGAGCAGGATAACACTCAGCATGTTGCCTTTAATCTGGAGGTTGTCATTAAGAATCATCCAACAAGAAGCCCCCCTCCCTTCTATCCCCCCCCTCTCACTCTTTCTCTCTGGAAGCCAGACACCTCATATTAAACATAAGCCATTAATTCGAGATGAAGCTTGTTTGACAGATTCGTGTGTGCGTATGTGTTTGTAGCAGGCTGGATTTGGGTGGAAACTGTGTTCACAAGATGGATGTGCAGGAAGAGTTTGTTCTTCTCACTTTTAATTAGAGCTGACAGGAATCAAGTGTGGTTGAGAGATAATGAGGACATTGACAGTGCAGAGAAGAGATTGAGATACCAACACCCCAACTTCCTGTTGTGGGGATACTCTCCAGAATGCGCATGTGCCAAAAAAACTTTTTTTTTTTAAATTAATTAAATAAAGAATGCTTTAAAAAAGTATTTATTAGTCATTTTGAACAATGAACAACAAAAATAAATCTTTTTTGGCGACCAGTCTTTGCCTTCAAAGCAGCAACCATTCATCTAGGTACATTTGCACAGTTTTTTAAGTAACTAGGCTGGAAGATTGTTCCAAACATCTTGGGGAATGAATCACAGATCTTCTGTGGATGTAGCAGTCTCACATCCTTCTGTCTCTTCATGTTATTCCCAAACACACTCGAAGATGTTGAGATCATTGCTCAGCGGGGGGGTCATTGCATCACTTCCTGTACTTCATGTTTTTCTTCACAGTTTCCATGTTTTCATGCATACTTGAGTCACTTGGCATTGTTTTTGCATTGGAGCTTTGCTCTTTTGGTTGCAACTCCAGTGTTGATCTGATTGCATGGCTGAATGTCTTCCTTTTTTCAAGGGATGTGTTGACCAGTGCATATAAAATACTGATTGTTGCCTGTCTCTACAAACGCAACCATTGATTGTTTGATTTTGTTTTGTTTTAAATGAGTATTACAACAATTTGTGGGGCAAAATATGATCAAATGCGTGATAGTCTTTCAGTTTTATTATACAGGCTCCAAATCGGCGTAATCAGTGCAGTCTTGTGGTGAAAAGAAGGGATAACCCTTGAAAGTAGAATACCTGTGATATGGCTTGTGTTTCTCAAAAGTTGTTGCACAAAAAAAGCACAATTGAACAAAAAGTGCTTGAAATAGTGTATGAGGTTTAGGAAATGTTTCCTTATTTTTAATTTTTTTTTGTTTTAAATAAAATGTTCACATTATTTCGACATTTGTTTCGACAGTCTTTTTCGGGGTGTTAATACATTTTTATTTTGCCTCAAAACTTTTTTTTAACATTAAAATGTTTTTTTTTTGTTTCATTGTTTTTTTTTTTCAATGTTCAAATATTTTTTTTTTTTTTTTTTTTACAATTTGAGGTTTGTTGTGAAATTGTGTAATGTACTGAAAAAAATGTTTAAGTTGGGGTTCTAAAAGAGTGATATCAAGCATTACCACAAAAAAAGGTTTACAGATTAATTATTAAAGCAAATTGTATAGTTATAAAAATGTGGGTTTTAGTGAACTTTGTCTAAACAAATTTCAGGAGGATATTGCTATCTACTGATTGAACTACCCATCTGCAGAATGATAGTCATTGACTCCATATTTCACTTTTTTCCCAGTTCACTTGCACATCTCCTCTTGATATGCTTACCATTCTCACCTAACCACGCTCATATCCATCACAGCAAATTTGTGAATTAGCAACAAATCCAAAATGAATCCAGTGTCCAGTCTAAGCTTATGCTTCGACCAAGATAGCCCCCGATTTTTGTCGCCGAAGAATATGAGGATAGTTTCTGCCACTTTGAACAGGACTCCGAGGACACAATTTTCTTCTTGCAGTCATCAATACAGACAATTTTCAGTACAGAATAGACAGGTTTCTTCCTGTTCTTGCTGTGTATTCCTCAACAACCAGATTCTGGGCTTCAGTGATCTACTGTCATCTTTTTCCATCTCAACATCCCTTTTGCACTCGGTGATGCAATGTTCATTCCATACTAAGACTCGCTGCTATGATCTTCTGCTCACATACGCTTGAGTTCTACAATCCTCACACACCCTTTCATATTTTTTTTTCTTTGACAGGCCAGCAATGCTTTAGACTTATGTGAGATTGAATATCTGATTCTACAAACTAAATGGTTCTATGAGGATGGAAGCTCCACCATTAGTTTTTTATATTCAGATGATGTCAAGGAAGTGCTTGTCTTACATGTCCTTTCACTTAACTGTGACCCTCCAAGCTGTTGCCATTGGATACCAAGCAGCTCAGGAAGGTCGCAATTAGGTGCTCTTGCATATTCATTTGTGTTACCGTGACTGCACTTTTAAAATGAAAGACTTCGATGAGTCACTGACAGCTCCCGTCATGCTTAACTATGTTCATTTGAAAAGATCATCATCATCAATGCATTCACTGTTTGTTTACACTCTGGCGATTGCAATGCATCCGTAATGCCATGATTAGAGAACATGAAATGAAGCTAAAGGCTTTTTTTTCCTTCACATGTTTTGGCGTGCTTACAATGTGTACTCTTTTTAACGATGCACTGTTTAGATTTAATTATTCTGGATTATGCTCAATAAATCTTAAATGCTAATGTGTGCCTCTCATTGTCAGAAATATGCCTCTAGCCGTTCATCGAAATGCCAAGCTATCCCCCCTGTGCAGCTAATTTACCACATATTAATTTTTGCCTCTGCTGTTTTTGAGCAAACGCTTCAAGTTCTGAAGTCGCCAAAGTTGCGATTTGTGGGAAAACCTTTGACTGATAAATGTGCTTTAATGATCTGAAAGTTTTCTCACTGGTGGGCGATGTGGTAATCGCCATCCGGGAGCTGTCTCGTTAATGAGCTAGCTGAAGTGTCAAGGCATCACACAACATTTCAAAGTCTTAGGATATCGTTTTGTAAATTCATCATATCAATGTCAGGTCCTTTTCTCTGCTGAGAACAAGTAGGCTAGTTACTTGTTCTGAGTTGGCAGGTAAATAAGCTAATTTTTTTATGTATGGTAAGGTTTTTTTATTCATGGGCGGTATGGTAGTATTGCTGCCGCTCAGTTAGTAGGAGCCTAGTGTGAGGCCTCTTGTGCTATGTGCCTCTTGTGCATTGGTTACATCTGGTTTTCCTCAAAAGCCTAAAAACATCAAACATCTCAATTCCCCTCAGGATTGGATGCTGTGATAAACTGGTGACCCGTCCATGGGGAAACCTGCCTTTTGCCCAGGGCAGCTGGGTAGATGGACAGATGGGTGAATAAATGAATTTATACTGTGCATTAATTGTGTTGTTTTTATACGTATTATTAATATGTTCACTTCAAATAACAAAAATACTCTACTTTTCTACTTTAACATTTTAATGTTTTTTTCAGTAAAGTTTCATTTAAAATGTAGTTATAATTTGTTGTGTTTATGCGCCTTTCTTTGGAACTTTTCTTGTGTTTTGATTAATGGGGATTGATAACCCTTTCCAGACAGCAGGGTTAATCAATCCATCATGCTTAGCAGCACCGCCTCTGCTGTGAGTATCAGACGTATTGACAACCTCCATCCTGCTGACTCCCAATATTAGTTAGATGGGTCAATATCGCTATGCCCTGCGACGACAAGTCATCTCTAAGGATTCTGGGAGCCTTCGGTTTCCTTGTCTCTAAAAATTTCATCACAGCTAAAACCTCCGAATTCAAAGGTTTAACTTCAATTAAATGTCAAGGAAAATTAACTAGTCTCAGAGCTTTATGTACAGTAGGTTTGTATCTTCCAGCAGTGGAGAAATCTCTGGCTATAGTACAATGCAACTGCAGTTGTCTGTGTTTGCTGTTTCTGCAGACTCCACTGAGCACTTTCTTACTTTTCTCCCAATTATATGACTTTTCACCACTGCTAAAGGGATGAAGGCTAGTGAGGCATTACTTTGAGATAACTGACTCTGCCAGTCACAGGAAATGAAGTCAAATATCCAGGTCTCAAGCTCCCACTGAGTCATAGGTCAAAGAAACTGAACCCTACCGAGCACAGCACGAACAACACAACATAACCAACCCCCAACCGAGAGCTGACAGAGCAGGAGAATGTCATCTTCGAACCTAAATGTGTATTTTCTTACTGTTTGCACAAAAAGTAGTACACAAGTTATTGAATATACACAGTTTGTTGTGTGTAGTTTCTGAACTTTTTCCAGCAGCTTTATGAATATCGTATAACCAGAAAATCAAAGCGTATTACACCTGTCCTAAGGCCATAAATGTGAAACATTACTGGTTGTGTTATGTAGAACTTTATGACTTTTTTTTATAATACTGCATGGTAGCTTATTTCAGTAGAAAAGATTCAATGCATCAGGAGAGATCAAAGTAGTCAATCAGATGAGAAAATGATGAAGTGGAGATGAAGTAAGCCAAATAGAGGCGCAACAGGAGTATCAGATAATCCAAGATGACTGGAAGCAGGCATGGAGAGACAGGGGGTGTGAACCGGAGGACTTACGCAGTTGCAGGTTACAAAGAGGAAGCGCAGAGAGGAACCGAACACTGCTTGGACGAAGGATGACTGAATAAGTGATTTATTATTAATTACATTAATTAACTTGATTAGGTATTATGAGGTTGATTGGTTGTTCCCATTGTCATGATTTTTAGGACACAATTTTATGATTTTAATTAACTGTTGTTGACATGATGCAACAGAAATAAGTTTGTAATATTTTGATTAGTTCCTCTGTCAATATTTCACCGTAAAATGTCAAATTATGTAGTGAATTTGTTCTTAAATGTGTTGATTATTTCATTCACCTTTTTAAAATGACACTCTGGTTAAGTAATAAAAGGACTGCACAGTTAACCAAAATGCCACATTTATGGCGATATCCTCTCAAGTTCCAGCTAAAAACTGTCAAACTACAAAATGTTTTCATACTTTCATAACTCTCCCCAGCTGTGATTTCACAGAGTTATGTTTTGTGGCAGCAAATTAAAACCTGTAATTTCTTGATCTCATCAATCAGCCAAGATTTCTGTCTCACCCAGGAAGCTCCAAACATTGTTTACAGTATAACTCTAAAATACTAATCAAGCAGACCAAACGGAGACACCTTCATCTGTAATTAGCCACATAAACATATGCAAATATGCAAATCTGAATGTAGCAGGCTGGGAGATCTGGGCAGAGCATGACGGATTATGCGCCAAAGCTCTCTCTCTGTTGAAGAGGAGGACAGATGTAGTGGGGTGAACAGGCCAGCTGGGTGGTTTAGATAAGTCAACTTCTCTCTAGCTCGCCAATAATATATTTATTGAGAAAAAACAGGTGTGCCAGGTGATGAACAGTTTGAGACACCATTTACAAATACACAACTAAGACATCAAAGAGAAGGTCTGTTTTTATGTATCAAACATTGAGGTTTTGTCTATCCAATTTACATTTTTCATTAAAAATGTCAAGCTCAAAAAGTTAAATTAATACAAAATGTAACGCTTTCCCGTGCATACACAATAATGTGTATAAAATAGCACTTAATGTAAGATGAACATTATTCATTTATTTTATCTTTTTTTAAGTTATCTGTGGGTTATTCTATGCGATGGGCTGGCGACCTGTCCAGGGTATACCCCCTCCCAATGTGTGCTGGAGGCACCGGCAGACCCCGTGACCCCAAAAGGGAATAAGGGAAAATGAATGAATGATTGTGGGTTATTGTCAGAAATTCATCAATCAACACATCCAATCACAGCCAAGCCCAATCATCTTCATACATCCTCAACCCCTTAAGACTCCTTCATGCACCTCCTAAACTGTGAGATCTACAGTTCACACTGACTGACTCACCACGTTAACTTTATGTGCCTGGTTCCACTCTTGCTTCCTGGTTCCCTGCTTCAACAAACTCTCTTAAATATTGCAAACAAACAAAAAAGTGGTGTTGAGCTAAAAAAAACACACACATCTCTACAATAGTGTGCCTAGTTTCTGTTTCTGAACATTTTCTGATATGCAGAGAAGGAGTCAAGCAAGACAAACAATATTATAGACGACGCTTGAGAAACATGGGTAAATAGGCAACCACAAATTCTAAAGACTGGCAGAATATAAATGCTTCAAGGTTGTTATTGTTTTTTTTAGAGACAACGTTTTAATCTTTCCATTAAACTCATTCCTAACTATGTTAGCCCTATTAATTTGCTACTTTTGCTATTCTGATTAATTTATTCTGTGTTTACATTTGTATGATTGCAGAGTTATTCCAATGTTTTTTTTTTTTTTTTTACTGGAAATGTATTGTAGCATGTTGTAAAATGTTTTTGGACCCTTGGAGAGGTGGGCGGGACTTGAAGGGAAGTTGGGGATTCCCGGGTTGGTGAGCAGAGGTCCGTGTCTGTTGGATTGGTTTTTTTTTTATGTTCTCTCTACAATAAAAGGACGTTCTATAATAATAGCTCAGCGTGTGCTTCCTGGATTAAACGTTACAGTATATTTCCAGGTCTGTTCAGTATGGAGTTTGGTAGCTAACATTTAAAAATCTTAACAAATATTTGAAAGCTAACTTTGAATCAGCACATTGTTTGTGAAAAGGTTTACGAATCAGTGTTTGTTGTTGCCCCGCTTTTATTCCTGTATTTACTGTTGGGACAATGTGGAACCTGCCATTTTGTTCACTCTTTCCTTTGAAATTGGCTGTTTTTGAGTGTGTCACTAATAGAGCATTTTGTCTTAGTTAAATTAAAGCGTAGTGTTGGGAAATCTTCACTAGTGTAGCTTAAATCTTGTTTGGTTCTAAGTTTCAGACAGCCATGTCCAGCTCTATTTTGATATGGAGTGGACAGGATTAGTGTTAAGATTTTCTCAGTACAGTTGCTTATCTGTGAAACAAATGCGTTCAGAAATGTTTTCATCAGTAGTATTTGTTCAGTGCAGGGAAATGTCAAATCTATAAATCACTCTTTGTCACTTCTTTAATTGACTGCTTCTGAATAAAACCACGGGCAGTCTTTTTCAAATCTAGATTTTGATTACTATTATTTTTGTGTTAACCCTCTCATGTGCTTTTTCATAATTACCTAAAACAAAACGAGGAGAGAAAAAAAAAACAAATGCTGACAAGTATTCCAATATTTTAAGAAGATTTTGCATCAGTTTTGAATAGAGTAGAAAAGAACAGACTGGAATAGATTCGAATTTGACCAAATTGTTCTAAAGGTTGTGCAGTCTAAATTGAAGGCTATATTTTATTGTATGAATATAATAGTGGTATTTTAGATAATCAATTTGAAATGCTTGAATGAGAAAAGTACATATTTTATATATTTTTTTCCTTTATTTTTGAACTTTGTCAGAGTTGTTAAACTTCCTCTCCTGAGGCCACACCTCTGAAATTCAAACCCCAGTTCAACACTTCACTGTTATTGAAATGGGATATTTGAGACGTGTGAACATGTGATTAAGATTCCCATTTCATACTCAGACTTACATAACAATACAAATTGATTGTCACCATTGCCATATGACAAAAATGTGCTCTCTAGCTTGTGATGTAAATGAAAGGGTCATCAGAGCATTACAGACAAATATAAGTTATACGTCACCAACTTACTGTATATTAAAAATCCAAACGTATTACCAGAACTCAAATGTTGTTGTGGTTTAAAGTGTAGGTTATTATAAAAATGTGTTAAAATATAACAGGGGAGTTAACTGGTAAATTAGTAGTTCTGTAGTAGTCAGTGTAGATGTTCTTGGTTGTTAACATTTAGTTAGTGGAAAGAAAGCTAAAATTTTCTTCCTTTTTAGCATATTTTTCCAAGCTATGTTTCTTCCCAGAGTCTTACCAATCACTTTGATTAGTGAGTCGATTTTTAAATGTACAGACAAAAAGTTCCTCAGCCACTTGTAAAGTGAAAGACACCCTGTACTTTTTGAAGGTTTCATGAATCCAAGTAGATCAGTTGAATACTACAGAACCAGCCATGAGAGATGCTGAAAGCAAAACCACATCGAAAAAATAGAAGTGAGAGGTGAGATCGACATAAAATGGACCCTTTGTAGGACAGTCTGAACTTGTTCCTGTCCACTTCCCAATGAAGAGGTGTTTAATGAGAACCCAAGGAGAAAAATAGGAGGAAGTGAAGTGCAAGAGACGGAAAAGCCAGAGAAATTGAATGTGAAGTGCAAGAGGGAATGTGAGAGGAGTTTTGAAGGTAAAACTAGTTTTGCATTAAATATTAATCTTGCTAAGGTTTCTCTCCAAAGCCCAGCGAAACACTCTGTAAAGGGTACAAACCTCAGGGGGGAAATGTAGCGTACTACCAAAGACCACACAACACATACACAACCACAAACGGATTTCCTCTGTGAACATCCATCCATGAGCATGAACATTCAAATCAGGACACACCTGCGTCCACTGCTTTACCACTCACAAATATCACATCCATTTGCTGCTTGCAAGTACACAAAAATGTTCTCTCAAGATCGTAATGGTACATTCTGGTTAGAACGTTAACCATTCTATGTTGTGTACTTGTTTTTGCTCTAAGAGTATGTACAACCCACAGCTGAAAGCACAAACATCTTGTTCCCTTTTTTAGATTACCAATGCTTCCTCGGTTTTAAATAATGTATGTGTTCAGAGCAAAACAGAGGAAAGAAAACAGATAGAGCTAGTGAAATCTAAATAAAAAATATAGAGAGAAACTGTGGAGCCAAAAATATCACTTTTTTTTGGCATTGAAAATGAAAGTTTTGACATTGAAAAAATACTTGCTTTGAAAAAAAACAAGAATGGGGAAAAAACATTATTAAATCCCATAAAGAAAAAATTACGGTAAACAATTGCAATGTTAAACAATTTTTCAATGCCAAAAAATAATTAATAGGAAACAAAAGGAGGGTGGAAACATCCATACCCAAATCTTTGTACTGCTTTTTGAGTACTAGCTTAGTGAGTGTTGAAGCAGGGACAGAGCCGAAATGCACGTTTTACTGGTTTTTCAAAGACGTCCAGCTATAATAGTCGAGGTAAATTTAAAGATCATTACAGACACCAATGGTTCACAAACAATAATTGGAAAAATAGATTAAAAAAAACACTGAAGACTCAAGGATTCTGGTATGAAGTTAGCAGTTAGCAAAATTAAAACAAAGGAGAGTGTATATTTTAGCTCACGTGGAGAGTAAAAAACTAAAGTTTGTACATGTCTTCTAGTAAAAGTGCCATTTAAGGGTATGTTTAAAATGTCACCAATGTCTGGGATTTTTTTCCTAAGCTGAAATAGAGATATGCCAAATTGGTTGCTATGTTAAGTAGTCTGGTTGCTATGGAGAGGTCAGTGACTTAATTCAAGGTCCCCTGTGCTACCAATATTGAAAACATTGGTTGCTACAGAGGGGTCAATGATATTGTTCCCCAAGACACTGAGAGTGAAATGAAACCCCATGTTTTCATCATTTACCAAAGTTGAGATAGATTTCAAAAAAATTGTTTGCTTTGGTAAATAGTCTGTTAGGGAGCTATAAGTGATGTCATAAAATGTATTTAGTTTATTTAGGAATAAAACAAACAAACCCCCAATTTATTTATGATATTTAAGACATTTCATTGCATTTTTCTATTTATTTTCAATGTGAATTATAAGTAAAGGGTACATTTTTTTTACCCCTTTTAGAACCTGGGGTCCAAATACTTTTGCACAGTGGTTGGTATTTCTTTCAGATATGGATAACCTATACTAGTGTGATCATTTTGTGGTCATTCTATGAGGTTCTCAGTTACAGCTTTACGAAGTTTGGCCTTATTTTAAGTCAATGGAAAATGTCCAAGCATTCTTTGCAATTTCCCAGAATTTCTTTAGTGGTACCAGTCTAAAAAGATAAAGCAACCAGAGAAAGGCTGGTTTGGATGTCTTGGCTCTTACAAGCCGACAAATTCTGTAGATTAATAAAGAGAGAATTCGAAGCAACATCAGGAAGAATCAGGCAACACAATGAGGCCATTCCTACTTTTATTGGCCTTCTGTAAAGATACATCACATATAGTCAATGGGTCTGTGATCAAAGCCCATTGAGTTTAAAGCTAGTTGATGTAAGTTTCTTGCATATAAAAGAGCTTATAACTTGCACATTATCAATCATAAAAGTATGCAAAATTTGGAGAATATCCAACGACAAACATTTAGAAGTTTGTTCCAAGAGTTACTTAGTATTTGTATACTAATGAACTGTACTCTAAAAGATAATTCGCCTGGGATGACTGAAAAAGTCAATGCCTGTTTAGCTCACCGACCAAAATATGGTTTAGTGATAACAGGCCTTTCTAAAATTACATCGATTTTGAAATTTCAATAACTGAGCATCTAGGAGGACTACCACCCAGCTGACTCTTTTAATGCCAGGGTGAAAAATTTCCACAAAGGCATCTATTGTAGCAAATGCAGCCAGATGAATGATTAACAAGGTCATGGACAGGTTGACTCAAATATCAAACCTCGGATGAACAATAAAGGTTCCCAAGCCTGGTATCATCACCCTAACTCTCTATTTCTCATTTCCTGCCTGCTCACAGTAATATGTTATTCAGCTAGAGCCATTTGCTTTTATGAAAAAAGATGGCCCTTGTGTGGGTCAAGGAGAGTTCTTGGCCCATGTTAAATAGAAATCTGCTTTAATGCTACACACGAGGTGAGATGGGAGATGACCCAAACTGCCTGTGTCAGACAGAATTAGCATATATTCATATTTAGTGCTTGGATTCATATTTCTACAAGGTTAAGTGGAAGGTACGCTGAAAAGGGGGAAATTCAAAGTATTTGTTATATTTGATACCAGATTTCTGTCGCATCTGGATGGAGAGTAGTGAATCTGGATTCCAAAACTATTGTTGGTTAAAATTTGATTTTAAAAATACGCTTTACTTGCGCATAGCTCCCTAAACCCACATCTGAGCTTTGCTTGTTTCACGTAAAAGTTGAAGCACTTTTACAAAAACTACACAGAGATCAATCTGCTGTGAAACTTTATTTGGCATATAGTAGAATAAATACCTTGCCAAATGAGGTCGAACACATGTATACGACTATTGGATTGGATTCAACAGTTTTATTTTCAGGTGTATTTGCAAAAGTATTTTGACAACTGGATAATGTAAGATTGACCATCAGTTGAACAATCTTTGGCCATCAAAACAATGGGGGGGGGGGGTCCACACCCCCAATTTATCCACATCTCAAGTGCCAATGTACAATAAATAAAGATATTACGTTAGCACTGGAAAGTCTTGCTAACAAAACTGAAGCCCATTATCACGTTTCAAATGATTTACTGAACTCAGCCGAGGCTTTTCTAGAGGATACAAGTGGTACATTGGCACCTATCTGGTAATATGTCTTCCCGAAGACTTTGATGATGCCAGCAACTTCAATTTTATACCTTCCCCTAACAAGGAACAAAGCAGATGATCAATCAGGCAGACAAGGTCAAACAGGGCACTAATTGGCTGATGGCAAAGGAGCATTTATATTAAAATCAATATCTACATGTCACATCATCACAAGTGCTTCAAGGAATCTAAAGCAGGGTAGACAGTTTCTCGGCGGCAGTTCTATTTAAATTTACCAAAAAAACATAGAATCACCTTTTTTGTCTCTCAGACTCCATAGCTACACACAACTTGCTGCTGGCTAAAAGTGTGTTGTGAGAATTGAGTCTGAGATTTGGTATGTTTTGGATCTTGACTAAAGCTCTAAACCAGGAATGAGCTGGTTTGCATGTGATTTGGAACTGAAACGATTTGCCATGGCAAATCAAATGGAAGGCAGTTGGTCAACTCTCAAATGTTACCTTTGTAAAGCTGCCTTTGGCTAGGGGTAATCAGATTCTGGATAGCGCAACTTGTTTAGGTATTTTGCTCGAGGTTATATAGGATGGCCCTGTATGTTTGTGTATCCCCAACTCCCTGTGTCAATAGATATAGAGCTGCCCAAGAAATGATTAAATATTGACATTTTATTTATAATCGAAATCTTTTATTTTGAAAAATCCCCATATTATTGGTAATAAAATGTAATTTTTTTGTACAGACTATATCAGGAGTCATACATGAAAATTGATTTATTGTGACTAGTGTTTACCACACACTGAGCTTTGCATAATACGTGGTAACCGGCTCTGTAATGAGGTATATCTTGAGGTCTGTGAAAAGAAATGGTCCGTGCTGACAAAAAGTATGAGGACCACTGTTCTGTATATTTTATATGCATTTTTTTATGGTTGTACTGTACCCTGTGAACCAATACTGTAATGTGCCGTTTTCGAATTAAGGTTAACTTGTTTGTTTGGCTCGTGTCAACTGGTTGTTGGCTAGAAGTGTTTCAGTCAAAAAGAGGTAGTGTTATATAGTCAGATTTTCTTTTCTTTGTTGTATATTTTTTTCATGGGGATCCGAATGTTCTGTTGCCCTTGCTAAACCATAAAGTACATTTCGCAAAAGTAAAGTTGGCCAATTTGATCGCAGAGTTCATTAAAAATATCCCTCATCCTTAAATTATTTAAAGAGCTGCTTACATTTCAACTGAACTCTGTAATCATTCAACATTTCTCATTGTTAATGAGGGAAGATAAACTGAACAATGCTCTCCTCCCCACGGTGCAATGTACTCTGAGTATTGAATTCACACTAGCTGCATTCTGATGTGCTTTAGAGTCAGCAGTTCACCCATTTCCCCCAGATAACAATAGTTACATACTGCTCTGCCTTCTGGGAACTCCCAATAGTGTAGCTGACCCCTAATTAAAAATCCTGCAGCCACTCATTAATTTTCTCACCACCCTGAGAAACTAAAACGAGTCGACCAAGAGCTATTGATCACATTAGCATAAAAAGTTGCAAAGGCAGGTGACTCAAATGGATCGCTTCTCTCTGGCAATGATATTTTGGAACAAGGGAACGACCCACATTGAGTTCCATGAATACTACATTAGCCCGGGCACTTATGCCAGTGCTGTATTGGCATACAGTGAAGGATGAAATGGCAGCAGCATAACTACTATACTGCATGAGGTAACTAGCAACTGTGAGGTCTGGGGCACAGTGGCTTTAGGTGTTTGTTAAACACTTTATACATTGGGTCTTCTCTGCTGTATATAAATAGTGTTGCATTAGTAAAGAAATGTAGTTTTGAAGTGTTTGTAGTTTCAACTTGCTTTGTAGTCTGAGTCAATCCAATTTCATAGTCAAAAAGTTTATGTACACACTTGCATTGAGTGATGGATCTCAAGCATGTGGGAACATATATTTAGTTCTTGAAAAGTCTGGAATTAATGGAATACAGCCAATCTCACACCATGGCTTTGTCACCATGGTGATCGTGTCATTTTTGATCTTATCTCATCTATCAAAACAATAATTGGCTGACACACACATTAATCTTTGCCTGGCCACTCAAACAGCTCATTATTATTGTGCAAACTAAACTTCTACAGTAGTGTCAGAGATTTCATTTTTTCTGATGAGACAGTGCCAGTCCCAGATGCACCTCCCAGATTGTCAGATGTACTGTTCACACTTGCTGACTCTCTCACTTTGCGTTCCTGGCTCCACTCCTGCTTTTCTGCTCTAACTGGTGTGTCTCTTGCACCACTTCTACTCTTTTTCAAGACACGTCTGTACTCTATCATCTTTTGCTCTGGTAACCTTCTTCATTTCTTCAACATCGCTGAGTGCTATAGATATCACTCAGATCCTTTTGAGCCATGACCAACTGGTGAACTCCAGGTTCTAAACTCTTTAGCTCTTTCTCTGTTTCTGATTAAGCCACATATTTACCCTGTATCCATTAATATTTATTATTTAACCTGTCATTGCATCAAGGTTGTGGTGATGGGAAAAGTGAAATTATGAGAAACTCTTGGTAAAAACTAATTTCTTTGGCTGAATGCCAAAAGCTTTGTATTCAGAATGCAGATTTGATGCAGTTAAAGATTTCAATCAATTGACCTTGGTAAAATGTTATGTTTGTAATTAAACTGAAAATACAGATAACATAAACTGTAAATAGAAACTCAAATATATGTATTATGTATTTTCTTTGACAATGTCAAGTGTTGATTTAAATACCAGGGAGTTCTACTGTTCCAAACTCCTTAAAGTTAAGTAAACACATTGAAAAGAGTTGGAAATGGAACACTAGAGTTCCTTTTTTTATTAGATAACTGTGGTGAACACCAAATGTAGTGTACCTGCATTTTTTTTTCTTTGTTGCTCTAAAACAACTCTGGAATTAACTCAAAATAGCTTTTTTTCTGCTGTGTATAGTTACACTTGCCTTTTAACACACACCAAAAAATACAGTTGTAATTACAGCAAACATGCACAGAACCAGTCAACTGTATTTTTTATATACAATAATATTTCATGTCTAGGCTGTTTACCAAAGGGACAAATAAACGTCAAGCTCATTTTCTGTCTTTATGAAACTGTGAGAGTTGGTAAGTGGTTCTGGGCCGTTTACGGCTTCTCATTACCCAAAGGGTTCATTGATCTGCTAAATGGAATAAGGGAATTACCAGTAGTGGTATTTAAAGATGAAGCTTTAAAAAATTAGAAACCATCAGCAAATGTGCATCATCTTTTGTGAGTTTGACGATTTTGATGGAAAACAGATGGAAAGCAGATTGTCGGATGCAAGAAAATGCTCTTTTCTGGGTGTTTTTTTACTTGAGGAATCAAACACAAGGGCACGCTTTGAGTTAAAGCAATCAGGATAAGAAAACAGAATAGAAATGCAGTGCAATAACAATGATGAAAAATACCAGCTCTTGCAATCACTCCAGAGGACAAGTGTTCCCACATTTGCCTGAAAACCCCTATCTACAGACAAAACCACTGACATCTCAACGTGGTGCCAGCTTTGAAAGCCAGATAAACATAAGCGCATGAATTCTTAATTGTTTCTTGGAGTTTTGTGTTCATTATCATGTTTGGAGGGTACTTCTTGGCAGCAAAAGTGTCAAAGATGACCTATATATAGTTTATTTTGCATTTTTTTTAAAGCAATGTTGTACTCTAAACAGATCTGCCTCCATTTACAAATCAAATACAGTTTTAAGATTGTTATTCACAGTTTCTTAATAAATGTATTAAAAGTTCATTTTGAAAATGGGTAGATAATTGTAAATAATGCTATTTATAGGAACATTGATTCAGTTGGAAAAAAAATCATCAATATTCAATAGTATGATGTCGTTGATAGTTTAGACGTTTTGGTTAACTGGACACCATTGTTTTGTGTGTGTGTTTGTATTTTTGGTTATAACATTTTAGCGTAGCCGTACGATCAGCCATTGATGCTTAAAATCCCTCATGGAAATTTCCCAACTAAGCTGGAAAAAGATAGTATAAAGCATAATCAGTATCCATAGCAACAAATTAGCACTTACTTAGAAACCCGTAGGAATTATCAGACCCGGTATGAACCATAGAAACTAGAAAATAGTAACAAATTAAACTCAGAACAGATAAACTGTGATTAAACTTTTATTTGTTTGGTCGCTCCATTATTATCAGTCTATGTTCAGAAATTTGTTTCATTGCCTTGCTAATTTTGATGTAATGCTCTGCTATAGACTGTACCCTTACATAAAGCGGACATTGGACATGTTATTCATGCCCTGATTAGTTCATTGCTGGATTATTGCCTTTGTACAGATATTTTTATCCACAGAGATTTAAAGATTAGGAGGAAAAAAAACACAAGCAATTTATAACAAAGGGTCAGTTGATTATAAAAAGAGATCCTAGAAGAGGTCCATGTTCTTTCCAGAATCGATTAAGTGTTTCAGAGGAAACTTTTTTTTTCAAGCATGTACACAAAAAAGAGCTTGTGAAGTTGTGAGAGTGTTCCACCAGCAATGAACCGTTTCTTTGAATGAAAAGTTTTGTTTTCAGCCTAACAATAGTAAGAGGATCCATGTCTGTGGATGATAGAACCCTGGGAAGTGTGGTGTAGGTTGAGATGAGAAGAGGACCAAGAACTGAACCTTGTGGAACCTCTATGAGCAGCAGCTGAATCTAGAACTCCTCGCAACCCCAGTCGACTCTAAAGGATCTGGCAGTGAAATAGTACTCAAACTACTCAAGGGCAGAGTTTCCAGTGCCACTTGCTGTGAGTGGGGAAAATAAGATTTAATTGTTGACTGTGTTTAAATGCTGCAGAGAGGTCCAGCTTGATAAAAATGGTGGTTTGGAGCATACTGAGGAGCAAAACGTTTTTATTTTTATTTTTAAAACCATGCAGGTTAATGCTCCTCATTTTACTAACCTATTGGTCTGGTCTAGTTGGTGAGCTATGCTTAGTTTGTAATATACTTCAACGATGGATTCATTACCTTAAGATCCATATCCAAAATTAAAAAAAAAAATCATGGCCTTTTACATTGAAATGGCTGAGATTGAAGGATGGTATGAGTCTTTTGTTAGATTATTGCTAGCATTATTATTATGTGTCCAGCAGCTCACTGGGCTCATGTTGTTGTCATTGTGAGGTGCTTTATTAAAAAGAAATTTTGATTTGATAAGTAAACAGTAATGACCCTTTATAAATAGTTAATGAAATTAGTCAAATGCATAATTCATTCAACTTCTTACCTGCATAGCTCTGTTTAGGGTCACTGAGTTCTGCTATTCTTACCAAAGACAAGGTTTACCCTAGACAGGTCTCAATACCCAAACATCTGCCTTGCTTCTATATGAATCCAATATATTATTTAGAGGAAATGTATGAAGTGAGTCACTATGATGAATTCCAACCTTACATTGTGGTTTGCCTGGAAAGCCATAATGAGGGTAAACTCTGAGCATCTTTTAGAGCATCTTGCATGGTCCATTACCATGACTCATCGTCCCTCTGCTTCAGCCCAGCATACATTCCCCAATCTGCCTGAGGATACCTGGAAGATACACATCCCCAATTAAACCTCAATCACCGCTTCTTCCTCCTCTCGCTGCCTGGAAAGACTTCACAGCTTGATTGCCTCGCGTGAGGGAGAAGGGCTTTGTACCGGGAAACTAGGAAGGGGACACATTGCATTATTGCTTCTTGATAGAGCCATGCTACCCTAGGAAAGCTTTCGGTGATTAGACAGTGTTTTCCCCTGACTGTACAAGAGAGGAGGTAAAAATACAAACACGTGGGAACGTTTTGTTGATTTATCTGGTTGTTTCTGTGTGTCTTCAGATTTCTGAGTGGATCCTGTGAGGGATTTGTCGACAACAGAAGCCTGGTGTGTTTGTCCAAAGAAGAGACAGTTTCCCCTCTGCTGATAATGAAGCATCATTTCCACATGAGGAGGCAGTGAGTATTTCATCTTAGTATTTCAGGAGAGCTATTAATTCCCATGGTCCACCGTGTGTCTTTGAAAGCATCCCTGTGCACCTTTGTTCAAAGCTGTTCTCAATTTTAGCTTTCTATCAAGTGCCTGCCAGAGATTACACAAATGTCATTTTAATGCCTTCTCATTATCCTCCTAAAAACCCACCTCAAAGAGTCAGATGCACTTTGAAACAATTCTTTCATTCTTCAGTGTGTTGTGAGCACTTTGTTTTAAAAGAGGTTTTTCCAAGCCTTATCTATTTATGAATCAAAAGTGAGTTGAGTATTAATGACTTCCCTTTAGTATTTTTTTTTTCTCCATTTTTTTTGGTTCACATGATAAAATTGTTTTATATGGCAATCCTCATGTTGCTTGGCGTGGTAGACAACAGGGTATTCTCATACTATTGAACTGCTTAAAGGATAAATAAAAAATCGTCAAGATAAAAATGCAAAAGACTTGGATAGTTTACAGCATAATCTTTCAGGGATTGGCTTGTGCTAGTATCATTTTTAGATACATTTTGATGCAATTTAATGATTAAAAACGAAAGCAAACAAAACAAAATGCTGATGCACAGTAACTATCTGTAATGTATATGATTTTTTTTAAAATTAATATCCCTATTTCTTCTATTGATAAAGAAATATATGAGGAATGAACAGCGCAGAATCCAGAATGCAAAAGAAACTGAGACGACCACAAACAGAATATAGAATTTTCAAGTGAACAAACTGTTTTTCGTGTCCTAAATGTGTTCCATAAAAGATGCACTAGGTCTTTGCAGAACAGGATGTATAGAAATAGAGAAGCTGTCAGATATGATTCAATTAAATGCACATTCAAGAGCAGAAATAAAAAATTAAACTGAGAATATAGACATATGAATGAAATAAAGGAATAATTTAGCACAATGGTCTTGAACCAACCTTTCATAATTAATTCCTCTTCAATGATACTAAAACATACTGGGTAAAGTTCAATAGTTCATATTTGATTTAATTTGGTGTGAACAGCATGAACTGACTGCTAAGTGGATGAGGCTGACTTCCGGGGCTCAATTTTTAATTCATATGGCCAAATTGCAGGAGGTTGTGAAGCACAAATCCCACTCGGTCTATGTTGCACAGCGTAATTGTTTTTTTTTTTAAAACAATTCTGATTTAAAATATTTGTTTATTTGGGAAGGAGTTGATTCCATTGTGGTTTCTCTTGATACAATCTATCCTATTTTGAATGAAATTTATTATAAGATGTCTTCTTTTTCAGTGTAAACCAGCCAATGCGAAAACTTGTACCAATAATGGTAGTATTTTGCGCATAGTTTCAACAAGCGCATAGACGATGTTCCTCTTTTAGATCCGCATAAATAAACAATTAGTTATTAGGTGCCATCAGAGACGTGTTTAACATTAATTCGCTGCATCTACATGAAAAAAAAATTGTTTGAACGTGAAAAAATGTAGAGGAAAAAACGCTGACCGTACGTGTGCATGTGCAAAAGGGATTTTCTTTTAAAACACGTTGTCTTCAAATTGTATTGCACATATCTGCATTTTGCATTTGCTTTGTTTATTTCAAAGAGGGAAGACAAAGCTGCTTGGTTTTTATCCACTCCTTTGTTTATAGTAATAATTTATACAGTGTTCAAATAACTTTTTTGCTCTGTGCAATTTCCCCAAAACAGCACTAATCCCATCTCAGCATTTAGTTTTTTAGATCACAAAACAAACTGAATGACATTTCTATGGTTAACTGGTGAGCAAAGTTGTGTCAATGCCAAAACAAGTGGCTTTGATCCCCTGGGACAGCAAGACGGGTCCAGACCTGGGTGGTCTGACCGTGCCATTGCCCTTTTGCAAAATATTACAAAACATCCTTATGTAATATTTCAAAAACTTCCAGATTTTAGCAAGAACAGCAAGCTTGCTTTAAGAAAGGTGCTTGTATATGACATTTTCAAACATTTAATCACATTATAAGTTATTTTCTGAAGCAACATTTAGTCAACTTGTTGTTTTTATATTTCAAATGCTGAATGCTTTAAAGCCTGGGTTTTGTGTTCGTGGTTTTGTGGTTGCCCATCAGGGAAAGCTGATGTTGACAAAGTGTTGTGCATTATTCAACACTGACCGGTCTGTTATTCATGAGGCTGATGTAATTCCACAGGAGAGACTTGTGTTTACTGAGAATGGTCTTTAACGAAAGTTCATATTGAGAGATTTCAGCCCAGTGCTGCTTCAAATTAAAAGGTCTCATGAAGACATTCTTTAAAAGCCTGCCCTGACTGCAAATTATAGCATTAAAGACAGGAATTAACTGGGCAATACGAATGGATTTAGATTAGACTTCAAATCTAAATCTGAGTGTGTGAAGTATTCGTTTTTTTAAGAGATCATCTACCTTGCGACTGACAATCTGCAGAAACTGTGTCATCAATCAACTGTGTGTAATAAATGAGTTTAAATTAGTTGTGAAGGCATGTTGTACCTAATTATTATGTAGTAATAAAGGGTCCTCCACACTCTTTTTTTATTGCCCTTTTGAAAATGTGCCATGCGTTGAAACCTGATTGCATTTCATAAAACTCATAAAAAATATCAAAGTTTCTTCCATTGATTGATTAACCCAATCCTTTTGTATTTGTTATATAATTTATTGTTAAACTCATAGTTTGTTTCATGAATTATTTGATTGTACGTAACACATTAATCTGATTTGTAGCTTAAAGCGCATTTATTACTTCTGCATCCAACTTATGCCATACTCGTCAATGATCCAGGGTTAATAATAAAATGTGGTCCAGCTCTGAAGTAGTTTCCTGTTGCAGGAAGCCAGACAAGTGATCTATTGTTTCAGATCTTTTCCTTTACTAAAATAGCTCACCTTCTTGCACACACTCTCTCCAGTTTTTCACTTAAGTCTTTTTCGATGAGTGCTCTTCATCAGTTGCAGTCTGCAAGGGAATCGGTGCCTCGATAGAAAGTGGTCTCGCTGAGGTACTTCTGTTTTCAAGGTATTTGGGTCATTCTGTAAGCAACAGTTCCATGCATCAGGTTTGGAAGCTGCCTCTTGTCCTTTGATGACATCGGTTCAGTTATTACTGCTAGAGTTGAAACATTCTTTCATGTGTTCACATATATTTCCTTTGCTTTGTTTCATTTGCATTGTGCTGCTTCCTGTTTTGGTTCCTACATTTTATGAAGGAAACGGACCTCTGCTTTAGATAAAAGCATAAGTCTGTTCCAACTAACTAGGAACTTAGTTTAATAAATAACACATTTTTCTTTATTTTCTTATGTTTTGTTTATAGAAAATATTTCAACACGGGCTATTGTGTGTTTAAGTATTTAATTATTCACATTAGTTTTTTTTTTGCTTAAAATAATCCATTTTTTTCAATCATTTATTCATTTGCCATTCATACAATTCATTCACAGTTGATGCAAAGTGCTCATAATAGCACGATATTGACAAACAGCCGCATAAAAACAACAGAACAACGTTACTAAGAGCAAATCTAAGTCTAATATGACAAGCTTTTTTAGGTAACTATTTGGTTAACTGTGTGCTTGGATGAAGTGAATCTTTAAGAGTTTTTAATTGTTGCAGAGTGGGAGTCTGCCTGATGTGTAGGGGCAGTCCGTTCCACTAGTTCTTGTGACTCAAATAGATAAGGCCCAGTCTCCTTTTTGCCTTCTCTTAGCCCTAGGAACCACAAGAAGCAACTGATCAACTGTTCTCAAAGACCTAGGGGGATTATATAATCTAAAAAAAAAAGTTTGGTGCTGCCAAGAAACTTAGACTGTTAAAAGCAACTGGAAAAAGTGATTAGCAAAAAGTGATTTGCCAGTGTAAGATGTGGTATTGAGGATTTACCTATTCCACTATAGAGAGCATTACAGTAATCCAGTCTGGTGAAGATAAATGCATTGATTACTGTTTCCAATTGAGCTCTGATTAGAATTGGTTTAGCCTTTAGCCTGTCTTAGATGATAAAAACTTGATCATACTTCTGAGCGAATTTGATCAAGGTTCATTTCGAAGCCCTGACTTTTAACTTTTGCCTGAGAAAAAAGATAATTTTAGTTTGGTCTATATGCCATAACTTGAGTCATTTAGATAACAAATCAAATCAAAAGATTGATTCGATTCCTGCAAATTGTCCACTTCTTTTTAGTGACTAAGTGTTGCCCTGTATTGGACTGGTGACTGTGAGTGTTCTCCGACCTATTTATAACTTAAAGGTTGGATCAGCACTAGCAGGTCCTTTTTGAGCCTCATAGAAGTTAAAAATCTGAATATAATTGGCTCCTGTATAATTGAGCTTAAAACGAGAATTTCCACTTTGTGCAATTAATGTAATATTCAGATATTGAGATTATAACGAATTAAATATACAAATTAAGCAAATTTGGTCAGTTCTTGCGACATTGTTGTTGCAACTGACTGGATGGACACAAATACAATTTCAATTTTTTATGCGACATTGATTGTAAGCGGCTTGATCTGTTGTCAGTTCAAAGCAATGGGTGCAAGGGATTCTCCCATTTTACACAGCTGCTGTAACACTAGTGCATTAACCACTGAATCACCAATCAGTTCAGTAACCAATCTCACGAGGTACCCACACAACCAATTACGGGACTACTTGCCACATTCCAATTCCTTTAAATACTCTCCTAACTCAGGACTCATCCCAGCACAAACAAGATCTTGTGGATTGATTGTTTACACTTTATTTACTTCCTGGTTCCTGTTCCTTTTAATTACTCCACTCCTGCAACTCACCTGCTATCCATTATCATCAGATGTGGTCATCGGTACTCACCAACCATACTTTCCTGTGTTTTCTTCTTCCTGGTTCGAGGCATTAGTCCAGGGTTTGGTGATGGTGTTCAGGTTCCGGTGCCGCCTGGAAGGATAAGAGCTATTAACATGATTTATATACCATCTAGTTTTTCAAAAGGTCACTGTTGTCACTCTGTAGCTGCATTTGTTTTTTCTTTGCTGTTCCTCCAAGACACTCAAATACATTGGTTCCTGGTGTTCCTTTTGTGCATGTTTGTTTGTTGCCTTCTCACATTTTTCAAAGTTGAAAGAATGCTGTTGTCGTTTTTCTGCCTTAGGGAGTCAGAAAAGCAGACTATGTTGATAAGGTGGAGATATGATAATCTGCAGATATAGGGAGATAATATCTAAAAATCCAGCCAATCAGTATCAAAGGTTACAAAAATCAATGTAAAACACAAAAATATACGTAAAAATGAGCCATGAGATTAGTAGGTATGGTGTTACTATAGTAACAGCAATTAGAAGTGAGCATTGAACCCACCACCTGACACAGACCTCTAGGCCTTCTGTTTGCAACCTTAAGGCAAAGGTCGTGCAATGTGTCATGTCACCTTGGCGACCGAACAAGATGGTAATGATGAAGCCGTATAGTTCCCAAGACAACTGACCACATGCCAGAAAATAAATATCTTATATGAAAAACAATAGTTCATTGTGGATATCTGATTGCATTGAGAGGGTAACTATGTTGTGTTGCAAAAATGTTAAAAATACGAAAAAAAAACATGTTCTTGTTAAGGTTTTCTAAGGTGACTTGAAATATTGGTTGTTTACTAACTATGGTAACTGCAATTATAGGTGATCCAAAGGGTCACCCTTCACTTGACTAACAAACAAAATGATGACGAGGAATAAAACAATTTTTGTTTTACAAAAATAAAACATATGTACCTTATCGAATGCTGTTACGCTGTGATTGGAATTGGGTGAGATTACAGTAAAATAGTTAACTGTAAATATAAAATATTTATATTGAAAAAGCTGAATTTGCACTCATCCATTTAAAAGAGGTGCATACAGGTGTTTCAGTTTATTTCCTTCAGTGTACGCATGCACATTTGTTTCGTGCACTTTTGATAGTATAAATCCCAATGAAGGAAAGGACACTGGTTTAATAAATGCATTGGTACACCCAGTACAGGCTGTACATATACTCAAGCATTCTTTAACAGTTTGTCTTTTTTTATCTCTTTGACATCCATCTCTCATTAGCAACATGCTTGTGTCTGTGCTTCATGTAGGGGGTAGTGATTGATGTAGGGGAGGTATTAGCTGTCTGGTAGTTTTTCGCTTTGTTAATGGGCTCATTTGTAATCTTCTGAAGCAGACTGGAGGCAAGGAGCCCAGAGTCCTGTTAGACTGTAAATAAATCTGTCTGTGCAAGTTTCTTGGGTCCCTCACCCCCCGGTTTCTCTTCTTTAGAAGACTTATAACAAGACACGTCACTGGGGTTTATGTATCAAAGTCAGTTTAAGGACAATCCAAAAATGTTTAGCAACAAGGAGAACTGTTTTAAGGGAGGAATAAGCCTTGCTGATTGCCATTTGGTTAAAATGTTGGTCAAACTAACAGCTACACGTGTCATTTTTGAGCTGACTTGGTTTCTTATGCTGAGTTCAGATTTTAGCCTTGATTTTTGAATCGCTGACAAGTTTTGAGATATCGCATGCAACTGCCATTTTTGGTCAAATCGGTGTTCATGCCCACAAGTGTCAATCATACAGCATAAAAGCATTACATTTAAGCATTTGGCAGATGCTTTATCCAAAGTGACTTACATTTCAAGCAAATAACACATTTTGTTTAGTTCTTGCCTTCCCTGGGATTTGAAACCACAAACGTTACAATCTACCAAAGACACACCTTCCAAAGATGTGAATTTCCAAACACACCAATGTGATTTTGAGATAGTTGCAGACTGGTTATGAGATTTTTGCCGTGATGAATATCTGTAGCTGCCAGTGACTCTGAATTGTTTGTGAAATGTGTTTTGACTGGAAGTAACCCCTGCAGCCAATGAGAGAGCAGCATCCAGGGAAGTGTGAAGAAGTTACAGCAATATCAAGAGTGGTTTCAGTTCAAAAGGGTCTACTGTTCTGTATATGTGGACCAAAGAAATAAATGAAAAAAAAAATCTTGCATGCTCACATTTTTTATAATAATCTTGGTCTTGTGCTTTGGTCTTGCACATGACCTCACTTCTCGTGAGTGTTGTTTGCTGATTAATTTGTCTGCAATTCTTCCCTGTCATTAACCTTAATGACGTAATACTGGCCCAAAGAGTCATGCAGTGTGAAAAGATCTTTGACACAACTAATCTGAAAATCGACTGAACTCTGAACTCGCTTTTAAGTAAGGTGCTCTTCAGGGCTAATATAATTTATATATTTTTTTTGCACCATTTTTGAGGTCACTGAGTAAAGTTTGAATTTAATATCCATTTCTATGAGTTGTATTTCACTTCATTTAATAGAGAAGTCAACAAATGAACAAATGCTGAGAGGAGAATTGAGAGGAAAGAGTTGTCTCCGTTGAAGATGGCTTCATTTAGGATGAGCTGATGGATCTGTATTGATTAACTTTCCTTATTATCAACCCTTCAGCTTGCCTTATCTCTGAAAAGCAAGTGAGACTGGACTAGAAATAAGACCTCTTTTTTTCACCATTGCATCGATTTAATAGAGAGAATACATTAGTTTCTAATATTGTCTAACTTGGAAATAAGTATTGATTCAGGAAGATAAAAAATAGCAATACTACAGTGGAACTATAAGCCGCAAACAAACTCTTTAATTTCATGCCTTTTTCGCTGGCATATTGAAAGTTTTGAGTTTCATTTTTCATTCAGATGATTTACTCTTTATTTCACTGAAAATCTAGTCTAGTCATTGCTTATCTTCTCTCTCATATCTGCTGTGCATCATACTGTGTATCTGGGTTTATGTGTGTGTGTGAGACTGAGAAAATCAGTGTTGTTATGAGGTGCTCTGATGTGAGATGTTGCGAACTGCTGAGCTGTAATCAAAGTGATCCATCATGGTTGGTGTAAATGAAGAGAACAGAAACACTCTCCGCTTTTCGGTCCTGAGGGAGATTTCTGCTCAAAGTTCTGCCATGCGCGATGTCAAACTTTGATGCTTGAACCTGCTTTATCAAGCAATAACCAGTTATAAGTTCCTTAAAAATGGTGTCACAAAATTCAATTTTTTTACAGTTAAAGTTTTTTTCAAGTTCAAATGTGTGACTTAATCATGTTTGATACAAGACACAACAATCAGAACAGGATTACCGTTTTCAGTGAATTGTTTATTAATATTTGTATAGTTTATGTATATTTGTTGTCATTACCGTTCAATTTTCCAGTTCTTAAGTCAGTTTTTGGTGTTGTAAATGAATCTTTATCTTAATTTATTAATCACTTAATTCATTACTAATTGAATTTATTTAATCTGCTGTATAGCAGTAGTTGCAAACTATAACCCACAGGCCAAATTTGCCTTCTCCCACGTCTAAGCAGGGCCTATTGTAGTGTATTTATTTTTTTTTTTGAAAGATTATTATCTATACATGATGTTAATAGTTTGTTTGAATACATTTCCCTTAGCTATAAATTACTTTATTAATCAAATTTATGAATTACCTAATTATTTAATATTAATTTAATGCTCCACAAATCGTAATCAAGCAGTTGCTTGCTGCGAGTTTTTAAAACTAAATGTACAGTTGTAGACTTAAAAATAATTTGGAGCAATGAACAGTAATCGACATGACAATGAGCTGGAGTCTGCACATGCTCAGAAACAAAAGTGAATAGAGCCTCAATATCATGATTTCAGTATCAATGATTTCTCCTGCATTAGTGCAGACAGATGTTTTTGTTTTCTTTGTTTTTGCAAAGAGAAAACATTATGTAGCCCTTACAGTACAAATATAGAGGGACCCTCTTATATTCTAGAATAAACAGACTTTTACCTTTTATAATACAGCTGCATAAGTATTATACAGCTAAATGAGCAACCAGTGCACTTTTTCCCACAACTGGGAAACTTTTTGTGTGCCCCAATAATCAATGCAGATGTTTATCATTCTAACAGAAGCCTGTTTGTGCTGGCAATGAGCAGGCTGGACATGCAAAACCCCCCTCTGACATTAGATGCCATCTGACTGAGCAACTTTAAGCTTCTGACAATATTTTTACACCTTCGAAGAGAGAATGTTTACATACTTGCTAAACCATTTGCAAAGAACAGTGTTGCTTTAACTAGCAAACCAAACGAGGTTCTTTCCACTTTCAGCAGCATCCGCTCCTATGAAGAACAAAGTATCATCGGGATTCATTCCATGGTAACAAAAAGAGAAAGAACATAGATTGTTTCCCTATACTGTTATATTAGAAAATATGTCATCAATGCTCAAGGTCCATATAAAAAAAAATAAATAAAAAAAATAAAAAACTTGCCACAGTTTAGCATCTCATCAGAAGGCTGCTGCTTCTTTACTCCTTCGCAACCTGGTTCTTCTATGCGGTCTACTGACCTGTCTTATCTTAGCTTAACTTTAGTGGCCTGGAGGGTATAAGCTGCATGTCACAAGGCTGGTTATTGTTATAGGGTTGATATGTATACACAATAAAAGCCACATTTCTTGTTCAGACACTTGGAAAGTGTGATTTATCTGAAATCCCCTTTAATATCGATTCCAAGGGAATATGTTTTACTCTCTCTCCGTATTTGAATTGTTCCATGCATCTCTAAATTCCTTGGAAGATGGATAATTGTTCTCATTTGATTAGATAGAGGTGTTGGCTGTATGCCCTTTATCAGATTTGAGTCTCTGAGCAACGATTCTTGGTAATACAGGACGTAGTGATCAAAATACAATTACATAAGCATTCTTCATGACTTAAATTCTTTCTTAGACCTCTGATGATAAAAAGTGGGATAACAGTTAATCTGAGTTTGCAACATAATTATACGCTACAGTGCAGTAATTGACCCTGGCTGATAATTATCAGTCTTTTGCTGTTCTTTCTGTACTGTTTATCTGATCAGCTCTTGTTTATGGCTTCAAATAATAGAAGGCCAAGTCAACTGTGCTGTTTAGCCTGACCGAGGAGAGTAGATAAACTACAAAAATGGGAAATTAAAAATTTTTTTAATGACTTGCAAAGCATGTTTTCTCTACATGACTGGCTAATATACTTTGACACCTGGTTGCTCCAGAAAAGGGGTCACTATTGGGGTCTTTTAGTTCCATTTTACAGACCACAAATTGGTGCCATGTAGTGGTGAAAAGAAGGGATAACCCTTGGAAGTACAACAATTGTGATATGGCTTGTATTTTTTCAAAGTTCTGGCACAAAAAACCACAATGGCATAAAAAGGCTTGGAACATTGTGCAAGGTTTAGGAAAGGTTACCCTGTTTTTTTTTAAGTTCACCTTGTTTTGACTTTGTATTTGCTTATTTATGCATATCTATATATATATATATATATATATATATATATATATATATATATATATTTATTTATTTACTTTTTATTTATTTTTTCATAAAAATAGTTTGGTCTCAAATTTTGAGATTTTTTCAGTAAGAAAAGGACCAAATGTAATACTCTGAATTTAATATTTTTTGTACAATTTCAGGTTTGTTGTGGATATATTGTGTATGTAATGAACAAATATTAAAAAAAAAGTTTGTTCTGGGGTTGTGCTAAAAATTAAATCAAGCATTGGACAAATACAAGTAATTTATTAGAAAACAAATTGTGATAAAAATACACTCAAAAAGGCTGCAGACTTTTGAGGGGTAATTGAGTTACATGTAAGTAATGTTCCAAAAGTTATTATATTGTTGTTTTTGTTATGCTCTGAACTATCTTCAGTCTCTCTTCTCACTGTGAGCCAAGAATCTCAAATTTATATCATGTGCTCCAGTGAGCAAGCATAGACTCAATGAGAGTCATGTTTGCTGCCAAAGACTCAATGACTGGTGAAGAAAATGCCTAATGATACTAACATTTCCAAGCATTTCTATTCCGGCCAGTTATTTGGAAAATCAACTAAAGTGGAGAGAAGCTCATTCATCAAGAGTCATCCAGCCATGTCGACAACAATCCAAAACCCACCACCCTAGACAGCTCTAAATGAATCGTCCTGGCAAAACATCACATAGCATTTAGTATCGCAGTGAAAGGTAATGACGGGAAAAGTTTTCATGCTTTGCGCTAAATAAAAATGAGTCAAAGGCTAATTATTCCATCCTCAGCCAGGCGACCATTATGGAGTCGTTTGCCAATCAGCTACTAAATAAAACTTATTATGTGCCTCACTTAAAGAGTTTGTTAAGCTTTCCATTTGCACTATTTGCACATGAATGACTGTGCAGTGAGTATGAGAGAGTGTGATTGCACTCGAGTTGCTTTGAGTCCTGAGGGTGCTGCCAGATTTATGTGCATGTACATTCCAGCTGATCCTACGGTATATATGCACATGATCACAGGATAATGCACTCCTCTATATATTAACAGCTCTTGACTAGCTTACATATTGTGCGAGGAATAAATATAGATATAACTGCCTTAATAAGTGAGACAGGAGTGAAATAGATACAGGATGACATGTAAGAACAAGTTCACGTTTTTCCACTGTTACAGACTTCCATTTGAAAGGTGAAATATAGCTCACGTAAAGTAAACAGGAAGAGAACCAGAAATAAAAATTGCAGAAGAAAACCTTTCTTTTTGCAGGAGGAGATGATAGCCCGGGGGTCCCCAGCTAGAGACCAGGAAAGTAGATTTCTGAGTAAAAAAAAAGTCCAATCCTGGGAGAGCTGAAACGAGTGTTCAATACGCACCACTTGAAAGTGGAAGGTCAGTGGTGAATATTTAGGGAAGTGGAGTGTTCTAGGATACGGGTGATTGGTCGGGAAAGTGACTGGTGTAGGTGGCTCTAGATGTGGCTAGTGATTGATGATGGTTCTGTCTCTGGACTAGATTCTTGACAGGAGCAAAATCGTGTTTTCACTTTGTTTTGGACAAGTAATTAAGTTAATTAATTTTGCTCAACTTATGTTGTACATTTGGTTTCAGTTTTCAATGTCAAAGTTAAGTTTAATTACAGTTCTGTTTTACGTTTTTGGTATTGTTATTAAAGCAACATACTAAATCTGATTATCTTATTTTTGTCCACTTATTCATTAATTCATATGTTTGGTGTGTTTTTGGTGAATTAGTAAACACCACGGCTGATCTTTGACAAAAAGAAAAGGAATACTAGCTAATATCAAGTTAACAAGAATGAGTCTGAGAATGGAAGTGTGTTTCTAAGATTTGTACACTTTTGAAAAAAGATTGTTTGGATTATCTACTATTGAGTCATCGTATACTTTTTCCGGATAAAAACAATGTAAAGCACTTGCAGTTCCTTTAGCCCATATTAGGACGAATACATCTGTGGAGAAAAAAAATTACTTACATTAATTTCATATAATAAAAAGCACATGCTTGACTAACATCTAATGTTTATCTTGTCACCAGAACACTACAAATAGATTAAAAAAAAAGTCCAGTAAAAATCAGAAATGTGGACTTAAATTATTTCACTTGGACTTGTGTCAATTATTTGGTGATTTGCGTCTGGACTTGGACTTAACCCTCGATGATTTGGCCACTTTGATTCGGAAAGACTTGAATAATAATCAATTCACATTCTGAGAGAGAGAGAGAGAGAGACCACACACAATCAGCCAAGAAAACTTAAGCTTCTTTAAGATCCCAGTTCCTGTCACCCTCCTGTCCTGATGTAATTAGTGCGAGTCCATGGAATAAATTACATAAATTCACGGCTTCCAACCAGAGGAGAAATCGCCACATCATAAATTCACTCCCCTGGAGATAACAAAACTGTCCGGCTCAAATGAAGCACCTACCCTCATGAGGTGGTTTTTATGCAGGACAGGGCAAGGTAGAAAAAAAAAGTAAAATAAATAAATAAATACGATCCAAGTTCATCTATTGGTTGCTGGCAGTATTACTGGCGCGTGATTGGCTGTCCCCAATGTCACTTCATTTGAGTGATGTGCACATGACTGAACCTTTTTCTTTAGAAAGCAAATCTGCAATCAAGTTTTTTACCTGGAAGCTTCTGCATTTCAGATTTGCTTGAGTCTTGTTGGCTTAACAAATTTTATCAGCTGACGTTTCATTTATTTTATGCTTAGTTTTGTGCCAATTTAGGGTTATATTGTTTTGTTTTTGTAAATGACTTGAAATCAAAATTTTGTGACTTTCGACTTGGGATTTATGATTTAAAGAGTTTGTTTGACCAATAATTTTCAACCATTATTAGACAATTAAAGAGAGATAGAGTTAAGGAAAACACAATTTGAAATTAATTCACAACAAAATAAGTTAATTCAGACTTTAAGCAGATGGTGCAAATATTTGCATAGTTTCTGTTTGACGCATCTAATAAACTTCCTGCTCTACCGATTTTAGATAATTTAAGGATAATTTGCGAGTCCACTTGTGCACCATACACCACCCAGTGTTAATCATGTAAACAGTGGACGTCACAGGTTTGGTGGGAGTGTGTTTTTGTCATGTGCATGAGTGGCTATTTGACGCAGCATTGAGATGTTGTACGTAAGTGTCTTACTAGAGAAGTGCGTTCAGAGTCACGTGGGTGGACTCGCTCATTCAGGACAGGTGTGTGAGTGAATTAGTGCTTGTCTCTAAGGGTCTCTGTCATGTCCTTGTCACAATGATCTGAAAATACTCAAAGAATGGTGTGAATTATGTATGACACCTCTCTCCATCTCAGCCTACTCTATGCTGATCACACAAATGCACACAAAATGCCAGAGGGAGAGCAGCCTAAAAGGACTTGCTCGCTGTATTTTTGGCTCATTGTAATTTCGGTTAGCTAAGAGCAGCATTATAATCGGTTTGTTATTCTTTCCCTTACAAAAACACAGATTTGTGGTTTGATTTTTCACAATTGTTGCCTTATAAATGCTGTGAGGGGAAAAAATACACACACATGCACACACATTTTCCAGTGTTCCATTTTGAATTATCTCTGATGAAATCTGAAGTGAACAAAATGATGCAAGCAAACTTTTTCAAATGCATTTTCAGGATTTTTGCTGTTATTCTAGCTCACATGAAATAAATCCACATATTTTTGGGTGGATCAATTCACTCAAACACATCTTTCATGCACTGCAATGTACAAACTCCAGAAATAATGGAAATTAAACAAATACACCATATGCATACGGAAAAAAAACTCATTTATAAATCGTGTTTTATGCAAAAACATAAATAAAAAAAAAGATTTTTTTTACATTGAGAAATGTTCAGGTTACAACCTTAAAAGTATTTAAAGTATAGTTTAAATTCTTATACATACTGGCCACTTTATTAGGTACACCTGTCCAACTGCTTGTTAACACGAATTTCTAATCAGCCAATCACATGGCAACAACGTGATGCATTTAGGCATGGTCAATACGACCTGGTACAGTTCAAACCGAGCATCAGAATGGGGAAGAAAAGAGAATTTAAGTGACTTGACTGCAAGTGCCAGACGGGCTGGTTTGAGTATTTTAGGTTCACCAAAATTGGACAATAGAAGGAAAAAACACTGGGCTCGTTAGTATCAATTGTGTCTACACTACAGCCGACCTGAGTATTGTTGTCTATCCCTTTATGGCTTATGGATTGCATGCCTTGTCATGAATCGTAACTGGTTTGGTTGAACATGCATTCACTGTACTGAAATGGCCTCCACAGTCACCAGATTTGAATTACAGTAAAGCACCATTGGAATGAGGTGGAATGGTAGATTTGTATCATGGATGTGCTGCCAACAAATGTGTACCAAATAAAGTGGCCGGTGGGGGTATATTCATGTACATTATGTAATTGATTATGTATTCCCTCGTGGCAATATTATCTGAACCTAAAACAAACAACAAAAGCTAAATGTCATACCATTGTATCAATTTGATCTAATCAATAAAAGCCAACGCTGAAAAACACAAAGAAGTCTTTCAAGTCAACTCTCTCCCAGGAAAACATCCAGACATACACATTCAAACTCTTCCCAAACTAACTTTTTCTCAACTATTATGGATTTTCTGCATAAGAAAAGGAGATTTTGGAGTAGCTCCATTACTGAAGGAAAGCTCTTCACAAGCTCAGGAGCTTAAAGGAGAATGCTACTTGTTAACTCTCCTAATAAAAGCACAAATGGGAATAATTGGTTTGAAGACATGAAATAAGCAGGTAAGAGTAATCCGGAGCTGACATCCTCTTATAGATTCAAGAGAACCCTTGATCCGCCACTTATTTCCTGTTTCACTCAGGGAGAATAAATACTCAGGACTTTTTAATGAGTCTTGTAGAGATCATTTATGCTGAACACATTATTAATATCCAGCTAAGTGGTACCTTTGGCATTTTCAAGAGATGCATTCCATGTCTTTCAGCTATATCATTAATTTCAGACGTTAGCCGACTTATGTCACCTACAGAGTATTTCCTAAGACTATTTTTAAAACTCTGGTGACCTTACCTAAAAGTTTCTTACCCACTATAATGTGTTACCATCTTTCCTCATAAAAACAGGCCCCCAAAATATCCCCTATTTTTCATAGGGTGAACATAGGCATATTTAAAGACTCAAAAGTGCAGCGAGTACATTTCTTACTCTTCCCTTAACACGGAATCATAGAACCCTCGGTATGAAGACCAACTATTAAATGAATTAAACATCAGGCGGAATCATCTCTGGAATACTTAATATATTTTGCAAAAAAAAAAAAAAAAGAAATACCCACTATAAACTATAGATAAATGCATTTCCTTTTTTATGGTACGGTAGTAGAAATTAATTTGCTTAAGAAAAAGATTAACAATGAAGGATGCAAGATTCACTGCAATCAGTTGAGTCTGGTCCAGAGTTGTTCATAAATTATGAACAGAGCCCATATGTGCATGCTTGTAAAACTAGATCACCAACTGTGGATCTGCAGGTCTTGAGACGCCAGAGGCTGCTACACATTCTCATGGGCAAAAACAGGACCATACTGTCAGAGTCGAGCTCTCCTGGAGCATCTCTCTACGTTAGATGTGGTCTCTTCATATATTGAAAAACACATCAAAGGTGCTTTGTGATGAAAGTAAAATAAATAAAAAATATAGGGATAGTTGTGCCTGATGTTGGCTATTTCAACAAAGCGGAAATCTAATTTGAGCCTCTCTTTGGTCTGAATGCCACTGTTCACGTCATCTAATACTCATTTTGATCTTCACCGGTTTGATAAATTGTTAAATTCTTGCTTGGATTTTTCCTGCTGTGAAAATGTAAACTTAGTTTCCTGTGGTTGTGGTTACATAGCCAAGACCAAATCTAACGAATAGGTAAAATTTGGAAATGGTGTGATTCTCATTGGGTCATGTGCTTTAGATGATGAGGAGCAAATAACACATGAAAACTTGACTAAATCCTTCATTTAGAAATTTGAGTGTGTGAAATCTTGTCGAATTTTAAATAACTTTTTTGAAAGCACTTACTAATTTAACTAGCAAAAAAAAACATTGAATTTACTCAGCATCAGCTTGAATGTCGTCTATGTGCATTTCTTATGATTAATCCGATCTTGTAATAAACTGCTTATATTTACTCCCGATCTGTAAGTCGCTTTGGATAAAAGTGTCTGGTAAATACGTTTCTCTAACAAATTTCGGGAGGAGTTATTAGGTTGTGTCCTCTGTGCAATCAATTAAACCATTAGTACTTGTCCATTACTACTTGACTTTGCTTAACAACACTCTCAATCACCTCTGGGATGTATTAATGGATGCCATCTGTTTCTGGACAGCCTGCTATACACATGCTTTGTTTTAGCCAGGTCCAGATAACAAACTTGTGAAATGTGGTTTATTAGGGTACAAAAATGTGAGTTCCTCGACAAGTTTAGGTAATGTGTTTCAGTTCTGCTCTACTCAATCAGCAGTGAACACATCCACACTTCACTTATTATGCTCTACAAATATTTAAATATCATTTGTCAAAAGTCTCAATCAATTGTTGAATTTTTATGGTCTCCTAAAATGTCTTGTTTTGAAATCTAGAAGAAAAAAAACATACCAGCTATTTTTTTTTCAAGTTAGAATTGTTTAAACAATTAACTGTAAACAAAGCAAATTATCGGAGCGAACCTGTTTCCGTTGTTGACTTTAGCAAAAGAGATTTCCACATCATCTTGGAGCTTGAAATTTAACATTAGAAACTGTGCAGTCTCTCCAAAAGCATACAACAGCATGTTAATAACCAATCTCACACTTTACTCATTATTGTGTAACTATTACAAACGTCTCTAGAGGGTGGTGAATGAACTAAGGGAAAACCTCTTGCTCTCCATTGTGAAGCTAATAAGGAGGTGAATAAAACAGCAATTAATGGAGTGTTCAATTAAGTCTGCAAAAGACTCAGCATTTGATTACCCCCATCTTTAAAAAAGGGGCAGGTACAGAATCCAACTGTATATGGTTGTGTTCTATCAGAAATACCAGTTTGGTGACACCCCATTCACTTAAAAACAATTCCAGATTGTGGAAATGTGTCTTCTAGTCAAATGGTAAATACAACACCTTTGTCAGATTAGGTTATTGTGATTTGGCATCCCGATGGTCTAGAGATTTGAACCAAAGTCTGCCAGACAGGAATGGGTCCCATCTAGGAGATCATTATGAGTGATGTTGGTCATCTTCTCTCTGAATATTTGATTCCATCTCAGTACTCTGGTTTCTATGTTGATGGTTTCGAATTTGTCACATGGTGAATTCTTTTGGAACACATTGGACTGATGTTATGCATGTTTTTACGCCATTATTCTATTATATATACACACACCGTTAGTCATAAAAAGATGCTTTGATGTATTCAGAGCAGATTTTTTTTGTATGTAAGATTTACTGATAGGTTTAATTATATCGTTGAAATGACAGCAGATCAATACACATTGATGCTTATCAGTTTCAAATTAGCCACATAGTTTCCGGAACGAATACCCATGATCCTTAACAATAAAGCAGTCATAGTTAGAAATGTCCTGCTATTATAAGGCGCTTTCTCAAAGACAAATCGTTTTATTCACACAAATGTGTATTACCTCAGGCTGTGTGGCATAGATTACACTGAAAGCTAATATCCTAATGGATGATGGCCGAGCGCTGATCTCATTCTCTTTCAATAGACTTTAATACAACATTCTCATCTCACATGATGTAACCCATTTCTGCTCATTCTGGCCTCTTGATGAAGCTATACAAGATTTTGGAAGCTGCGAAGGATTATTGCAGCGTTCACATTGTGCTGCAGTAAATGCTCTCTGAATCATACTCTCTTGGGCAATGCTTTGTATTTTGTAAAACAGAGTGCTCTCGATAATACTGAATTATCTGTATAATTGAATCAATTCAAACATTTGAAAGGACTCACCTTGTAACAATGTGAAAGAGCCAGTCTCTTTGGACCCAACTGAAATGTCTGGAGGGTGGACACATTGTAAATGTATTGCATTGTTCTACACAGCAAGACCATGATTCAGCCCAGAGCAAATGAATGAGTGTGCTCTGAAGGGTGTTTGCTTGTCTAACTGAACAATACACTGATCAGCTGCTCAATGAACTAGACTGACTCATATAAAGAGATTTTTGTCAATGATTTTATAACTTAAGAGCAGATTTAGTTTTGATCCTTGGAGCATCGCAAGTATCAATACATGCTGGTTTATGCTCTTCAGAAAACTTCAAAGGAAAACATCAAAACCCAACTTCATTCCTCAAACTGTGTGTGCTCGCATAACAAGCTCATGTTACTATTTTCTGCTTGAATATGGGAATAGTTCTGCTCCCTACATCTTTCAAACATTAAAAAAGGTACTTGTCAGCAACATTCTGCAAGAGAAAAAGTTCATTTCAGATGTGAATGTTGGAATAAAACATTTAAAAAGGTTGTATCTCTGAAAGAAATAACATACAGATCTTCATCAGATGCTTGCTGTATTTTCTCAGGGCCACTACACTGTAAACTTTGAGAAAACAGTAGCATTTTTGAATACCGTTCATGTAAAAAGTAAGGTTTGTAAATTAAAATAGGAAGAGATTTTGAGTTTCTCAGCCAGAAGCACCTCTTTAGCTCACAAACTGATAGAAAGCTCCTGTTGCCGTTTTTCAATGGATTTTAATAACAACATGACTTGTTTAGCTCTATTCTCCACACTTTGCCTTGCATTTCAAACAACTTTCCGTACCCACACTTTGAAGATTTGTTGTAGACGTCACATTTCTAGTTCTGTTAAGTTACATGATAGTGAATGTGACAGAAATGTGCCAACTTTTGTAAAACCTTTTCATTTTCCATCACACCACCAAGGTCTTCAGTGATCAGTGATAGAAGTGATATTATTAATGTTATTATATCTATGTATAATTACATAAAAATAGATACTTCAGCTGAAGAAATGTAACCTATACCAACACTTAACAATATTGGAAGAGAAGTAGAAGAAGAAATAAGACATGAATCAGGATTCACAGATGCTAAATATATATAGACACACTGCTGGCGTCATCATTGGAAGATTCGAGACACAGTGAATCCAGGTTGAGCACAACACAGGAGAATCAGCAGGGTGTGAACCGTAGATCTGACAAAGAAAGTGTGACTGTGATGGAGCAGGTGACTGATTGGAGATGATTAGTCAATGGGTTCTGTCTGAAGAGGGGTTGTGGAAGGGGAGAGTGGTTTGCAAATGATGTCCGGCTGAGTCTTGTTCAACTGACCAGTAAGCGATCAACAGGATGTTATGTCATGCATTTCTTTTAAATTTGAGAAAATTTTCACATTTGTCTAATTCCAGAACGCACTGGAAAAGCAAAGTCAAGTCGAGCCTGTTCTTCTTATAAAACAGGTCGGTAGAAAAGCAGCTTTTATCTAAGGAAGATTCCACCAAAGTGCACTTGCTATCCAGGCAGCATGTAATACTTGTACATCTCTCAGAAGCCTTAAAGTAAATAATGAAAGCCTTCAGATTTCTGCTCTAAGTAAAGAACAAATATAAATAATAAAACCGTCCTGAACCGTCAGTCCAAATCAAAATTAATGACAGAGGAGCAGCACGACAACATGGGAGCGATGCATTCCTGAGTGTTCGTACCCATGTAATCAGAAGGCTAATGTCATCATTATTTAGATTGCACTTAATTAGATTATGATGAGTCTGAGGTGACAAGCTGTTTGGTTTGATTAGAATTCATTCCCTTATGAAGGCAGAACTAACAGGCCTGTGGTCCGAAAGACCGTTTCATCCATATATATACTGGTCTCTTTTCTCCGCCTCCCTCCGCACTCACAACCCCCTTTTCTCCTTGCATTGGCTTTGACAGAAGAAGCGTGTCGGCTTATTAACATTCACCTCAGATCTCTAGCCCTGTTACAGCTGGTTGACATGAGGCAGTTCAGCTCTGGTGCTGGATGCTGATCTACACCATCATTATGTTCTACCAATGTTCTCTCATACTATGTTCATTGCATATAAAACGTCAAAACTAAGTGAGTTGGATAAACTCTTGTTTAAACGCATTGGTGAATCCTGATTCAAGTTTTATTTCTACTTCTCTTCCGGTAGTTCAAGTGTTGATACTAGTTGCATTTCTTCCGTTTTAAGCACCTGCATGCTTTTTATTAAACTATAAATAGTAATTAATTTTACCCCTCACAATTAGCATGAAACTCGATCTTATTTAACAGCATTTTATAATTATTATTATTATTATTATTATTATTATTATTATTATTATTTTATTTTTTTCAAGATCTTGAAATTAAAGGGTAAAAATCCTGGAGTTTCAACTTAGTGACTGTTAACAACCACAAACAACTCTAAAGGATGGTGAATTTGCCCAGAGTGCATCTGTGAATTGAAAACATTTTCCCAAAATTTGTGTGAAAATAAGATTGGTCACCAAAAATCATTCAATTTGTTCCAAATTTTGACTCAAAATCACCCTGAAGTGGCTGAATCCCCAACACATATCGATTAAGGATACATTTCTGATTTCACAATTCATCGCTCAGCTCTACATGAACTTCAAAGTTATTATTGAACGTCCTGCGATGTTGTGCAGTGGTAGTGCGCTGGTTCTATTTTTTTTTTTTTATATGTATATTAGGCATTTTGCTCTGAAGAGTCAATGGGATTGACTGCTTGGTGGCACCATCCTGCAGTGGCTTGATGACGTCACTATTGTTACCTTGAGACCTGGTATACTGTTTAGCACTGCTACTACTAGGAGGAGATGGTGCCAATCCTTTCTGAGTGGAGTTCTTTTTCTGCTTATGAGGAACTCTTCCCTTATTTCCATGCCTTTCCAAGATGAATTAGAATCTCAGAAAAAGGATCTTGCAGCACTTCTGCAGTATTTTTTTTTGTCCATTTAGACGGAGCATTTACTGTTCGCTCATCAGTTTTTAATCCTCCTCAAGATGGCGGGCCACCCTGTGATTAGGATAAATCCACAGAGATGCTTTGAAGAGGAAAAATCTCATTTAGTCCAGCAGCGTCCTGTATTCGAGGCATTTTTCAAACAGCTTGTGACACTCTCACTTCCTGTGTGTCTGATTGAGCCCCATATCTTCTCCTTCTGTCGTGTTTTTTTCCCCATTTCTTCCACTTCTTTTGAGCTCGAGTAAAGAGGCACGGAAGGATTGACTCTTTTCGTCTGGGGCTTAAAAGCCTTTAGCATGGGTGTGTAGACTCTGTGATTGACAGCTTCCTCCTGCCTAGACACACAGATCTATAAGACACAAGAGGCAGACACTGCATGACACTGGCATTAAACACTGAGTGAACCCACCGGTGCCAGCACAGCTCAATCACAACATACACACTCACCCACCCACCCGCTAAATCACTTCAATCTCCTTATATCGCTTTAGCACTGTTGTCTTCACATGTCAATCCATGTTTGAGGATTAAAACTCCCAATTAATCATAAATTCTACTCTCTCTTTCTCTCTATATATATATATTAGTATCTAATGCTGCCTCCATCTTCTCTTCCAGTCATGACATTAGTGTTGTCTGAGTTATTTTACATGTACGTTTAGCTGATGGGAAGCAAGTTGGCTTGGTTTGCCAGTCTATCGCAGCTATTACTGAATTCACTGTAACCACGAGTTTACCAATGTTCTTGTGAGGAGTTGTTTCTTCTTTCTTTTGTTAACTAAATCCTCCAAAGGAGTGAATATGTGTGTAAATGTTAAGTGTGTGTTGCACTGTGATGACTGGAGACCCCAGAACAAGGTTTTCCGCTGCTTTGTTCCCAATATGAGCTGCCGTTGGCTCTTAAAGTCCCCTGTTACTAGCCAGCATTCATAACGGTATATAAAAGATGAATTAATGATGAGAATGTCCGTGTTATACCTTGTCTGATATATTTGTTGAGTTCATGATACATGTCTCTAAATATGTTTTTAATTGGACAATGTCTTTATTTAACAATATATATTGCAATATATTGTTGGTTTGATTGTGTCAAAAGTGAGATCTGGTGTCCTCCATTTATATTTCTAACCTATGTATACCCACTGCGCCTTGAAATGCTTCATCAGTGTGATGCAGATGGTACCGAAGCCCTCCCAAAATACCCAGATGAAGCCGTTTTGTTTATTTATTCATGAGAGAATCGATCCTTTTGACTCCAGAGCATAATGTTGTAATCTTTCATTCGAAACTTGAGAGGAAAGAGTTCACATGGGGCAGCCAGTCACTTAAGGGAGATTATCACATGTTTTCTCCCTCCTTCACAGTGTGAGTGTGTGTGCGTGCACCAGGGGAGGTGAAATTATACCAGAAATTGTAGGGAAAAAGGACAAGAGAGGAAAAATGGATCATGCCGAGCTATTATGCAAAAAAAAAAAAAAAAAAAAACTTTGAGTGGCGCAGAGCTGCAGCGACCTATTTCTGTTACGATGTTATGTGAGAGAGGGTGGGCATGCATGAACAATGTCATATGTTTAATACAGTAGAGGGGGCTTTTTAAAAGTTTTTGAAAAATGGACGCTGATTGGGTGTTGATTTATTAAAAAAAACGCAAATGTAAACTTTTTTTTAAACCATATTTGTTTATTGATTATTTAATCATTTATTTATTTTATGGAATTCATTGAAAAATCTAGCCACAGGGTTGCAAGCCAGTGACTTCTGTGCCGGTCCCAAGCCCGGATAAATAGAGAGGGTTGCGTCAGGAAGGGCATCCGGCGTAAAATATGCCAAAACCAAATATGCGAGTCACCAAATCGATTTCATACCGGATCGGTCGAGGCCCGGGTTAACAACGACCGCCTCCGGTGCTGTTGACTTACAGGGTGCCGGTGGAAATTGGACTACTGTTTGTCGAAGAAGGAGAGGAGGGAGAAGGATTCGTCGACAGAAAGAGAACAGGAAAGGCAGGAGTGTAGATCTGAGAATAGGGACTCTTAACGTTGGTACAATGACAGGGAAGGGTAGGGAGCTGGCGGACATGATGGAGAGAAGGAAGGTAGATAGATATTCTGTGTGTGCAGGAGACCAGGTGGAAGGGTAGCAAAGCGCGTAGTATTGGAGGGGGATACAAACTGTTTTACTATGGTGTGGATAGGAAGAGAAATGGGGTGGGAGTGATCCTGAAGGAGGAGTTTGTGAGGAATGTTTTAGAGGTGAAAAGAGTGTCAGACAGGGTGATCAGTTTGAAGATAGAAATTGAAGGGGTGATGTTGAATGTAGTGAGTGGTTATGCTCCACAAGTAGGCTGTAAGATGGAAGAGAAGGAGAGATTTTGGAGTGAGTTAGATGAGGTGATTGAGAGTGTTCCCAGAGGAGAGAGAGTAGCAGTGGGAGCAGATTTCAATGGGCATGTTGGCGAGGGCAACAGAGGTGGTGAGGAGGTGATGGGCAGGTTCGGTGTTAAGGAAAGGAACCTAGAAGGATAGATGGTGCTGGACTTTGCCAAGAGGATGGAAATGGCTGTAGTTAATACTTATTTCCAGAAGAGGGAGGAATATAGAGTTACCTACAAGAGTGGAGGTAGGAGTACGCAGGTAGACTACATCCTTTGTAGACGAGCCAATCTGAGAGAGGTCAGAGACTGTAAAGCAGTGGTAGGAGAGAGTGTAGCCAGACAGCATCGGATGGTGATGTGTAGGATGGTTCTGGTGGTCAGGAAGAAGAGAAGAGGAAAGATTGAAAAGAAGACCAAGTGGTGGAAGCTGAAAAAGGAAGAAGATTGTGAGGAATTTAGACAGAAGCTGAGACAGGCTTTGGGTGGTCAGGAAGAGCTTCCAGATGACTGGGAAACTACAGCAGAATTGATCAGGGAGACAGGAAGAATGGTGCTAGGTGTGTCAGCTGGAAGGAGGAAAGAAGATAAGGAAACATGGTGGTGGAATGAGGAAGTACAGGACAGCATCCAGAGGAAGAGGCTAGCTAAAAAGAAGTGGGACATGGAAAGGACTGAAGAAAGTAGACAGGACTACAAGGAATCGCAGCACAGAGTGAAGAGGGAGGTGGCAAAGGCCAAACAGAAAGCATATGATGAGTTGTATGCCAGGTTAGACACTAGGGAAGGCGAGAAGGAATTGTATAGATTAGCGAGACAGAGACAGAGATGGGAAGGATGTGCAACAGATAAGGGTGATTAAAGATAGAGATGGAAAGGTGCTAACAAGTGAGGAGAGTGTGCTGAGAAGATGGAAGGAGTATTTTGAGGAGTTGATGAATGAGGAGAATGAAAGGGAAAGAAGGGAGGAAGATGTGAATATTGTAGAGCAGGAAGTTGAAAAGATTAGAAAGGATGAGGTGAGGAAGGCCCTGGGGGGAATGAAGAGTGGAAAGGCTGTTGGTCCAGATGACATACCTGTGGAGGTGTGGAAGTGTCTAGGAGAGACAGCAGTGGAGTTTCTGTCTAGGTTATTCAACAGGATTTTAGAGAGTGAGAAGATGCCTGAGGAATGGAGGAGAAGTGTCCTAGTGCCAATCTTTAAGAACAAGGGTGATGTGCAGAGTTGTAACAACTACAGAGGCATAAAGTTAATGAGCCACACAATGAAACTTTGGGAAAGAGTAGTGGAAGCTAGGTTAAGAAGGGAAGTGGATATTTGTGAACAGCAGTATGGCTTCATGCCCAGTAAGAGCACTACTGATGCAATTTTTGCTCTGAGATTGTTAATGGAGAAGTACAGAGATGGTCAGAAAGAGCTTCACTGCATCTTTGTGGATTTAGAAAAAGCGTATGACAGGGTGCCAAGAGAAGAGCTATGGTCCTGTATGAGGAGGTCAGGAGTGGCAGAGAAGTACGTCAGAGTAGTTCAGGATATGTATGAGAGAAGTAAGACAGCAGTGAGATGTGCTGTAGGTCAGACAAAGGAGTTCAAGGTGGAGGTGGGGCTACATCAAGGATCAGCTTTGAGTCCCTTCTTATTTGCTATGGTGATGGACAGGTTGACAGATGAGGTAAGGCAGGAATCGCCGTGGACAATGATGTTTGCAGATGACATTGTAATTTGTAGTGAGAGCAGAGAGCAGGTGGAGGAAAACCTGGAAAGCTGGAGGTCAGCTCTAGAAAGAAGAGGAATGAAAGTCAGTCGCAATAAGACAGAATACATGTTTGAAAGAGAGAGAGAGGGAAATAGAACAGTAAGGTTACTGGGAGCTGAGGTCAAGAAGGTGCAGGAGTTTAGGTATTTGGGGTCAACAGTCCAGTGCGACGGGGAGTGTGGAAAGAGGTGAAGAGACGAGTGCAGGCAGGTTGGAGTGGGTGGAGAAAAGTGTCAGGGGTGTTGTGTGACAGAAGAGTGTCAGCAAGAATCAAAGGAAAGGTGTACAGAACAGTAGTGAGACCAGCTATGATGTATGGGTTGGAGACTGTGGCAGGGAGGAAGAGACAAGAGACAGAGCTGGAAGTAGCAGAGATGAGGATGTTGAGGTTCAGTTTAGGAGTGACGAGGATGGATAAGATTAGGAATGAGCACATCAGAGGGACAGCTCAGGTTGGTTGTTTTGGAGACAAAGTCAGAGAGGCCAGGTTGAGATGGTTTGGACATGTGCAGAGGAGGGATAGTGGTTATATTGGTAGAAGGATGTTGGAGATGGAGATGCCAGGCAAGAGGTCAAAAGGAAGGCCAAAGACGAGATATATGGATGTGCTGAAAGAGGACATGAAGGTAGTTGGTGCAAGAGTAGAGGATACTGAGGACAGAGTTAGGTGGAAACGGATGATTCGCTGTGGCGACCCCTAAACTGGGAACAAGCCGAAAGGAAAAGAAGAAGAAGATCTAAAACAAGGCCTGAGCCCGGCCCGCATGTGAGTAATGACGTGAATTGTTAATGACCGATCCCTGCTTATAGAATTACGTTAATCCTGGGGGATGACAATACTCAATGGACATTTGTCCCTTTATTGAAACATTTTGAGTATTGCTCAAAGTTAGCTTAGGCTGGCTACAAGTGAGTTTAGTGTTTAGGTTTTGCTGCTCAGCATTCTTTTTCTTTGTTCCTTTAGGACCAGTGTTTATTTCTTTAGGACCAGTGCTCATTTTTTGATTGTTCATTTGATTTTCACATGTGCCACCAAATAAATCACATTTTACACTGCAACTTTTGCCGTCTCAATCTTTCCTTTTTTGAGCCTCGGAAAAACCCACATTACAACCCTATCTTCCTGGAGGGCCACAGCCCTGCACAGTTTAGCTCCAACCTTCAGGTCTGGGTCTTCAGGTCTGGGTCTCTCTGAGCAGAGTTGGAACTAAACTGTGCAGGGCTGCGGCCCTTCAGGAACTGAGTTTGACACCTCTGCTCAACATCACAGACTTCACGGCTGATGCTCAACATTAATCAAGATGAGTGTTAAAGAAATAAGTATTATTAAAGAAAATATTTACAATTTATAAATAGAATCAAATAATATTGAATAAACAGAAATATGGCTCTTCAGTTGCATTCACACCTAAGACAAGCGACAAACCTTGTCACCAGTGATTGGCAGAGCGGTTGCTAGTGGGTGAACCACAGTCATGTCTCTTGGCATGTGGCTTTAAAGTGAACTGGATGTCGCTATACCAACCTTGAGCACCATGAGGCCATCAAAGCTGCAGTCAATGACCAATCGAAGGGAACTTGGCTCTGCTGACTGCCGGAGTCGCTTCTTTGCCGTCCACTCCACTCCTTCATCTGTCTGCGCTTGTCTGTCCAGTTTCCTCTGCTGTTTTCTCTCCTTACGCTTCTGTCTATGCATTCAGGGAAATTATGTTCAACTCACAGCACTGAATGGAATTACACAGACTGACCCTAAAACAGTTACAGTTCAGACTGCTAATTCATTCCAATGCTACACAGTGAGGGACCGAAGTATTTGACCCCCTCCTGATTTTAAATGTTTTCCAACAGATACAGTAATGACCAGGTCATAAATTGAACGCCACAGTAGCTGTAGAACATTAATCAAGCAAGACATCTGGCTCTATTTGTATTAATGAACATTGTCATGTTATTGATATTTAATTAATAGACTGATCATCAGCAGGTAGTCAAATGTTTTTTTTAAGCACACTATAAAAAAATTCTGAATACAATTAATTCAAAAGGTAAAAAAATAAAATGCAATTTTTTAGGATTCTAATGATATACTAAAATATAAATATATCCACAACATACTTGCGAAGTTCCCGAGTTTCTTCCCATTGTTGATTCTTCAGCAGTCTCTTTCTCTGTCTTTTAGACAATGTTTCTGTTTCTCCTGTTTGTGCCGTCTTTATTTCATTGTTTGCAGCTTCGTTTTCATTGTTTGTGCAGTCATCGCTGCTCTCGCACACTGCTGCTTCATCAGCCATTTTAGCACCTTTCTCCTAAATGAGCAAAATACAAAAGACCAAAGAAAGAGATTACGGTCCCCTTTTGTCTGAATTACATATATATATTTTTTTCGTTTTATTTAAGGAGGCCTTCTTTGGGAAGTATATTGGATAAGGCGACTGACTGGTGATCAGAAGGTTGCTATAGTTCGATCCCCAGGTCCACTAGGAATCGAAGGCGAGGCGAGTTTTGAAAGCTCGCTCTCTCACACCTGTAACAACTATTACTGTGGTGGCCTTGAGCAAGTCACCAGTTTCCCCACAGCTCCCCGGGTGCCGCAGCTGTGGCTGCATACTGTTCACTGATGTGAGCACACTTGAATGGGTCAAATGCAGAGCATTAATGGGTCACTCCATGCGTATTCCTAATGTCACTCTCTTTTTCTACATGACAAATGAAAAATATTTCAATACTTTGTTTTAGAGAGTAGACAATAATTTGTTTGTTTATGTACATTTTTGTGAATATAAACCAACAGATTATAATTATTCGGTAAAACAAAAACAATTTTGTATCCACCAGAAGAAAGAAGTTTTTGTTAATTTATTTAGTATTATTTAAGAAGTATCATAACTGTTAGATGTATCTGTATGATTATTCTGATATTGGGGAAACATTTTGAGTAAATGAGAGCTGTGAGCGACATTAACCAAAACTGTTCGTTTATAAATTTGCTGTTTTCTAAGCCAATGATATATACAAAAACAACGCTTACAATCGCATGACTCTACAAAATTGAACGAACTTAAACGGTAATATATTTTACAAAAAACCTAAAATAAAAAATAGGTTAAAAAAACATTATACTACCTCAAAACTGCTGTATCTGCAGTAATGTTGTCATCTCATGTGCCGCTGCTGTTTCGCAGGTGCTGACGCATAATATTGCGTCATCTACAAGCGACTCTTTAAACATCGTGGGGCATTAAATCCACCATGTTGGTAAAGGAATCGGAAGTGCCCGTATTTATTAATTTAATATTTTACAAAAAATGATTAAAGATATTTTTACATACATAATACATATAAAAACAAATCATTCATCTACTTTTTTATCCTTGAATATATTTTATACTATCTGAGGGAGGTACCCATGGCTTTTTTTATTTTTTAATTAAATAAAAGTTTGTCTTTATTAAGTAAAATTACAGAAATAACACTTGCTTGAGATCAACACATATGAAACGTTTCAATAAAGCATTATTAAAATAGTATGAACAACAAAAGGAAAAAATGCAATAGAGCAAATGTATATAGTTAAGGTATTATAGTTATATTTCTTATGGATATGATTATGGGGTGAATATATTATGTGAAGAATTCCTTCATATGTTTCAACATTATTATTTTTTTGTGTTAACTTGTATTAAAGATTTTCCAAGATATTCCATTTCTGTAATAAATCATTTGTATTCTGGAACACTAGATTCAAATATTTTCTTAGGAAAAAAAATAAACAGTATAACTTATCATTATATTTTTGTTCTCATGATAACCAATGACAGCCAATGTAGACACTTAATTAAAAATTGGCCAAGTATCCGTATAGCTTTGTTTTAGCCTACTATAGGTTCTACTTCAAATAAAAATGCTCACACTAACCCTTTGAAGATATTAGCCATGATTTCTTTTCAAACAATTCTCCATAGGTAGCTTTCACAGATTTTATATAGTCTGCTGTCAAGCTTCCTTCCTATTGCTCTTTATTGATTATAAATATAGTGGGTGCATAGAGTGGTTGCCATTCTTTTTGTGTCATTGTGTTCAGTAACCTGATCTGTAGTAAACATTGCCAGCGAAAAAATGAATTCTGCAAGTAAGTAACATAAATGGATGATGTAATATTATTGTACAAAACTTCAATATCAAGTCAAAGTCCTGGTTAATATTGTCAGAAAAAAGAAAATTACGAAGAAAGTAGCATTTTATCCAGAAGAGCTTTTATTTGTCCTGTAACTTCATAAATCTCTCAATAACTTAAGCATTTCTCACTTTTTGCATTCCATACAATACAACATCAGTCTTTATTCTTTCTAAGATGCAATAATGAATAATTTCATTAAACAATCCCTCTTCACACATGCCTAAAACCATTGCAACATGACTTTATCTTCATTTCAGTCTCATCAGATCAACGCTCATCAAAAGCGGCACTTTAAAAATGCTATTGCTTGTGATTAAACGAGGGTCATGATAAAAATTTTCAACATCATTACAGTGTCAGCTCTCCTTATATCTTTGGCATGAAACAAACAAACCAATACTGAGTATCGACAGTATCAAACAAAACTGTTACACGTGTTTTTTAATGTTGTTTGCTGTTTTTTTAAAAAGAACTTAAGTAAACTTGTGTTGCCACTGAAAAATTGTCTTTTTTTTCTTTTTGAAACCACATCAAACTATGTCAAAGACAGCTGAGTGGACTGGCCAGCAGGTCCACAATGGCTGCAATAATTCATTAGTTCACAAATACTGGGGTTATTTAAAATAATGTGCATCAAAAACATATAACAGAGAATTACCACTGTATTAAAAGATACTGTCAGTTCTACAATTTTTATTAGCATGCTGTGTTCATTCTGAATATCTTTGTTTGAACCTTTCCACAGATCATTTTAGCATGGAAAAGTTATTTATTACAGTTTTTAAATTCACACATTTCTAATGTTAATTATTCAATTGTTTGGTTTGCAAAACTGAAAACATTCTAATTTTGGGAAGTTTGAAAAGAGTTGGGAAAAGATTTATATTACGAAGAAATAACAGAAATTAGCATTTGAACTATCTTTAGCATGATCATTGCATAAATTACCATATTGCTAGCATGACTTGTCATTAGCATGTAGATATCATAACTTAGTATAGCATTGCTTAGTACAGAGCTCCAAAAGGGCTATAATGGGATAGGGGAAAAATGGGATGTGATTAAAAAGACTTTGTTTTGCTTGAATCTGCAGAATCTGTGCATGCGCACTTTCCTTCTCTGGTGGCCCAGCGTCATACAGTGTATGAGCAGCAGAGGAATTATCCGGATTCTAGTGGGGTCGTGTTGTGGGTGATTATATCTTTCGCAACAGAACACAAAATTTTTTTTTACTCCATCCTTATTTTTCTTTTACTCAGAGCACCAACCCCCCCCCCCTCCCTCCCCCAACCCATAATGCCTTTTTGGGGGCTTTGTATAAAAAAATTATATGTTGATAGTATGATTAAGCTGGTCACATTTTTTTTTTTGCCAGAGCGTAGTGTGTTCTTTCACAGGGCCACATCCCCAATTGTGCTAATATCCACTTCCTGTATGATAAATTGTGTTGAGAAATGATGAAATGAGAGAAAAACAAAAATTATTTTGTGTCTCTTCATGTAAAATGAAAAAAGAGCAATTACTATAGAGTTTTTACAAATTTGTGAATTATTGTTAAATACATTCATCTCGTTTTAAAATTGTTAAACATATTGTTTCTGTTATTTTTAAGTGTGTGATTCCTGTTTTTTTTTTAAAGGGAACTTTAGAAAAATATTTCCCACAAATTATATTATTCTTTAAGTATTTAAGTTAGTTTTGTCAACAATGTTGTAAAATACCCTTTTATCTCATTAACAACAGTCCTGCTGCTCTGGCCCTTTAAAAGAACCAGAGTTCCCAGTACCATTGACCCCACCCCTTCATGCCCACAGCAACTTCATTCATTCATTTTCTGACCCTTTTTGGGGTCACGGGGGTCTGCTGGTGCCTATCTCCAGCGAACATTGGACGAAAGGCGGGTATACACCCTGGCCCACAGCAAGTTCTTGGGGGTAAATGTCCTTACAGTCAATAACAGCAGGATTCTATGACCTAGTAAACATTTGTGACTGCACTAATTATCTTTTTAGCAACCAGGAATTAAAAACATTGAAACAATCCAATACAGAAAAATATCATTGTTTTCAATTTCATTAAATCATTGAGAAGTAAATTTCAAAACAAACAACATTACAAACAAAACAAAGAAAACAGGACAGTGAGCAAGAAAAGGAAAGATGCCGTTATTGACAATTGGGAAATTTCTTGATGAAGGTGACAGAAGAGAGTCCAGAAACTGCATTTTTCCTGTATGAGAAAAAAAGAATGATATTAGAAAATCACCCACTGTATATGCAGAACAATTTTCATCTTTAACAAAAGAGAAATCTAAAGGATTTTTGTGTCGTTTACTATTCACACATAGGTTGTAGCAACAAATCAATGGACAATCCAAGAGCTGATAATGTGGGATCACCTCAGACTGAGCCACAAGTTCAACTGCAATCCTAGAATTTGTCAAATTAAAGAAAATACTTTTTTATGTGTTGTAAAAGTGAAATTTTTTTGTTGGTATAAAAAATGTGCGTATAACATATTTACATAATTTGTTTATTGAAGAAGAAAGGTATAGTCAACTCACAGCTGTGGATTCTGCTGTATATGCACGAGGTAGAGGACAAAGAACCACCAGACATGAATCAAACGTCCAGTGATCTGCTGCTGCTGATAACGTTTTGTGTCTCTCAGTGCAGCTTTAGAGCGGAGACCAGCAGCACTCTACAAATCAGGCTTTTGCATAATGAATGACTTTATATGCCCGATTGAAAGCAAAAATAATCCATTAATCCTAGAAAAGGTAAATTTGGAAAGGTTTGCTGCTGATTCTGCTAGTTACAGAAGTGGTGAGTTACTATGGTTACCAATAATGGTGGATTGGCAGCATCTGAGCAACCTGTATGGTTATGAGAAATCAATTAACACATGTCAGCCAATCAGAATCCAGTATTCAGACAGACCATGGCATAAACCAAGTAATTCAACGTAGATTTGTAAACGCAAATAACAATTTACATAAATCTTTTGTTGTTGCTTTACAAAACGGTTTGCATTATAGGAGAATCTGCTAGTTTTTATTTGTCAGCAAATGCAAGTTCATTTATTACCTTTGTGTTTTAGTGAAGTTTGGTAAACTTGAAGTTTCCCCATATTTCCATTACCCCTGGTTAACTTAATACATTTCACTTACTCTAAAGTGTACTCTCAGGGCTACTGATCGAGAACCGTAAGGTGTTATGAGCTATTAATGATGGCAAGTGGCATTGTGGTGGTATTTGTCCAATAGCCGAAGAGTTGGTGCTGCGATCCCTGCCACGGCCCTTTATGCTGTTGGGGCCTTGGGCAAGCTGCTTCAGCTGTATTGCCCGGTATGGCTGGTGGGGTGTGTTTGGTGGTGGCTAGGAGGCAGTAGGCAAGGCATCTGAGGGCTACCAAGGACAAAATAGTTTGTTTCATCAATAAGCATTTTTGTGATTTGTTCTTGCATCAATATACTTTGGGACATTTTATCTGTTCTATGTTCTGTGACAGTTCTAATTAAACTACACTGAGTGGAACTAATCATATGATTTCAATTCCAAACAATATTCAATGAATCAATAACTTGTGAAAAATTTCAATGGACCTACAAAATGTAAGTATTGTATTTATAATTTTTTTTAAATGTATTAATTTGACTACTAAAGAAATTAAGTTGTTTTGTTTGAGCCACATAAAAATGAGGCAAAAAAAAGAATGAAAATTTTTGAGTAAATGGGTTGGAGATTCTTTTCAGTGCATTCATGTCAAACACTCAAAATCAAGTGTCTCTAAAACCATCCAGTGCTAATAGCCGGATTACAAACCATTAAAGTATCACACCGGAGACCTATCACATTACACCCCGGCGATGTCTGCTCACATGGTAGAGCATTTGTTTGTATTAGAGTCCTCAGCTAAGGCCTCTTCTACTCTACACTGCCTGACCTATTAAAAGCTGACCCGCCTGCACCACTGGCATTTCTGGACGAGGAGTCTTGATCTCCAGAAGCAGCTGCCACTACACCGTATCAGCATAAACACATATCTCAAACTGTCTGACCTTTCTTCTTCCACTGCAATGCCAACTATGCCCCACCTCCTTTCTTCTGCCTATGCACAGACGCCGTGCCACTTGCCATTGTTTACGGTTCTTATATTATCACAAGTCATGCCATTCACATGCAGTAGCACTTGAGGAAATAGAACAGTGTTGTGTTACATTTGGCACCAGGGGGTTAACATCAAATCATGTTTATCTATGTCAAATATAAAGTGCTAATTTTTTGGAAACAAATATCAAGAAAACCTTTTTGCCTTTTCATTTCTATGCAGTACATAAGCATTATTATAATTACTAAATCTTATAGTATTAGAATATTTTCTATTGTAACTAATTTCTGCAGTTCATTTCTGTATTTTAACTAAAAACTTTTCATTAAACCCATAAAGTCTCTGCACATATCGGTGCATGTGCGGTTACACCGGCTCACAACATATTGCTTCATTTCTATTTCAAATACAATGTGTTTGTTAATAAATTTGCAAGGTGTGTGAGAAAAATGTGTGAGAAAATGCACAATTGTTTCATTTTACATTCCATTTACCCTAGTATCTAGGGTATTCCATTTATCTAGTGGTGAAAAGATGGGATAACCTTTGAAAGTACAAGACCTGTGATATGGTTTGCATTTTTTTTTTCAAAGTTACAAAACGCAAAAAAAAAAAGACAATGGCACAAAAAGTGCTTGGAACAGTGTATAAGGTTTAGGAGAGGGTCTCCGGGTTAAAATTGTGCTTTTTTGGGGGGGATTTATACATTTTTTGTCATAAAAACATAAAAACTGATATTTGTGAATTTTGCGGAAGCAAAATTGACTAAGAGTTGTATTTTTGTACAATTTTAGGTTTGTTGTGAAATAATTGTGTAATGCAATGAAAAAATATTGTGGGTTGTTCTTGAAAAAATGACATTAAGCATTAAAATTGTAAAGTAGACAAAAACACACAAAAAGGTCTCAGACTTCTAAGAATTAATTATTTAAAAAAGTCAATACATGTCAATAAATCGTGTTTTTTGTCATATTTTACGTATATTTTCAAGTTACTGTAATACTAAACTGGTCAAAGCAAAGCTAATCCAAAATCCAACATTTACATATTTGGCAGACGCTTTTATCCAAACCGACTTACATTTAAATGAATGAACACATTCTTAGTAAGTTTCCCACAAAACGATGGAAATGATTAAATTGGAAAAACTGAATAAAAACACATTATCATCTTATGATTTTATTCGTATTATCTTCATAATACACTCATTGCTTAATAGCAGCTACTGTATAACGACAAACCGATCAGATTGAAACTTCACTCACCCTCCGGACGAATGGCTTTTACCTATGCTCCACCACAAAGCTCATGGTGGTGCCGTCGAATGAAGGGGGGGCGATGATCCGGGGTCCTTGCTGGGATGTGAAGCTGATGACGGGCTGCTTGGTGTTGCTTGGTCTGTTGGAGATATGCTGAGTCATGCTGCTGGTTTGAGATGTCTGACCAGAAGGCATGTAGTAAGGTTTCTCCAGATACGCTCCATCTTCCTGCTGTCCCATTTGGGGATGGGTTTTCTCCTCATCATCTGCTTCCGAATGCAAGGAAAGCTGTGACTGAATGGAGCGTGCTGGAATCATCGTTGGCATGTATCCCGGGTAAAACATATATGTGTGGCTGTAACTTCCTGGATTGAGGGCGAGTGGGGATATTGGAAGTGGGACTGGTGTCATGGGAGGTTGCGGTGGCATTGGGATGTCCACATACTGCCCAGTTTCAGGATCGAAGAGACGCTTGGTGGCTGGCTGCACTGGAGTATCCACTAAATAGTAGCTTCCTGTGGTGGGATCCAGGAGCATCTTTCTTTGGGTGGCCTGGAAGTGCTCTGTGGGGACGGGTGAGGGTTGAACTGTAGGGGAAAAGCAGATGACCTGTGGGTGAGCAGCTTGCATCGGGACGGGCAGGGGGGTGTGGTAAATGGCAGCAGTAGGGGTATCTGGGGACCGGTTGTCCATGACGAAAGCTGAACGCTTTGGTTGGCCTCTGATGTCGTTATGAACCAGGTAAGACGATGGACTGGCTGTCTGGGGTTTGCTGGTTCCAGAAGTTATGTTATAAACCGCTGTTTTGGCAGGTGTAGCTGCGGTGGGCTTCACAGCAGATTTGGCTTGAGGCTTGATGGGGATGGTTAGATAGTTCTCTGAATCTGCTCTGGAGGTAAAATGCAGAGGGGCAAACTCTGTTTCTCTCGGTCTGTCTCTTTCTTCCGCCACGCGTTTTGCCTGGGAAGTCTTTAAGGACACAGGGAATTTGGGAGTCATAGGGTTTTGAGATGCTGCATGAGTCTGCGGCGGCTTTGTCCCAATGGGTTTCTTCTTGCACAGAGTCCCTGTGAGGTGAACAAGTGTTTTGGGGCCCTTTCGATCCTCTCGTACAGTGGGAGACGAGACTGATGTCTCGTCTTTTTTAGGTGGGGTTTCTCTCAGATTTGGGTTTGAATCAAATCTAAGTGACAGATCCGTGGAAGCACTGCTTTCCTGTTCCTCTGCAGTGTTTTCCTCGCTGGAGATGAGAGAAAGCACGTGACTGTCTGTTAAAGGATGGGGTTCTGTCTTTCTCTTCCATTCGTTCTTATCAAAAACATACAGCTGCTCCATGGTTTTGACGGCAGCTTGCAGTTTCTCCAAGGCGACTTGGTTGGACTTCTTGGGCTCGGCTTTTTTCTCACTGACGTCACACGTTTTGTCATGCTTTCTTGTACTTGCCTCAATTTTTAACCCCGCTGGATGCTCTTGCTTTGGCAACCTGTTAGCCATAGCAACGTGAGGAGAGGACCTGTCGGTTTCAGCGATGTCCTCTGCATATCGTCTTATAGGAGGCTCGCTTGCATTTCCAGATTGCTTTACATTGCTATTTGTATTTACCGACTGACATTTGATGACTATGGGTATGAGAGAGGCTGAGCTGACGGAAGGGCTCCGCTGCTTTACTGGTTTTTGCTCTCCATCACTAGCCGACTGACTTGATTTGTTATCATTATCTAAAGACACAAAGTGATAGGAGCTCTTAACCAGTTTACGCACATCTCTCACCTGGTGAATGGGAGTCTGCAGCTTGCCCTTGTTCTCTCGTATGTCTCTGACTATGAAGTGCGGCACTTTGTCGGACTCGCACTTAAAAGCTGCAGCAAGGGCTTGGCATCGGGCCTCCTCAGCTGCTTTGCAGCTCAAACCAGGCGTTAGAAGCTTGGCTATATTGAACGGGTGGCTTTTGTTGTCCCTCACGCTCCTCAAGCTTATTTTGATCTCGGGGGACTTCGCGGTGACGGAGCTGCGTGAGTCGTCGCTCACCAGGAGCGCGTTTGAGCTGCGCTCCACAGCTGCGCTCTCGGCTTGATCGCGCGACGAAAAGTTCGCTTTCCGGTGCTCTTTCTCCGCGGAGGGAAGCTGTATACTAGGGACAAACAAATGAGACATTTTAGTGGTTTCGACGCAGTAGTTGCCTTCCTTCTCGCGCGGAGGAGTTTTGTGGTTTTTATGTTCCTTTTGAAACTCTAGCTCGCCGTCCCTCCACGATCTGAACGCGCTATTTTGGCTTCGAAGCAGCATGCTTTTGGATGCTTCGAATGCTCCTTTTTTAGTATCGTTCGCCGACTCTAAATTCGTGTCTGATGCGCTCTCTTCTTTGCGCGCGTCCTCTTTGGCATCGCCTGACTCCCCGTCCACTATGTCCCCCAGCTCGTCCACGGAGACGATGGTGTGGTCAGAGTCGGAGTATTTCGAGCCTTGCCTTTGGAGCCCAGTGGAATTTTTCCTCGCCGTTTTCTCCCTCTGAACTTCGTGCTCGTGTGTGGCGAAGCACGGGGAGGGCGCGTGGTGCGTCTCGCAGATCTCACCCCTCTCCATTTTGCGCTCCTGTTCGAACTGCATTTTCTTAGAAATGACATTTTTGAGGAGGCTCGAAGCGAAAATGGCTTTCTTGTGAGTGTCTTCCATGGTTTCTCCTGCATTGCTGGCTCGCTTGCTGGCCTCACTCCCCTGAGCGCTTGGCAAGGTGTCTGTAACTTCATCTGTGGAACGTGATCCGTTTACAGGGTGCAATGATTTGCTACGAATATTGAGCGTTTCAGTCAGTCTTATGAGGCCACTTTGTCCCTGGGAGAACTTCCCCATCAGTTCAAACTTTTTTGTGGTGGAGGATGCGTTTTTGTGCGCAACCAAATTGCCATTCAGGGCAAATATCTCGACTGGGGGCGCGCGCATACTAGCCAGCGCCAACCCCGTTATCCCCGTACCATCCCTCTTTTTCGCAAAATGGAAATTAGATGTGCAACCTTTGTTTTGGTCTCTCCCCTTTGCGCCATACTTAAAATCCACAAAGGTCGACCAGGGTCCGTACTCAGAAAGGGAAACGGAGGATTCACTTGAAGTGCTAAAGTTAATTGCATCAAAATAGGGGTAGGCTAAACTTTTGAACGCCCTGGCCGTGAGATTGCGCACTTCTTTATCCGCGTCATCCAGCTCACTCACCGCGCTAGACGCGCCGCTGGAATACTCGTTCACATCTTTGTTTTTTCTTTTCCCAAAGTGCAAGCGCCCTGGCACCGCAATGAAGCACTTGGTGTTATCGCACACTTTCCGACTTTTGTCTTTTACGCAGGTGTTTTGTTTCTGGCTTGGTTCGTGCACAGTGCGGGAAGTGGTTTTAATTGACAGGTGAATCTGGCCTGCCGGAGCTGTCTTTTTTGACAGGCTCTCGTCTGAGCTGGCACTTTTATCCGCGTCACAGAGATTGCTTTCAGGCTTCCTGTTAAGCTCTGCTGCGCGCACATTCGTCTCCTTTCCCTCCAGCGTTTCATCGCTGTCAAAAGACGCATAATCGACAAACGTGTAGACGCGGAGATCGTCCTCCAGATCCCAGCTGGACCCGGTCTCGATGTCGTAATCCACATCATGGTCCAACTCTATAAGCTGGATTTCGTGGGTCGTGATAAAGTGAGACTCATCCTCGCGCGCGTCAGCCGCGTCATTGTCCGACAGCACCACAGTGACATCATCGTCCGACTCGCTTTTGCTGCTCATGTAAACCTCGTTGTCATCATTGAAACGTGGGGATACTGGCTTTTGCTCGCTTGTTTGGATACACTCTGTGTCTTTATCGGGGAACTCTGAAGGCGCTGTTTCAAAAGAGCTCGACTTCTCTGCGCTTTCCTCTTTTGGAGAACCGGTGGGTTCTTTTCCTTCTGCACGTTTCTCCCCTGAATCCCGTTTACCAGTAGAAACATCTCTTGAAACAACTTTCTCATCCAGTTTCAGATCCAGCAGGTCGTTAAGATCCACATAATCTTCCTCGTGTTGCGCGCCGGTCATGCGCATGTCTGTTTTGGAAAGCAAGTTCTTAAAAGTGTCGATGTCTTCCCTGTAAATCAGCGCTTGCTCTGATGCTGCCATTGAGTTTTTTGGTGATCAATCGGCTGGTTAAATCCCCCAAAGTGTATCAGGAGAGACACCAGTCCCCAAGAACCCCTACTGCACCGCCGGTTGTCCAATCCTTGAGGAGTTGTGCCTCTTCTCGGCTTTCCTCACTCGTTTCCGTCATTTTACGCGCGCGCCAGACGTCCACTTGACCTCCTCCCAGTGAAGACACTTCTTTACTGTACTCACTCGAGGAAAAAGCTACGGAATGTCTCGTTATATCGCGATAAACCGGACACTTGTCTCATGGCACAGCCAGGCGCTGCGAGGGGTCCCTCAAAATGCATATGCCTGCAAATTTAGAGCTGATGACGAAATGCGAAAACAGCTATTTCGGAACGAGAATGTTATGTGCAGCGTGTTTTGTTACATATACTGCAGACAAGGCTGACTGCTCTGGCACACCGTTTGTGCTAAAAGCGAATCCTTCTTAAGCTTCTCTCGCAACAAAGGAAACATGTCAGAGTCGTGTGATGGAAAGCCTGACGCGCTGCACAGAATTACATCATGACGGAAGTCAGAAGGATTCGCGCTTAGTGACAACACTGAAATAGGTTAGCGAGTGTTTAGGCAGCCACTCGTTTCGAAAGGAAGAAGAATAACTTTGTTTTTATGCCTGGCAATGTTTTAGTTAAAACGCCAATTTCTGTAGCCAGCTCAGCACCAGAGCGCTGGACAGCTCCACGGCGCGCACAAAGCGTTTCAGCACAATTCAACAAAACTACTATTTCCAGAGGTTAAACTTCAACTTCCAGTCAAACACAAGCAGCTTAAAAAGTTAAAATCTCAATTATTTCTATTAAACTTTCTTTTGAACGAAAACGTGTGAGGAGAGAAGGTATTGGCTTAAAGTTATTGGGAATAAAAATATATTTCTGTCGAATGATCAACCGGCTCAAATCAAATAAAGCCGGTCTATAATTTAATCTGGATTCATTCAATAGAAATCTTTTGCTAATTGATGAACTGCCAAGATCATTTTCTTGTGAAAAACATATTGGTTCTATACAGTGAAAAATAGATGTATACAGCAGTTGTACACTACAGAACGGAACAATGATCTTACATTTAACAGAAATTGTTAAAAAAAACTATACAAAACTACATGAAATCAAGAGTATTGACGTGTGTGTGTGTGTGCGTGTGTGTGTGTGTGTGTGTGTGTGTCTTGAATTCACTGCTTCTTTCCAAATACTAAAACAAAGTATATCTCTATTTTGTTCTGAAATATATTCATTCACTTTCCAATCTGCTCACTCCCTTTCGGGGTCATGGGGGTCTGGTGGTGCCTATATCCAGCACACATTGGGCGAGAGGCGAGGGTACATCCTGCACAGGTTGCCAGTCCATCACAGGGCAACATCCCTCACACATTCACACCTAATAAATAACCAACAATATTAACAATATTAATAAAATATAACCTGACGCATGTTTTTGGAATTGTGGTGGAACCAGGAGGACCCAGAGTAAACCCACGCAAGTACCAGGAGAACATGCAAACTCCTTCCAGGAAGGTCACCGGGGAGCCTCGAACTGACAATCTTCTAACTGGAAGGCCACAGTACTACCCACTGCGCCACCGTGCCACCCCTATGAAAATATATTTTATATCTTATTTTCAACAAAACACAGTGCAGCCAGAAAGGGTGCAGTACTTGCAGATTTGGGATGTGTGTGTGGGGGGGTGGGGGGGACTCTCTTTGCCATGATGCTCAAATGTGTTTACAACTTAACTGGAGTTCAATTCTGGTTCGTTTAGTTAGTTAGAGATGTTTTTTAATGGCTCACACCTGTGTGATAGACAACATGTCAGAGTTGACAGAATACACTGGTTTTTCCAGACTGGAGTAGATGGGCGTTGCCTGAAATGGGGGGAGCCCTGAGGTGAATGCCATTTTCATTGTTAAGGTGGTGTACCTCTTTACAACAAAAGGCAGACATACTTGTGGAAGTGAAATCTCTTTACTTAGCAATCACAGTTAGATAATGGGGGTGTGGGATATACGATGTTAAATATCCACAGTTCGTTGGATGTTTAGAAACTTGATGTCTGTGTCTGGTCAAAACACTTACAGATCTGCAGTTCGTGAGATGCTAGCAGCATAGCCCAAGTTAAGGCCCAGAAGTTCAATGCAGACCCAGTACAAGATGGCAGATGATAAATTGTTGATTTTATTCTGAAGGAAATGGAACAGGATACCAGGTGTAGGAGAATGTAGTATATTTCATAAATTCTCCACTCAGCACATGTCTGGGTTCCAGCTAACCCAAAGCCTCACAAAGGAACAATAAGGGCAGGCCAACAGGAAATGAGGCCTATTTATAGACCACACCTCTAACAAAGCATTTTGGGTATTGTAGTTTTTGCTAAAATAATACCCAACACTCTCAAGTTCCGACAAAATAGGATACATACATTGATATGAACAAGGAAAATATATATGTAAAATAAAAAGAAAGAAAGGAAAGGAGAATTCACAACAGGGGGTAATGTGTTTTTTGTATTCTTTTGTGTAAAAGAGAGTTTCTTTACAGTTGGGGTTGCATACATGAAAATGATAACCCTTGTCTTAACCATGGGGCCCCCGTCAATTTTAGCAGCAATCCCACCAACCTTATGACACACCCCACCTCCCTAAACTCAAGCCAACAGGCAATGCAACTGCCCTCATGCCACACCCGACCTGGCATTTACTGATCCCACTCATTACTCTGAGCTAAACTTACTACAAGTCCGAATGTATATAGACCTCGGAGACCACGTCTGGGGAAAGGTACAGAAAATGTGTATGGGAGCAGATGAATTTGTGTTCCACCAGGACATTTCCTAGAGCTCAGAAATTCCTAGACAATCAGGGAGTTAGGCAGGGATGTGACCAAAAACACAACGGTTATAGTGTTGTTTGACAAAAGGCACCACTACAAAATGTAACACCAAAGATTAAACCCTGTAAATACACGGCATGATCTTCATAAGCCGATCTAAAACCACAGTGAACAATGGTGTTCATGATGTGGAGATGTTTTCAGCATCAGGAACTGGTCAGGATTACTGGTCAGGAACCCTGTCCCTGGGCACACTGGGAACTTGCAACAGAAAAATGTCCCAAAGCGCGGATCCAATGGTTTAATAGTATGGTATCTAGACAACTCTGTTTTGATGAAGAGCTCAAAAAACATTTAAAAAAGCATTTTACGCATGCACCCATCGACTCTAGATTGGAATGTGGAGAGGTATTTTAGTAAAGGTAGACCAGAAAGTCCCTGATATAAACAAAAACTCCAAACAATTTGTTGTCCGTCGTCAATATTGTTCCTCAATATTACTTCCTGGACTCCCTCACATGCTATCTTTAGTGTTTGCCTCGTAAGTTTAATCTCTTAATTACCAGTGCTGTGTTTACTTCTCAGACCCAGAAGACTTACCTCGAGTGTTCCTGCTGGTGTGCGATCTCTACCGTTGGCTTGGTCCCCAAGCTGAGCTCACCTGTTGGCACCCTAGCCGGTGTGCTCCTTCACTCTTGTCTGGTGGTGTATACATCTTACTGGATACTCCCATGCTGCATGCGCTCCCCTCACCTCAGAACGCACATGCAGATCAATGGAGCGAAGCGGATATTTCTGGTGCACAACAAACATCTATCTGGAAGCACATGTACCATCAATATTCCATTGGATCATTATTGCTGTGTTCATCCCTGCATTGGTTCAGTAAATCTTATTTACCGGTATATTACGCTGTTGTGCGGCCTCGTATGAGGTCACTCTGATGGCAGAGTTTGTGCGAATCCACCGTGGTTAATTGCACCTGCACTTTACTGTTATTATACCTGTAATGATTTCATCCCTTGGCGTATGCTTTGCTGATGTTTTTCTGCCAAGAGGGCATGACAACTGCTCTGCATAAAACAAACAATGAATAGTGTAGCTTCAAATGTTTGGAGGGACCTCTTTCCTTCAATTGGGGCAATGAAAAGTGGTCATTGATTAGTTTTCCAACATGACAATGACCCAAAACAAATGGCCATGACAACAAAGGAATGCCTAAAAAAGCATTTTAAGATCCCACAGAGTCCTAACCAGTCTCTAGACCTTTATCTCTTTCCAAATCTGTGGAGGAAGCAGAAGATTTGAGTTACCACATCAGCCTCCAAACCATAATCATTAAATCTCTGGGACGTTTTTGAGCGTATTTTACTACTTTATAATTTGCTCTAATAAATTACCTTTAAAACAGATTTTTTGGGGGCAATGCTTGATATCTTTTGTTTAGTACAACCCCAGCTCCATTCTTTTATCAAATATGCTTTTGAAAATTTGAGAACGAACAAAAGACATATGCATCTATCTATCCACTTTACTTATATAGCACATTTTATAAACAAATGTTTCCAAAGTGCTGTTCAAATGACAAACAAACAATGCCAATGCCAAAATAAAAAGACAACAGAAGACCACACAAACTCACATGGTGTTAAAAGCCAAAGAATAAATATAAGTTTTAAGACGCGTCTTAAAACACCCCACAGTGCGAGCAGCTCGAACGTGAGGAGGCAGAGCTTTAGACCAACCACAGAAAAAGGCCTGTCTCCTCTGGTTTGAAGTCTCGTCTTTGGGATCACGAGCAGGTTCTCAGACCTCAGAGTGCGAGCAGGGAATAAGTTTGGATGAGGTCTGAGACGTACTGAGGAGCCAAACCTTTCAAGGTCTTAAAAACAAAAAATAAAATCTTAAAATCTATTCTAAAATTAACAGAAAGCCAGTGCAAAGAAGCAAGAATTGGTGTGATGTGCTCATGTTTTTTGGTTCCTGTTAAAAACCGCGCCGCAGAATTTTGGACCAACTGTAAGCTTGCAAGCGCGCCTTGGGATATACCCGTATAAAGTGCATTACAGTAGTCCAAGCACGAGGACAAAAAAAGCATGCTTTTGTGTACATAAATCTACAAAAATCAAAGGCAAGGTTAAAACAATGTGAAAATTGTATAATAAACTGGGCAAACCTTTCCTAAATGTTATAGATTGTTCTAAGCACTTTTTGTGCCATTCTGCTTTTTTAGTTAATGACTTGTGACCACAAGATAAAAGTGTGACCTTTAAGATTAACAGCAAGGGTTATTGGGGACTAAATCATGTTTTTGAAGGTGTCAAACACTTATTCACTAATACAACTGGAAATCAGTTTAGATTTGCACTTTTTTCAAATACATTTGTTTGTTTTTATTCTATATCTCACTGCCAAAACCTGATTCAGTGGAACCTGGAGATACGAATGCTTCGAGTTATGAAATGTTAGAGATACGAAAGGTCTCATGGGAAATATTTTGTTTCAAGATACGAAAGAAATTCCAAGATACGAAAAACACCAACAGTTCTGCTCTATTATTCACTTGTTAAATCTGACGTCATGCTGCGCTTCTGGGTCCTAGCGCTCCATTCCCCCATTGCAGACAGTGCTAAAAGGGGGCTGATACGCTTTAAAATACTTTAATTCAGTTTTAAATCAAGCAAAACATTATGTATATATTACCAATAATGTGTTATAACAAATATTAGAGTCAAGGTGTCTCTAAAAGAAATAACGTGGAAATAACGTTTATAACGTGGAAAGTGCTGTTCTGTAGTGCAAGTTAGAGAAACCATGTGACGTGTTCTCAGAAGCGCGCACTCCAGTACACTCGGTACTCTTTATGCTTGTGCTTGAAACCGGGTTGGTGTCAGTAATTCATGAAACATCTCGAGAAAGTTAACTTTCATACGTGGTGCCGTAATGTTTTCTGCATCCGTTTTGCTTTTGTTTTATTCTGTTTTATTATCATCTATTACATTAACAATGTGTAGATTTAAGGATTGAAGAAACGTTACTTGATTTTTCTCTGGTTTTCCATTTTATAACAACTTATAATGTTGTTTTTGAGAGCCGTTGCAAGGATTAGGTGTCTTACATGTAAAACACTACATAAATGTGTTACTGCACCTGCCACATAGTACTGGACCAACCATAATTAAGCTGTTGCTAGGTTTATGAACCTCTTACAGTAGGTCAGGTCTGGTCTTCATGTGGAGACCTGTAAATACTGGCAAATGTTTTCTACCACAAGATCATGTTGCATTCCTTTAGCAACAGTAAACTGAAGAGCACCATAAAGACTAGGATCTCACCTTATTTATTGTACCTAACCCTCCTGGTAACACAGCACCAGCAAACAGGATGTGCGCAATATAACCATGGAGCAATGATGGAATACTTTAGTATTCAGTGGAGAGTTTTGGGAGTAACAGCACACACATGTACACAAGCACATATCTCAGGCTGACATGCACAAACAGGGTAATTTTAGTGTGCTATTTAAATGGCTCCTGTCTGCTCAAGTGTGTTGAGATACAGTTACATTCAGAGGCTGCAATAATCCAGCAGGTGTTAAATCATGTCGTCTATTAATCATCCAAAGGCAGTTCACACAGTCTCCAACTAATTAAACACGTTCAAACTGAAGCTATTTCTTCAGATTTAATTATAGCACAGGTTCTACGTTCACGATTGGACTCCAATGTCTTTGTGTAATGTTAGTCCAACAGCTAGTTATTGGTTGACTTCTGAGTGTTAGCACTAAAGCTAAAAGGTTTTTACCCACACTTTCTAAATTATATTGAACATACTGTACATTCTCATTATTGGATTCCAATGTTTGCATTTAATGCAAGTAAACTGAATTAATGATGATCTCCAACATGTGTGAGGTTCTCTGTTTGTACCAAGCCACTTCGCTATACACATGTTTCTTTTATTTTATGAAAGTATACTAGGCAATCTTTGATTAGATTATGTTTACGTAGTTTAGATGGTTAAGGTCATTTTTAGCCAGTTCCTAATTTGTTGCCAGCTAATAAACTACAGACACATTCAATTACAGCCTGTCGTTTTCATTTAACTGTAGCAGGCTGTGAGATCTTTTCATTGGATTGTGACATTTTTCAGCTAATGTCAGAGTAAAAAGCTATCTAGCGGTTCATTTCAGTGTGTGTTTGTGTTAGCATTTATGCTAAGTTCCTTAATTTCCTGCTAATTCGCTGCAGAGATCTCATTGTTGGACTGTGATGTCCACAGAGCATGAATGCTCCTTACATTTACCAGTGTGTCTTTACGTTAGCATTTGTACAAAATTTATTTAGAAAAAAGTAAAAAATAGCTAGATAGCAATAAGTCTTCATCCTACGTCAGAATTAACACTTCTTATTTGTGTTGAGTTTTTACACTGAGTCCTTACTTTTAACCAGCTATTTAGGTAGACATATTAAAACAGATGTAGCCTATATTTTCCTCTCTATTTTGAGAAAACTTAATTATTGGTTTACAGAGCTAGTTAAATGTTGACTTTAGTGTTTGTTTGATTGTTTGTTCTAGTATTTACACGAAGAGTACTTGTTTTAGTGCTGTCATCTCTTCCTGGTGATAAGGCACTTAACAGTAGTGTTAAGAGTTTTTTCCCTGCGTCCCAGATACTGTGTCTTGCTGATAACTGGGAGTGTTTCGCCATCTGCACACACTCGTTCATCATTTCAGACAGGGGGTTTCCAGGCTCTCCTGCTAATGAATGTCAATGCTAGTGACAGTTTGTGCTCAAGATCTGAGTGAAGCAGGATCCCTGCACCATTCCCCAGAAAAATGGAGTACACTCTCATGCATACATATACTGAGTGTAGTCTACAATTACAGTTAGGTGTGAGGGAAGCATGATGACCCCAATGCAAGTAGACAATGCAAAAAAACAATTTCATTGAACTCAATGAGCTCCAAGGCTCAGTTCACTTAATAGTTCAGAGAAAGCCGGTCTCGTTCAGAGGCAGCGGACCACTAGAGCGATCCACCAGTGGCTTAAGGGCCATGGAGAACCTCCCAGTTCCAACAACCACCAAGACCCAGAAGGTAAGGAGCACTCACTGAAGCAGGGGGAACACACAGACGACAAGACTTCGAATGGAAATGAGAGGTTCAATCAGTTATGGCAGGGAAAGTCAATACTGTTTGGCAGGTAATGCTCAGACAAAAAAGAGGAGAGACAGATGAGAATAACAAAGGTGCTTGATTGGGGATCCTGTATTGATCTCCAGTCCACCACCTTTGTTATTCTGGCAGCAGCTGAATGAAATGATGAGAGGAGCACACGAGGGAAGGAGAAAAACACAACAATGAGACAAACCCATATGTGGACCCAACAGATCCCCACCCACACAACCCTAAAGAGCACCAATAGGTGTGTGTAGAGGATGCCACTAGCAGGGACCTAATGCTCTTCAATGCCATACCCCTTCCAGTCGATGAGGTACTGGTATCCCTGACACCTCAGGTGGGCTGCTAAAAGACGTTTTACTTTTGGACGTAGCGAAGCCGGTGACCAAGGTCCTGGTTGGCTCTCTTGGACTGGCCATTAGTCTGATGGTGGAAAGCAGAAGAGCGAACATCTCCAAGGAGAGTGAACACGGTCTCTGAGATGGTCAATGACAAATAATTTGTTGGTGAGGCAATAAAGGGGAGGAGCTGCCGCAGTGAGAGCCTCTTGAACCTTGAACCTCTTGAATCTCCAATGAGATCTTACCCAGGATCTTGCTGGTGGGCAGGATTGGTTCAGTGTAAGACTCAAATTTTTGCAAAAGCATGTCAGGTTTGACATTTTTGGAACAAGGTATATATGAAATGATAACGTAAAAAACAGACCATTGGTCATGTCGGACATTCAGCGTATGGGTCGAGCGGATGTAGCTTCAATTTTGATGGTCGGTACAAAATTTTACCCTCAAGCAAATGACACCACTCTCGAAAGCCAGAAGCTCTCAATCGCCCACGTAGTAATTCTATTTAGCCAATGAGAAACAGTGGGTGAAACACAGATGCCCCTTCCCATTGACCTCTGAGAGCTGGGACAGGATTGCTCCTATCCCTGTGGCAGAAGCTTGAACTTTGACAATAAATTGTACCTTGGGATTGGGATTAACGAGGATGGGAGCCGTGGTTAAGAAACTTTTCTTTAGGCGGTTAGAGGAAGACGGGGCTTCCGTGACCACCTGCCCACCGTGACCGTTTCCCCAAGGTTAACTCATTAAGTGGAAGGGCAATGCGTCCAAATTCCCTTATGAAGCGCCATTAGAAGTTGGAGAACCCTGAGGGCAGTGTGGGACTAGAAGACCACCCATTGTGAGGCAGCTTGCACCTTCTCAGTGTCCACAAAACCCAAAAAAGGGACTGAAGTGGCATGGAAGGCAGACTTCTCTGTCTTGACAAATTACCATAGCAACCATTGGAGAACAAGAGGGACGTGTTGGACATGGGTGTGGAGATCGGGGGCAAAAATCAAGATATTGTTGAGAAATATAAAAACAAAAATGTTGCGAGACATTGTTAACTAAAGTTTGTAACACGGGGGCATGCTGAGACTGAAGGGGAGGAGTCAGAGTTCAAAATGGCTGAGGGGCATGTTAAAGGCAATTTCCATTCATCCCCCTCGCAGATGTGTATTCCATTTCACAAAAAAATAAAAAGCCTGCCCCGGCCAATGACTGAATGATAATATCTGCCTCAAGGCCGGCAGCGAAGTACTCTTCCAATGCCTTGTACTCTGGTTGGGAAAGGGGCAACAACTGTACAGTCAATGAAGTGGCAGTGAAGCTCGACAGTCTTTAGAGAAGACTTTAGCTAAATCTCAATAGACTTGAGTCACACTTCTGAACAGTAGTTTCAGAAATGCGTTCTGAGGAAGAGAAAGGTGAAAGAGCAGAAGGAAGAGTAGCATTTTAAACTCTTAATAGAAAAGAAATAGAGTTATTTTCCAGTTGATCTGGCCAAGAATAAGGGGAAAGAGGGAGGATTATAAGCAAGAATTGAATAGTTTCTTGGTGGCTGCCAGAGACTCACCAAACCAGTAGATAACCCTGTGATGGACAGGATGCTCACGTACACATCGAGCACTGTGGCAAACTCCTCATCCAAGAAGTTCCCCTCAGCTCCAAAATCCAGTTGGGTGTAAACTACGAAAAATGAAGAGTTCTTAATCTCTTACATTAGTTATCTTTTCTACTTGATTCAAAAGTCATAGTCAACAGTCTAACAATTGGTTTAAATCTGTCTCTCCTTCATACCGCCCTATTGGCTATGCAATAGTATGAGGCACATTCTTTCGCCTTCCAGAATGTCATGGTTGTCTGGAGAACTAAATAGAGACCAGCTTGCAACAGAGACTGTGCGCTCAGAAACACTATTCTGCAAGCATCCAAATTGAGCAAATACTTTTGGCCACAGAATATGTCTGGGATAGTAAAGTTGGCGGACTGCTAGAGTTTTTAGTCTCGCATTTTACAACTTTCAGAAGCTGAGATGTGGGCTGTCCACTATGAGTATCTCTCTAAAATTAATCTACAGCATTGAAGGGTCAGGAAGGGTTTATGATCATGAAGCGTTGTCAGTGTAAGCTTTCAGCCTGTGCAGCTCATTTAGAAGTCAGGTGTCACGTACAGTACAGATCTCGAAGGCTCTTTTAGTTCATCCATCAACAGCTAGCACTTTTAAAATGTCAGGGGTTCTTTTTGCATCAAAGGTCAAATGTAGTCAATATCTGAAAATCCGGCTACATGTGTGACCTCAGGCAGAGATTCTGGTGAGATTAATCTGAATTAAAATGAACAAAATACCAGTTTACATCATGCTAGGCTCTTGTAGGTCATGTGATGTCACATCAAACATAAAAGCTGTTTTGGAACAGCAAACTCTTGTGGTGAACCTTAGAGGTGCGACACTGACATTCAATTCATATTTTTGTTCATATAGCTGGAAAAGTGTGAATTCCCATTTCAGCATTTCAAAATATTAATTCCCCAAATTGATTATGAATACATTTTTTTTAAATCGCATGTACGAAGTCGGCAAAGGTGTACTGGAGATTGTTTTAAATAAAAAGCTGTACAACATTGGGTTTGTTACCATTCTTTTAAACATTAGAGGTCTAAACCTATTAATTTAAGGTTTTACATCAAGGCTCACCAGTGGCCTTCCTGGAAAAAGTTCACATGATGGACTGGTGACGTGTCCAGGGTGTAACCTGTCCATGTTCCGTCTGAATTGTGTCTGATTGTGGCGTATAGTAAAAGGGGTTTCATATTTTGGGATCTTTCCCAAGGGCCTTAAGTTGAAATTCAGAGGTCCAGAGTTGGGAGTTTGCAGTACAGTGTGTTTTTAATGTGAGCCACATGTGAAAACAACCAAAACAACCCATTAAACAATCAAAAATAAGCTACGGAAACAAATACTGGCCTAACAAAAACAAAATGGAAATACAATGTAGAAAAAAAAATATGTAGAAATATAAACTCACTTGAGAAGAAACAACCCTAGGCTAAGTAATAGAGCAGAGCCTTAATATAGTCCATAAGCCCGGTTCGGTTCGGTTATTCCAGAGGGAGACTCTTTCTTTCAGTTTTTTTGGGGGGTTTTTTTCAGCTCTTTCACCATGCTCACCCCCTCTTGCTTACAGGGTAATGGCAGCCATTTTATATTCTTAATGTTATTGGGTGAAACCAAATATGGGAGATACTTAACCAAACAGCTACAAACAAACACAAACGTAGCAAACAATCAAAATAATTCCCTATTGGGTAAAACTCATACAGATTTACATACATAAATCAACATTATGGAATGCCCCAACCATCTCGATAAAGTGATGGAAGGTGGACTGGCCCTGGATAGCCAATCAGGTTACACCACATCTGCAGAGCTTGTACATTAAAACACTTACGAAATCTGATATAACGCATACACAATTCACACAGCATACAGAAAACATAAAATACAAGATTCTGTTTGTAAAATAAAATAACACAGAACAATGATTTACTCAGGGGATGATGGAGTAGGAGCAGGCTGAATGGCATCACAAAGGGCTGGTATGGATCAGACCAGTCCAGTTGCGCCCCCTAAAATCATTCTTCACTACTCTTCTTTGCTGCAATGCTACTACGCCAACCCTAATGAGACAGTATAGCGTTGAACCTAAACCTAAACCTAATGTGTTTTTTGAGTCATGTTGTCTTAAGGTTATTTTAAGTTACAGTTGATTCCTCACGCTTTTCCGTGTGGTTTTGAGAGCTTCAAGCTACACAAGGGTGGATGGATCAGATACGTTGTATTATACCCGGAAGTGTGGGGTGGCCGATAATCTTGAGGCACAGCTGCACTGAAAAAATTTACTGTTTAAATTTAGGAGACAATTACCATTTTTTAACTTAATGATTAAATACCTGTAAAATACAACAAAGCCCTGTTAAAAAATTAATTTTCTGTAAAATTACGGTGAAATGTATTAATTTCGTATTATGAAAATATACCATTAATTTACATGGATTATTTGTTTTAAACCAATGTAAAATGTAAAATTATTAGATTTCACTGTAAAAAAAATTTTTATATAAAAAAAATGTGTACAATCGTATAATTACAGCATAAAAGTGCTCTGTCAGTGGCCTGTAAATAAATTAAACCTAAAATACATTAAATAAAACAAAAAGTAGGTCAGTAGGTATATAGTCTGCAACGATACCAACCAAATTACCCATTGAGATTGTCTTTTAAAAACTCTGATCTTTCCAAATTTTCAGTGTTTTTTTATTATATATTTTAATGAAACTATCCATTTAAAGGATTATTATCCAAAACATTTCAGTGAATGGAAACAAGGTCAATACATTTGCTTTAGATACAGTCTAAAACTGTAAACAATGTTTTAAATGACAAATTGTGTGACAAAAACAACCACCACGCATTAAAAGGCATTTTACTGTCAGAAGACGCAAATCCATTCTGATTGGACGAGACGGCTGTCCGTCAGCGCTTTACTCATTAAGCCAATCAGTGGCCTATATCCGTCTATTTGATTTTTTAATTTTGGCGCTGTAACTCACCGGACCAGCCCCAGATCTGAGCGCTAGACTGGCAGGCGTAGTGGCAGAATATTTAAGCCAAAGTTGTTGAAGCGAGGAGCTGACTTCTATTATTCGAAGTTTGTTTTGTGGCGATACACAGTGAACTTTGCAGTAATGTCAACGATGCATGCTAATGTTTGGCCAGCGCACAGTAAACGTTAACAGTTATGTTTTTATTTCAGTAAATGCGTTACTGAAATCACGAGATAGGTCTTTAACCAACGTTAACTTTAAGTATGTCATAGTGTGAACGACCCGGCGTAACGTGGTCGCCCCAGTGCATCATGGGAGGTGGTTAGGTTCCGATTTAAATGGAAATACTTGCATGTTACAAAATTGCGTTTAATTCTTTTAGGGTGTGTAATATGTGATTTTGTTGCGACATATTTTTGCTAACCATTCATGATGCACCGTGTGTGATTGGTCTAGCCGCAGGTGGCCGCTATGTGAGATGGTTGGTTCAATGACAGATTGTTGTGCTGAATAAACAGCATTGCAGCAGTCTTCCTCAACTTCCTCGAAAGTTTTTGTCTGCAAATATACTGTAAAATCTGTAAAAGTAAAGCCAAAAATAAGTTAATATAGGTCAAAAAATTGTAAATTAAAATGAATTAGATGTGTTTTTACAGTATGACTCTGCGGGTTAATACTTTTGTTTTATTAAAATACAGTATACTACTAATCAAAGACAGCATTTGACGGCGTATTTAAAAATGACAGAAAGGTGCAGTTATTCAGCAGCACTTTATTTGTTTTTTTACGGTTCACTTTAATGTTTAAAATGGCAAAAGACAAATTTTAACGTAGTATGACCATAAAATTTGACCGTAACTGAAAATCACCTAAATTTTTGTGTACCTAAATGCCGTAAAATAACATCTGGTATTTTGCTGCTAAATAATGGTAACTGTCCAGCAACTTTGCTGCGAGACATTTTACCATTTTTTAATGGGGATTTTTTTTACAGTGTGGCATGGGTGAGCACGGGCCGACCCTCACCGGCCCCTTTTACTGCACGCTGCTGCAGAGTTTGCTATTAAATAGCAGCGATTGCAGCGCGTACATCAACAGAGCTTCAATCCTCTGTTACATTACATTTGCCATGGTTATCTGGAGAGAATGTATATCATTTAAACACGAAGCGAGCTGAGTTTGGCAATAGCAACATATTATATAATTTAAACAGTGAAACGAACTATTTCAGCAATATCAACATAATGAAAACGCAATTTCTGCTGTAACTTTGAAAGGAAGTTCAGGGGTACACCATGGACGGGTCGCCAGTCCATCGCAGGGCAACGTTCTCATCTAAAAGGAATTTAAGTTATTCAATTAACCTAATTGCATGTTTTTGAAATTGTGGGGGAAACCGGAGTTCCCGATGGAAACCCACCAACATACGGAGAACACGCAAACTCAGAAGCAGCACAAGGAATTCCTTTTGGTACAAAGAAGCCGTCAGTGCAAACAACAAAGTACAATACAAACCACAAACATACAATAATAAAGTGCACACAACAGTCGGAGTCTATAAAGTGTGGTGTGCTTTAGTGCAAACTGCCGGGAGATGAAATGTGCGAGAGTCCAGGAGCGGGTAACAGATGACGGGAGATAAGAGCTACGAGTTCAGCAGACGGATAGCTTGAGGAAAGAAGCTCTGTTTGTGCCGTACAGTCCTGGTGTTGGTGGCTCTGAAGTGGCGGCCAGAGGGCAAGAGCTCAAAAAGGTGGTGTCCGGGATGATTTTGTTGGCCCTCTTTCTCACTCTGGAGGTGTACAGGTCTTAAAGGGAGGGCAGGGGAGAACCAATGATCTTCTCAGCCGTGTGAATAGTCCTTTGAAGTCTATGGATGTCTGCTTTAGAGGCGGAGCAAAACCAGACGTGTGTGCCGCACTTCAGGTCCAGAGAGATGATGGTACCCAGGAACCTGAATGACTCCACTGGTGCCACGGTGGTATTCAAGGGTGTTAAGCTCAAGGTTGTTGACTACACCAGAGAGCCAGCTGCTCCACTTCCTGTCTATACGCAGTCTCCTCACCATCCCGGATGAGACCAATGATGGTGGTGTCGTCTGCAAACTTGAGGAGCTTTACAGAGGAGATGTGCGAGGTGCATTCCTTGGTGTAGAGAGAGAAGAGACGTGGAGAGCTGGGAGAGTTTGTTGTGAAGCAGTGATGGGATGATGGTATTAAATGCTGAGCTGAAGTCCACAAACAGGATCCTCACGTAGGTCCCTGGATTATCCAGATGTTGTAGGATGTAGTGCAGCCCCATGTTGACTGCATCCTCCACAGACCTGTTAGATCGGTAGGCAAACTGCAGGGGGTCCAGTAGGGGTCCAGTGATGTTCTTCAGATGGCCCAGCACCAGTCTTTCAAATGACTTCATGACCACAGATGTCAGGGCGACTGGTCTGTAGTCATTGAGACCTGAGATTTTTGGCTTCTTGGGGATGGGGATGATGGTGGAGCGTCTGAAGCATGCTGGAACTTCACACAGCTCCAGTGATCTGTTGAAGATCAGAGAGAAGATGGGAGCCAGTTGGTCAGCACAGGTTCTGAGGCAGGTTGGAGAGACACCATCAGGACCTGGTGATTTCCTCCTTTTCTGCTTTCTGAAGAGCTGACAAACATCCCCCTCGCTGTTCTGTAGAGGAGGAGTGGGAGGATGGTCTATGCTGAAGATGTTTGTGAGGGTGTGTGCTGGAGGTGTTAATGGCTGTTCAGGGAGACGTTCAGGGGTTGTCTCGAATGCAAACTCCTTCCAGGAAGGTCACCGGTGAGCCTTGAACCTTCTAACTAGAAGGCCAGACTGCTACCCTTCTGCACCACCGTGCCGCCACATTTGTTTACAAAAATACAAATAACATATTTCAGAAAAAGTTTCTATTAAATTAGCAATTTTACCTTGATTTTGGCCACGCAAAAAATACTCTTGTTGTCAGCCAATCCAGACTGAGACTTCAGTCCTAAGGAAACCTTTGTTTTGTGAAATACTGTATACCGTTTTTAAATACATATCTTTTGCGAATACATTTTAAATGATTTGATGCAGAATTTTTTGAGAGGTTTCCGTGTGGCCTGTGGATGAATCGAGTTGTGCTCCGGCATCACCCGGTTCCTCGTATGACCCTATTGACGATCTGCTGTCCATTGAAACGGTGATACTCTCAAAAGGCGCGGCGGCGATCGGCTTGGAGATGCCTGTGTCCTCTGTTTTGGTTCTGTTATGGATGGATGATTGGTTTCGGGCCGGGACCCTGTTCCCCATGTACCTCCAGTGCCACACTTTACTGAGCTCACTAAATTCTGCTCTATCTTCTGCGGTATGCAGCTCCTCTCCCTTCACAGTTTGAGAGCTTGCATTGCGGTACTCTATTGTTTTTTTTTTCTTTCTCAGCAGTTTTTACAACACAAGATCTAGTTAACTTTTACCACAAATTATGCTTATTATATGCCCAAGGTGCAATTCCCAAGTAGGACCGCCACTGATGCAGATCATGGGTTCTTTTAAAATTTGCCAAAATCAGGATCCTGCACATTACATTTGCTGCTGCATTTTAGATTATCTGTAAATAAGGGTGATCTGTGATCTGTTTTTGGAGCCTGATGATGATGATCGTTATGCATCGTCTTCAGTCTGTGAGGGATTTATATTAGAACAACAAGCATACAATTGTTTCTATGAAACCGAATTGTCACTTGAATAAGTTATAAATAATGAGTTATTTAACATTAAGGAGTAGTTACATTTATTCTTTATTACATCTGGCCCTTTGAGGACAGCCATTATGCTAATGTGGCCCTCTGTGAAAATGAGTTTGGCACCCCTGATCTAAGGTGTTATGTGAGATTAATATAAAAACTAGATTTAAACCAAGACCATCTGCAGGAGGCATTCATTTAATCGTTCGTTTAGTAAAAATGGTTGATGACTAATATAATTTATTATTTATTTTTCCAGTGATATATAATGATTTCTTTTTAAAACTTAAAAGCTCTGTTAAAAAAACAGTACATTTACAAATTGTAACCATAACTTCACAGAAAATATTTTTTTCAATGAGAGATTTTTAGAGGTACTATAAATACTGTAAACGACTGTAATTTTTTAAATAAAACATTAATTTAAGTATGATACACCGCATACATCATGGGTGCTGAATTGCTTTAGTTATTGCGGCTAAAAAAAACTTATACAGTACACTGACTGCACTTTGGTTTTAGTTGGAGAAAAACGTGACCATCAGATGACCGATTACAAATGTTTCAACATCACCACTAGAGATCAGTAGAGTCTTTATTTTAGAAAGTTGCCTCAGCGGTGTACAAGTAGATGACTGAAATGATGGCGTGGTCTTTAAATTTCCCAATTTAATTCTGCATAAATGGGAGTGTCCTCATTTTGTAATATTCAGGTAAATATGATACACTTCTTGTTGAATGCACAATGACAATAATGTTGCAACAAATTTATTGCAGATAAATATTAAACTCTAGCAGGTCTATCCAGATCTTAGGACGTATGTTCACACCTTTTAGCACATGACACATTCACTCATGCTCTTCTCTTTAAAAAATAATGTCTGCTCATGAAATTTTTGAATTTTGGAAGCTTTAGGTGAGAGAAACAGAGTCAAGGGGAATCTGTAGCTGTTGAAGTTCACCTACAAAATTCTGCTGATATGCATGTTAAACAGCAGTTTTAAAACCAGTGCTGAACCGAACTGTACCATGTCGTGCACTGGAAAAGCAATAGATACAGCGCATTCAGAGAGATATAACACAGTCTAACTGTGTCTCTCTTGACTCCCCGTTTGAGCAGCGCTGAGCTCTGGAACTTCATTCATTCATTTTCAAAACCACATATTCCCTTTCGGGTCACGGGGGTCTGCTGGTCACAGTGGGCTAGAGGCTGGGGTACACCCTGGACAGGTTGCCAGTCCATCGCAGGGCAACACTCAGAGGAATTTAGATTATTCAATTAAACTAACCGCATGTTTTTGGGATTGCGGGGGAAACCAGAGTACCTGGAGGAAACCCACGCATAGGGCTGGGTATCGCTCAAAAATGTTCGATACCGATACCCTGAATTTGATACCGGTTCCAAATGATACTTTTTTCGCTACTTTTATTTTAAGATATAGATTTTAACAAGATTACATAACACATAATCGCAGAGAAACTTTGGTTATTTTTTCAGGATGTTTGTGACTTTTCACAGCTGGCTTATCTCTAAGACCAATAAGCAAAGGAACAAAAGCACAAAATGAACAAAGTGCAGGGTTAACATTTGCTGTTCACCTTAAAGCAGGGGTGTCAAACTCATTTTCACAGAGGGCCACATTAGCATAATGGCTGTCCTCAAAGGGCCAGATGTCACTTATAAATGTAAAACAATGTAATTGAATGTAATGTAAAATAAATGTAACTACTCCTTAATGTTAAATAACTCATTATTTATAACTTATTCAAGTGACAATTCAGTTTCATAGAAACAATTGTATGCTTGTTGTTCTAATATAAATCCTTTTGATTTGTGTCAGCTTATGAAAACCCACATAACTCCATTAATGAAGGATCAAACTGTCCAAGTGAATAAAGAAAAATAGCATTTTTGTCATTTGTTTAGCGAAAAAAAAAACCCTCACAGACAAAAGACGATGCATTTAGATCATCTTTTATCTCCAGAAACAGATCACAGATAAACTATTAGCTCCGCCTATTTCACATCTTGAAATTTATTTTAGCATGAGAAACCGGAGGTGTGGCGTGAGAGATCACTCAAATGCGTGAGTCTTACGTTCAATCTGTGAGAGTTTGCAGCTCTCCGTAGGCATTGTGGGAAATGTAGTTTTTTTTCCATTTACTTTTTTTTAGACACTGAAAACTTTTAAGCTCTCGCGGGTCACATTAGATTACATGGTGGGCCACATTACACCAGCCATCGCGCCGGTATCCTCATCAGTCATGGAGGACGACGCTTGTGTTAGGTATGTTGTTGGAGGCTTTGAGTCAGGCTTTGATTTTCAAGGCAGCTTCGCCTCAGCCAATCACCAGCATTTGATCGGGGCACGTTAAGGATGCCACACGTTTTCTAGCTCACTGACGTTGACAAGATTATACCCCTCAGTATTGAAATTTGGCATCGAATGAAAATGATTTTTTCAATACTCTGTAGTATCGAGAGGATTCGGTCGGTGCCTAAAAAAGTACTGAACTTGATACTCAGCCCTACCCACGCAAGCACGAGGAGAACATGCAAACTCCTTCCAGGAAGGTCACCAGTGAGCCTCGAACCAACAACCTTCTAACTGGAAAGCCGCAGTGCTTCCTACTGCGCCACTGTGCTGCCCCCTTCTGGAAGTTTAACGCCACATAATTTCACCGGCTTTCACTCTCAACTTATTTATTTTATTTTTTTTTAATTTTAGTGCGGCGCCCGGGGAGCTGTGGGTAACTGGTGACTTGCTCAAGGTCACCACAGTCATGGTTGTCTCAGAAGGGAGAGAGTTTCTCCAGTCAACCACCCTATCCACTAGGCCACGACTGCCACAAATTGGGCAGTACCAAGAGGAGGTAAATGGTATGCAGACATTTATTACCATTTTAATTACTCTAAATAAATGATCATGTATAATGCAAATGCATGAATTAATTCAAGAATAGCTGCGTTTCCAGTCGCATGGAAACGCAAAGATGCTCAGAAATTTTGAGTAGGATTGATCTGCATTTAAATAATAAATTCCAATGGAATGGAAATGCACTTTTCTGTATGAACTGGGGCGTAATGGGATGACATTAATGGACTAACCAACGGATTAGTTTTATTGCACAACATCTGAAATTTTGTTTTGGTCATTTTAAAATTCCTTGAAACAAAGACTGTCATCTAAGTGGTTTGGGATCATCTCCTCTTAGAACCGTATTCACCGGCTGCATTCCCAAAGAGCAGTCTCCTGCCTCCGAAAGCAAGATCATGACTACGCATTTTGTGTTTCGTCTATGTGTTATTCTAAGTTCGACACCATTTTTCTTTTGATATTTGGTGGCAGTTTATCAGGAAGCGACAATTTTGTTCTATGGAATCGTTTGATGGAAATTTATTTGCAAACATTTTATCTGATATTCCAGTTTTGAGCATAGATTTAATTTGCATCTTTGGATGGAAACATGGCTAATGTAACACAATACATCTACATCTTCACAAAATATGAACATTAAAAACTAAATAATCCAAGTATAAGTATTTACATCCAGATTTATTCCTGCCCTGAACCAGTAGGGTCACTGCCAAAGAAACACAGGAATAATAATAAAATCTACAAACATTAATCGGTCTCTGTCTCTATACAGCTCTAAACCACACTAGTAAACAAACAATGGCTCCATTGAGCTCGTAAATAATATATAATAATTAATAGTAGATAGAAGGTACCAAAGGTCTCACCATTTCATTATTTTCTGTTTCTTTTGTGAAGCTGCTTTGAGACTGATCTGTATGGTACCATTTACCGTTAAATTAAAGTAATTTGTGAATTTTGACCCCTAGAGATTGCAAACTGCTGTGATTCAATTACTTACTCCTCCTTTTATCCCTCTACTTTCTTGGCTTTGTAATGTCATATATCAGCGTGGTCTTGGTGAAGAGAAAACTGACTGAACTATGCGTTCCACTGGCGCGCTTGAGGCCATGGTTGTGCTTGAGCTGATTGATGTCGCGTGTTAAACTGGCTTAACTGAAACATCCTCCATCGGGTTTGCCCTCCTCAGCCATTGCTGCTTTGGAAATATGACTCCCACAACAGAAATAGTGAATCACATCTACATTATTGTACCTTCCAGCAGATTCCAGCAGAAATGATTGCTTCCATTCAGTGGCAGGCCTCAGACTTTCATCTGATGCATCGCTGGCTAGAAGCACAGATGTCCTCAATTCATTAGGAGGCGAGCCCGCCCAATAGAGTAACTGGTTGGCCTTTTGCCTGTCAAATATGTTGCTTTGAGCAGGAGGGGATGTGAAGCAAGAGTGCGTTTGAGATCTGCCGTTTGTCAGCTTGCTGGAAAAAGCTTTGAACTCTTTCCAAGAGAAAGGGTCTGTCCTCTCTGGGTCCCTGAATGAACAGGGAACATTGCCTTTTTTTCTTTAAAACTGCTGAATGGAAGATTTGTCATTTAAATATTCCTCCAGTATTCAAGGCCTGCAGAAGAAATCCGTTCTAAATGAAATACTGATAGACTCCTAGATCGCCATGTGTCTTCATTTAAAACAAAAAAGGTCTTTGAGCTTGTTTTCATCTCACTGTAACTATGTATTTATTTTTTTCTTAAACCTTTATTATCACAAATCTTTTTTTACTGGTGACACCTACGAAGTCAGCAACATGTTGATTCCATGCAGTTGAAGGCAGAGCTAGAGTTTTAGTGTTTAGTAAAACAGAGACTGTTTGATGGCCTGCGGTATTTAAATCAGTCCAGTCACTTCAGTTCCAGGAGATTTTAAAAGCTACATATTTTGTAATTTTAGTAAATGTAGTAAATGTTGTAATTTCTACATTTTAAAATCTCAAAAATTGACAATGCAACGTTTTCATGTTTTAGAACAAAAATCCGCCCCCAAACAAAAAAAGAAAAGACAAGGTCAAAACAATTTAAAATGTTTATAAAAAGAAAAGGTGAACCTCTCCTAAACCGTATTCACTATTCCGAGCACTTTTTGTGCCATTGTGCTTTGTTTTGTGCCAGAATTTTGAAAACTACACGCCCAAATCACAGGTATTGTACTTCCAATGGTTATCTCTTTTTCACACCTAGATGACACTGATGGCACCAGTTTGGGATCTGTAAATTGGAACTGAAAGACAATTGCGCATTTTTGCATTTTTTTCACACAAAACTAATAACCTTTTTAAAACCTACACAATATATTTGAAATCAAAATGAAACAATGCGGCATACCTACTTAGTTCAAAACAGACAGTGTGACTGGTATAAATTGTTGGAGCATGCAGAGTAACTTTCTTTGATGTCACTATATACTTTGAGTATATAGACCCTTTTAGAGCCCATGTAATCAAATTGTTGCATGCAAGTTCGGCACTTGAAGTGGTGGTCACAAAGCTGTTTCTCTAAATCAAAATGTCTGGTTGTTCTGCCGATAACGGATAATCCACAGCTGGGCTGAAGTTTTATAGTATTCCGACAGGACCGCATCCATGCCAGAAGAATCTGAGGCTTCAGTGGCTGCAGGTGATCAAACATGTTTTTTGACAAGACACATACATTATTTGCCAAGATACCCATGCATGTGTTGTAGCATCATTAATGTTTACAAACTGAAAAAAGGGAAGCCATGCCCCTCTCTGTGATATCTCAGAAATGTGAGCTTAACAAACAAAGATCAAAAGTAACAAATGAATGAGGAACTACGATTGAATCAGCTCCTAAAATGGTTCCAAGGATTATCAGGAGATGCTCAGTGCCAGGGTGTCCCATCTAATCCAAATGTGATGAAAGAGTGGATGTAAGTTGTCGGATTCTATGGAAACACAGGCTGTTGGCATCTTCCTTTTCCTGTGAAATATTTTAAATCAAGGCTCGATTTGAAGCTTTCACGTTGAGGATGAACATAAAGGGAAATTCTAACATTTTCTAGAAATAATTTGTTTTATTTTTCCTCATGCAGATTCAATTGTTTATTTGTGAACTGTAGACTTGCTGTTTTCTGAACATTATTCAGAATTATTAATACAAAATTCTTCTAGTAAATAATTAAAATCTATTTGTTTATATTCCTTGTCTCTTTTTTGTCAAAATGACATCTGCTTCTTCAAGAGCAATCAGATAACCTTATTGAGCTTATTTGTGCATTTTTCAATGCTATGGTGATAGGGGGCAAAATACTATGATTACAAACATTTTATATTTTTCCCATAATTTTTTGGGATTCTTTTATCACTCACTCTGAACAGATAGACAGGGCTTGAAGCAGAGCTCCTCATGAATATGCAAAATATTGCCAATCAAATAGCAGAGCTTGACTGCTTCCAAAGATCAAGTTCAAGCGCACTAGACTGGTCAGAAAACAAAATATTCTGAGATAAACTTTTACATCAAAACACAAAGGTTTTTCATGTTAAAAAGTTTGGAACCACATAACCATTGAATCACTGGACCTCCATGAGCAACATAAAGTAGCCGGGTCTTAAAAAGTCCTTAACAATAACAGTATTAGTTCCTTGTTGTAATCTTAACATTGTTGAGACATAGAAAGTTTGACATTAAAGTTAAATAATTGTTTTAGGTCTTTTCTTAGTGTAACATCTGTTTACCACAGCTCTGCAAATAGCTTAAAAATTTATTTTTCCACTCAGAACTTCAAATTGGATCAGATCTGTTGTGAAGTGGAAACAACAAAAGAGTCCACATGTGCACTGCAAAAATAAAATGTTTTTTATTTTACAGTCATTTGCAGTTAATTTCACTTTATGACCACACACCTGTAAAATAGAGTACACAAATAATAATAAAAAAAACAGTTACTCTAAATATTACATTATCGGAATGTACTGTTTTTTACTGGGCTTTTCTCTTTTAAAATGATTTTAAATAGTTAATGATTGTATATTCCTGTAAAAATGTATCATAGCACAGATTTTTTTTCCACATCATGTATATGACTGTACTAAATCTAAAGTAAACACTGCTTTAAATGTAAGAATTTGGTCCATGAAAACTCACAGAAAGCTCCAAACACATAATTTTTGTGTCGTGCCAACATGACTCATGTTGCTTATTGTTTTGCTGAAATAGATTTTATCACAAATATGTAGATAAACAACATCAAATTCATATTTTTGTTCTTTGATTATTCTCTGTTTCTTGTGTCCAATTGAAATTTGCTAGAGAAACCGCAAAGCATTATGGTTCTGAGGCTTTTTGTCATAGAACAGTGTTGTGCATGAAAGTTCCAATTATAATATTGTTTTTTGCTGGGTTTTAACTGTTTTGAATGATTAATGTGAAACAAACCGTATTCAGTGAAGTATAGATGCTTGTAATGTGAGCTAGATGAAAAGTATTATGTGAATAATTTAATATCAAATATAAACAATTAAGATTGTAGAAAGAGAGCAAAAATATGCAAACACTTAATGAAAAGTTTATGTAAAAGTCACTCATTTTCCCATGTTTTGGAAGTAGAACTGTGTAGGTTAACTGTAATGTGCCATTAAAATTGTTTAGCATTTTATTGTTTAGAAACAGCATTTGGTCGTAAATTTAAAGAAAATAAGCACTAAAAGTGAAGGAAAATACACTTATTTCTTATGTTTCAAGCTGTTTTTACATTTGACAATAGTATAAGTTTGACTGTAATTCACTGCATAATTATACAGAAAAAGCTGTAAAATTTTATGGAATAATGCCGTAAAATAACATTTGGTATTTTGCCGTTACTTTGCTGCCAGACATTTTACCATTTATTTACAGCGATTGTTTTGTGAATTTCTATACAGTAAAGTGTCCATTACAAATATTGTAAAGGTACGATCAAAAACGTTTGAGTGTATTTTGATGGATATTCACAAAGGGACCTTTATTTCTGAGTTTAAAGACAATTATTTTCCTCTGCAATGTTCCTATTTTCCTAATGTTCCCACAAGACGCAAAGTTTTTTGGGGAAAACTGTCTATTTCTATTATTAACCAGATTATGTCTATGTGGTTAGTGATTTTTGCTCATTCTCTGAGGGCACCATATCCTCTCTTTTGAGGTGGATTTAGCAAGTGCAGCTTTTTGAGTGTGTGTGGAAGAGTGTCTGCGTACTCTCACAGCCGGGTGGGCCGGCGGAGGGTCACGGGTCACTGGACCGCCCAACTTCCATCAAGGGGAACAAAGCCTCACTCAGCCCGATGAAAGAGCAGGTTGGGGCTGGGCTCAAGTCCAAGGGGCTTACCAAGAGCTGAAACATGTAAAGAAATGGAAAAAAAAGAGAAGAAAATCAAATAATAATCAGATCCTCAGCCGTCTGGAAACCCAGTCATGTGAGAATGCTCGATGTGCCCATATTCGGTTCCGCTCACGAGGAGCCTGACGAAGATACACCCACTTTTCACATCCCTTCCTTTTTCCCAGTCACTTTGAAGTTTGCTTACTTTTGTTCTTTACATAACTCAATCTGAATTTTCCTAAAAGCTCATTTGAACGCCTTTCTAGAAACTTCTCAAGCACCCAGAATTCTTCACACGGAGGTTGCACAGAGATCAAACTAAACAGAACCCCCAAAAAGAGGCCAGGTATGACTAAGCTAAAACATATGATAAGAGACCTTTGAATTATTGTCACTGTGTGCACATTTCTGTGTCCACAATGGAGGATTAAAGGCTTGCTAGACAAAATCTCTCAAAGAATAGGAAGCTGGGGCCAGGACTCTTTTGGTTTTCTCTCGCGATTAAATTCCCGCCTAAACCACTTACTCCCCAAACATCACAACCATGCAAGCTGAGAGTTTTTACAGATATGCAAATGTTTGCTTGTTTTAAAAGAAATGAAATGTGTAAAATTGTGGGCATCAATGAAGAAATGACCAAATGATGATTTCCAAGCTGAAATTTGCTAATGTGGTAGAATTTGATAAAAGGACCTAATTTCTAAAAGAAAGTGAAAAGTTGTTGTTAGTAAATGTTCCTGGATTCTGTTCCAAGTTAATTTATTAATTGGCCAGTAATTGATTTGTGACCAGACCAAATACGAATGTACAATTTAAATAAGCGTGATTTAGAATAATGGTACGCAACTTCATAAATTAGAACACCGTCAATCATTAATGTGGAATTTGAAGGCCTTGAAAGTATATTTTAAATCATATAAACGTATTTGCTGTTTTTCTTCATCATTCTGTGTTTTATGTTTATTATTTCCGATTAATTTCAGGACATAGATTCAAGTAGAACACCCAGATTTGTAAACTTTTCTATGTAGTGTTTTCACTTGCCAGAATCATCAATTTGTGTCTTTAGTATTGATTCACAAAAGTGACATAAAAATGTCAAATACAATAAAAGGAAAACAGACACAGAAATTCAAGATAACAGCAGGCCTTTAATTTAAGTTTGAACAAAGTTTTGTAGCAGCACTCTACAAAAAACATGTAGCTGCCTCATTCCAGAGCTGATGTTCTAACCCCAACAAAGCAGCCTAGCATCCTTCAGACCGCAAGTAAAGGAGTTTCCAGAGGTGGTCTACACAACACTCTGTCCAGACATCGTGTTGTGATCAAAAACAGACCCTAAAATCATTTTGGTTGAGCTCACAGTACCGTGGGCGGAAGGTAGTGAGAAGGCTCATGAAAGGAATGCCTTAAAGCACCAGTCGTTAACCCAAAGACTATAGAGACAAAGGCTGGTAAGTTTGGTCGTTCCCTGTGGAAGTAGGGTGTAGGGACTTCCTAGTCAAGTCAGCATGACATTTATTCTCTGCTCTAGGCCTGGACGAGCGAATTAAGAGGCAAGTTGTCCGTCTGATGGAGGAAGAGGCAGGACACGCCTCATTTTGACTATGGAATAAGACAGACGGGGGATGCTGGAGGCCATGGACAGATGGACAGTGAGCCATCAAGTGGAGGGTGTTGTGGGTGAGGCTGAAACACCCAGTGAAGGTTGTGCACCACCTGGCCAAACGCTACAGGCACTCACAGGTCTATACACAAGTAGATACACTCTGCAGGTATCAATAGCTCAAACTCATCTTAAAGAGATTTTCCTCAAGAGTTAGAGGTGTGTTTATGGGATATGTAATATTTTAGATTGATTTTTGGCCTTTATTTTGATGAGATTGGATAGAGAGGGGGGGAAGGATGGGAAATGACCACTGTGCAACCGCTCATACATGTCCGGCACACCTTCCGCTATACCACTGGGGCCGGACATTTATGGGAATTTTTGATCATACTACCAGAACTGCACTCTCTGAGTGAAAAACATCCCCGCACCATAATCCCACTCTACCAAATTTCCTAGTTGACAAAATGCAGAGAGACATGTTCAACTTTCCAGACAAGCAAAAAGCCCAGATTGCCAGGAGAAATGTGATTAGTCAGTGATTAGCTTTGCACTGCGACATGCAACAACGCGCACTAGAGCTAGTAAAGCCACACTGTTGTTTTTGATAATTCATGGCTAATGTCGAAGAAGGAAGGTTTAAGAGGAAAGTTTACTTAATCATGTTTTCTGAAACCTGTCTTTAAAGGTTCCATCGATGCTGTCATCATTTTCGTATCTGCTTTTGGTATCACACTTGTGTACGCTGTAAAAAATTCAGTGTGATTTACATAAAAAAAAATGTCATTAATGAATTTCAAATTTAAAACTTAAACTCAAGGGACAGTAGCTTTAAAAAAAATCTCAAGTATACTATACTTGGAATTTCCCATTAAATGTTACTGACTGTTTATATATCATCTCAAAAAGCGATACAATTTAACCGAACACATTAAATGTAATATTTTTTTATTTGAAAATGTTGAAGCTTTTAGTTTAAATCCACTTATCCTGTTTAATAATCAGCTATACTGAGCTACAAGGTACTGTACTCATATGATAGCAATAAAGATGCTAACAATGAGCAACTTAAGCAGCTATAATTAGCAAAGTCTTTGATAGTAAGGCCATATACAAAACTTAAGACAACTGTTGTACCCAAATAAGTTAAATTTTAATGTTATACAAAAGCCTGTTAACAACGTTAGCATAAATGCAGTTAGCATCCACAGTCAAAAAAGAATGGGTAGACACAAACCAGGACTGCAGAAAGCTTAAAATCTCCACACTTCTCTGCAAACATACATCAATTGATTAATATAATAGTCATAATAAGAGCTTGTCGTGATGAAAACGGTCCTGAAATCTCGCTTGCTTTCCTTGTGAGCGAGGCAGGCAATGACGCATGCGCATTAAGAATGTAACGTTTTTCATTTTGGGCTGTGACGATTAGATGGCTCAAACTAAGTAATTTTTTTTGCAAAGTGTGTTTAAATATACTTGTTTATTTTTAGTACAATACTTTACAAACAAAATGCAAGCAAGCTGTTGAAGTGTGCATGCCCCTGCATGTGCATAAAACATCATATTACTATTTTTAGTAAAACTTACGTAATGGAAGCAATATTTGCTAAGTCCAAGCACCTTTTAGAGAAAAGGAGAAGTGGGACATAACACTATTTGTGAGGACCTAACAATAATTGACCCCCCTACTCCTTAAAAAAAGCTAAGCAAATATTACTTATTTCCTTTTTTATCTATGTATTTGGCAAGTGGTTTTATGTTAAACTACTTAAATTTCAAGCAATTAACTCTTTTGATTGGTTCTTGTGAAACCCATGATCTTGGCATTTCTAAAGCCATGCTCTACTGACTGTGCCAGCTCTGAAAAGCTGAAATTATTAGCGATAATCTGAATACATGAACAGAAAGAAACTTCAATGATTCTGGAAATACGTTTTGATTTGATTAAGTTATATTTTAGGCACAGTCTCATAACATGATTCAAATCACAGCATTATGTCAAAAAAAAGATCTACATTTCCATATCTTCTATGGGAGCCGATTTCTAAGGTCTTTTTTTTTATAGGAGAAAATGGTATTTGGAAGTTCAAGCAGGATGTCCCGCAGCTTGTCCTGACTGTGAACCCCCACCCAACTCTGAAAAATGGCTTAAGTTAATCCAGGATCCTGAAAGTAGTGCAGTTTTCTCCACCCCCTTGTTCTTCATCATTTAGAAGGCCTGAGGAAAAGAAAAAGGAAACACAATGATTTCCTTCTGGTGTGTCTTAAACACAGACAGACGCCCCGCTGTGCGAGACTATGTCCAAGTGTGTCTTCTGTGAACCTGAACTCTGCTTGGGTCCAGCATCTGACGTTGTGGACATGAAGGAGCCAAAGTATGGAACAAAAATGAGATTAAAGGAAAATTCTCAGAAGGGGTTATGACTGATCTAAACAAGTTTTATGTTTAACACAAATAAATATTGATTGTATTTATTGTTTAATATGAATTACATGCCATCTTTAAAAACATACGTTTACAAAGTCATTTTAATAAAGTAAAACAACTGTTTGTCTCTCAAGTTGGTTTATTTAGACAATTATTTCTTTTTATTTTGTGTGCTCAAACCCACCGAGGATCAGATGTCCAACGTGCTATGAGGATTTTAATTGGCTCATGCTTCAGATTTATAAAGTAACGAACAGGTGTTGGGTGGGAGGGACAGCATGACATGGATTAAAACAAACCCCCTCCAGATCTCTCTTTCACACACATATCTTTAGATCGTCTGTAGTTCTCATGGGAAGTTTCTCTGAACAGCCAATGAATAATCCACTTGGTCATGGAACATCGAGCTTTTGTATTGAATTCTACTCTACACTTTAAGTGGATTCATAAACATGCTTTACAGACAAAAATGTCTTAATACTGTATAGAATGAGAGCCAAACATGTCAAAACCAGCATCACACATAACTCTCAATTAACTGGAGAAATTGTCATCTTTTAAGAAAAGGTTTGAAGGTACACTATGTTATATTTTACCTTTATTTGTCTCACAGGATTCAACTGAATGGGTGCAATTTCTGTCCCTAGGACTTTATGTGTATAAATAAGCCTTAAATTGCTTCAGAAATGCATACAACAACTAAGCAAAGTGTACTATTCTGATTACAAATGTAAGCTATAACAATTAAAGTATTGATAAAATCCATTTTTATTGTTTGTCCCCAGTCTCTGATGCTACACTTCAGTATATAATGATTAAAACATTAAAAAAACCTTTCTTTTGCATTGTTATGTAAATTCATATATGTTTGATTTAAATACATTTATTTGCACAAATATCTATACTTTCGTCAATAAAAAAGGCAGAAAAACTGGGGAATTTCTTTTTGCAAGATTTTCAGCAGGAAGTTGCATCACTTGAATCTTTAGAATGCCATGGGAAAAAGCAAAAATAAGTTCTCTCAATTTCCTTACTCAAATTATTTCAGAGATTTAATTAGTTTAGAACAAAGTGGTTCTACAATCATGTGCTCCATGTTGCTATTTAATAACTATTTACTAAAAACTCAATAACATAAGGGTTAGTAACAAAAAATGGCACCCATCTTTTGATTATAAATACAATGGTACCCCGAGATACGAAATTAATCCATTCCTGGATGGCTTTTGTATCTCAAAACAAGTGTTAAATGTAAAACACCTAATCCGTGCAGTGGCTCTCAGAAACAACAGTATAGGTAGATAAAAAAAATGGAAAACCAGAGAAAAATCAAGTAACGTTTCTTCAACCCTTAGATCTACACATTGTTAATGTAATAAATGATAATAAAACACAAGCAAAATACGTAATATGTACACAAATGTGAAACCTTACCTTGAGAGTGAAGGGATGTGTCGGAGGAGGAGGAACGGATGCAGAAAACATTACGACACCACGTATGAAAGTTAACTTTCTCGAGATATTTCACGAATTACTGACACCAACACGGTTTCCAGCGTAGAGAGTACCGAGCGTGTGAGAACGCGTCACTGGGTTTCTCTAAGTTGCGCTACAGAACAGCACTTTCGACGTTATAAACATTATTTTTTTAGGGCGCCTTGACTCTAACATTTGTTATAGTCATTATTAGTAATCTATACATGATGTTTCGCTCGATTTAAAACTGAATTAAAGTGTATGAGCCCCCTTTAGCACTGTCTGCAATGGGAGAATGGAGCGCCAGGACCCAGAAGTGCAGCACGACGTCAGATTTGTAATATGTCACAGAAAAATAACAAAGAGAAACTGTTAAAAAATGTTGTTGTTTTTTTTAATTGAAACAGAAACTGCATACAAAAAATGTATAGATTTGTTTATGCACAACACACACAGCAACTGCATTCAGCCAAGAACAGCTGTGTATAGCTCCAACAACAGGCAGACAACTTCTGCTTACAGCAACTGCACGGCTACACGTGTACGCATGAGGAATACACACAAAAAAACTATTGGTTAATGACAACTAATAAAATGTAAATATTACACTTTAATATATTTACACTATGGCACCAAGAGGATTATTCATAAGCTTTTAGAAAAACTGCTATTGAGGGTTTGGAAGCTGGATCCAGAGCCAGCTGCTCTCCTCTGAGTGCTATGGATTGGTGTTAAGTCATGAATCAATGAAACCCACTGCCTCTCAAATAACATTCTAAAAATGCCAAGCATGTTGAGTTCATGGCTATGAACAAGGATTGGGATGTGATGCCCAGCCACGCCACAAGAAAAGTGGAATTTAATTCATACAATCATTCATCACAGTATGAATCTTTTTGTGTCACATGACTTCGTACATCTTCTAGGACACACCTGTCTGTAGTTCATTATAAACACTGCTGTTTAAACTCCGTTTTTAGTCGTTTTGATTGGATGTGAATAGATTGATCCAGTCGTACCATCAATTTTTGGGCTTTGATTGGCAACTTTCTGTTGATTCGCCAGGTTTTCAGTCATCAAGATGGTCATAGCCTTTCATTGAAATCCCCTGAAACTTTTGGGTGTGTGTGTGTGCATGTACAGGGGGGTGTGTTTGGGTGAATGCATGTGTGCGTGGGTGCGTGGGTGTATCTTTAGGCGTAAGGGTGGGTGGATGAGTGTGAACGAATGAGTATGGATGAGATCCGAAGGGGGGCAGCTGCCGCCTGTTTTCCCGCGTCCCCCCCTTGGTGACTCTACCGTGTTCCCCGTGTCCGCCCCTGGGTGGTGCCCGCATCGGCTTCTGGTACATTTCCTTCACCCCCACACATAGGACCCCGGGGGTCTCAATCTCTGTGGGGGATTGGGGGGGGGGTCGGCCTATTACTGATCAGGCCCCCCCGGCCTACTCCAGGACAGGGGACCCCCAGTTTTAATTCAATTTGACACTTAACATCTCCAGGGCACTGGAGAGGGGCGTGCCTCCTGGAGCGGTCAGGGGACCAATAACATCTGGCACTGACCCGCTTCGGGAGCCGGTCTCCCCCCCGGTGCCCCAAATATCACTTGCAAGGACACACTACATTTAGGATTTTGGAGGGCTAGTCTCTCCCCCCCCATAATTCTAGGGCGGAGTAGACTGCCCTCTTATTTTACTTACATATTAGACACGCAGGGAATGGGGGGGTGGTGCCTGGACGTCAGCTGTCAACCAACGGTGACGCTCCAGGACATCACTCCCCAGTTTTAATGCAATTTATCTCTTCAACATATACACAAACACATACACTACACTCCAACTGGGGGCAGATGATGGGCAGTGGGTGGGCGGCCGTCTCTGTCTTCCATCCGGGGTGGGTATATGCCCTCCGTCAGCGCGGGCTCGTGGGATCCCCGGGTGGGCGCGGGTCCACTGGACGGTGACTGACCGCCCTTCGAGTATGAATGGGTGTATGGATGGAATGATGGATGAATGACTGGGGGAGGGGGGGAGGGGTCTGAAGCTGCTGGTCGTGGTGGGTCCTCTCTTTCTTTTTCACTCGTGTACCTTCACCCTTCCCCAATCCTTTATCCACTCCCCCTTTCAGTTCAACACCGTCTTGTCCTGACACAACTGATATAAACTGATTCGTGAGAACCACAACTAATAAATATTTACATACATTCAATGCTCCAATCCAGAGGAGAAAACACCACACCAGGTGTTTTACTCCCCTGGAGAAAGCAAAACTGTCCAACTCAGCAAGGCATATACTCTCCCATGTGAGGGCTTTTGAGCAGGACAGGACAAGGAATCTTCCTGCGTACAAAGGTGTATCTGAGGTATTTTATTTACATATTGTATGTGTGAAGCATATTATTAGATTCATGTTGATTCAGAATAAGAGCATGGCAGTTTTAGTGGTCTATTGATTATTGTTGTTAAAAAAACATTATAAGAAAAATTATATTATAAATATTTTAAAAAGCTGAATTTTACCATTTTGCAAACATTTCGATTCAACATAATCAGAGAGTTGAATCTTTTGTATTCATTTATGACATTACTACCCCCCTCTTTAGTGTATTCTTGAGAAAAAAGTCTGGTTCAGGGTCTTCTTCACAACTGTTTGCAAGAAACACTTCCGTAAACAAGATCTTTGAAAGTCAAGTTTTAAAAAGTCAAAATACACGTTGATCATTTGGAATCTACATTCGTCTGGTCATTGAATGGTTAACATTTACATTTATGAACATTACAGACGCTTTTAACCAAAGCGACTTACATTTCAATGAATGAAAACACATTCAAAAACGATGAAAAATATTAACTCCGGAGATGTTTGAGAATGAGCATATTATCAACAAAAGTGGTGCGATACTTTAAATTACTCAAGACGTTTAATTTAATTTAGTCTGGAACAGAGGTATAATGATACACACTGCTCATGATGCACATCACCACGATACGATGATGCACTGAAATGTTAAAAACTTTACAATGTGATTTAAAACCAATAATGGATGCCACGTGTTTAACCTGTCATTAGAAAAATTAACGTTAAAATATTTAAAACCTCAAAGCTAGAAAGACTAGGGTCCAGTTTGATTTGTATTTGTAGATGCCCAGTAGGGGGCATCAGTAAAGTTTGCATTAAGATAACTCTGAGTGCTGGAGAGAGCTCATTTTAGAATATTCATCTTCTTGGGAACTAATGAATTATTATCATCTAGTAAATATTAAATAAAACACAAAGAAAGCTTAAAGAAGTTGCAGAAGTGACTAGAAACATCGTCATACGAAGAAGCAAACAAGCTTCAGCTCATTATCTCACTAATTCCCTAGTCTGGTAACATTTTGTCAGCAGAGTATTAATTTATTACTTGTTTTTTTTATATCTTAATCTGTGTTCAAGAGCGTCACATGGATGTGTAACAATATGAAACTTTGTAAATGAAGACACGACTACCATTCGGAGAGCTGAACAAAATCATTAACAGAGCAACATTTAATCATCATAAGCAGACAATATTCAGGGTAAAACTTTTCAGAACCTGAAAGCGCTCACAGTAGTGATCCATTGTCAATGAGATGATGTTCCCAAGTGCTTGCACAAGTTTAATATCATTTGCAATTAACCTCACACAAATGAGAAATAAATAGACAGTGTGGTAAGGCAGTGTAGAAACATGCATTCATTACACAGACCGCTTCCAACATTCATACTCAACATCAGACTCAATCGCATCGTGATTTTGAACATTTTTGGCAATGTCAGATTTTCAAGGCTTTTTAGGTGATGATCCCCAGACTTGAGGAGTACTGTTGTCCATTTCTGAGGCGCTCTGGAATGAATGCAGATCCTTTCCATTGCCTTACAGGTTTCTCTTCAGGAAGGAAAACAAAGAGTGGGATTGATCTCCACAAGGCAGCCAGCTGCACAAGTCCTCAAGATGATCCAGAAGTATCCAGGTAGCTCTGCAGCTTCCGAACTGTGGTTTTATCCAAAGAGCAAAGGTCAAAGTCAAAGGTTGTGTTCGTGATATGAAAGTGTCCCGTTTCTTCGATGAGATTTACAATCTGCAACACAAGAGAGATCGCAGAGACGTCAGGATCATGGAAATCACACGGCTTTCTATTTAACCTTAGCAACGTTTAGTTACACAATACTCTCATGCTAGAATAAAACAGTTTGAAATGAAAAAAAAAAACAAACAAAATGGAATAGTTCTTCGTTTTGGTTAAACTAATAGCTCACGATTCATGTCAGTCCAGAATTCCACACAAGCAAAAAGAGAACTTGCAAATCCTAAACTGGGAATTTTCTCTCTCACAAGTGATACTTTGACATTCGATATTGCATAAAGTATTGAATTACTTTGACAAAAGTGTTCAGCAAAGTATTACCGTATTTTTCGCCGTATAAGACACACTTTTTCTTCCCCAAAACTGAGGGGGAAAAGTTGGTGCGTCTTATACGGCAAATGCAGAGCGCCGCAGAGCAGATTGCGATCACGGCTATAGGAGAGACGTAAGAGAGGCCGCGGCTTCGGCCTAGCTCCTGTTATGGTAAAAATATACCTTCTCAATTGATAATAAACACTGGACACCGTTTGAGAGAGAACACGGCAAATGCGGCTATTTATTGTAAAGATTTAGCAGTCTCAACGCATTTCCTGCAAACGTGTTATCCGCATTGGAAAAGAACATCGAGCCTCTCAAAGTAAGACAAGCGCCGGAAGAAGGGCGGGACTGAAGTATGACGTGTCTCTTAAAAGTTTCTCAAATTACATTTCTCTAAATGACCACTAGATGGTAGTATTACATAGGAACATTTTAAGTATTATAAAGTTTTAAGTATTATAAAGTTTTAAAAAATTAACTTTAGTCAAGTCAAAAAGTATAGTCTTTTAACAAATTAATTTAGGTCAATAAGTATGGGAGATTGCTGCTGGGCAGTGTCACACATAAATTGAGAAAATAGCAGCCGATCTATAAGTTCAACACATTGTGAGCTTGCAGATCAGCTATTTTCACCAATAATTAAAATAATAAAGGAGTGGTTTAAACCCAACTGAAAATACTTTCTGATCTAATGATTACACACAGATAAAGTGGTAACAGTGGGATCAAAGTTCATTACTCCAAAAAAGGCTAAAACAGAAACATTCTACTTCATCAATTGTGACTTTATTTCTCAGAATTTGCTAAAGAGCAATAAACATACACATGCCCAAAATATGAGTGATGGATGAGGAACACATATGCTCAACTTGGCCTTGTCTGCCAGTGCAATTAAGTCAAACAACCCCACTCTATCTTTAACTTGTGCAAACAATGTAATAAAATAATGAAAGGTTCCTGAGGTACAGTGAGGTAGCTTGTAAGTTATACCAGAGAGTTATAAATACTTGAAAGTATGAAACAAAAATGTTCTTAAGTTTATGGAACAAAATAAATAAGACCACCCTGTAAATAGTGTAAACACTGTAGTAAATTCAACAAATAAAAACAATAACAGCAGCAGCAGAGGAGGGTCCGTCTCACGACAAGAACAGAACATCACAATCACGTATGTAGCCTGAAGTTAGCAGCCCATTTGCGGCAGGAGTATGTGGAAAAACTTATTAATTTAAAAGCTTACTATGAAATTTATCACAAGCCGATTGTCGAGTAACATTATAACATTATGTAGTCTATACGATACGTTAACGGCACTAGTTGTAACTTACCTTCAAATAAAGTATCCTTGTGGTGAGCCTTTAGGTGCTGCTTAAGGTTGTTTGCATTTTTTCCGCCTACTTTGTGGCCTCATTTGTCACCGCCTTCCTTCACAATACTCTCTGTTTTATTATCTGCTGGGTTAAATTTAAAATACACCCGTATGTCGTCTCTACGGTAGCGGCCACCGAGCCCCTGTGTTGAAACTGCTGCCATTGTGATGAGTGAAAACAGTTTGACGTGTTGAGCATGTTGTGCGCTCCATGCCAGGTGATGGGCGTAACCAAACAAGGATAGAATACAGCAACAGTTACCTTTTAGGTTTTAATTGATAGAATATTAAGCAGAAACGTTGTGCATTTTAAACATTTGACAGACCACCCACTAACATTTTTGTCCATTCAAAACTCACACAAGTCTCGTCATGTTTTAGTCATCAAAGGGCTGTGTTTATCTTGTCACCGTCTCGTTATCGTTATAAAAAAAAGTGGCGTCACTGAAATGATATGGTCATCGTTGACAAAAACAACAGTGGTCAGCAGGAGCTGAGGATCATTAAAATGATTATTTAATCGTTCAAAAAAAATATTCAGAAATCAAACTAAACTACATGAGAAAGTCAAGGATTTATTTTTAAATGCCAACCCCTCTTCGCTCTTTTATTTACATCAGTGGTTGAACTGTGATATATATATATAAAGATTTAATACTATTTCTGCAAATGATTCACATGAACTCCAAAATGATTTGTTGTACCTTGAGTGAATAAGATACTTAGTTTTTGGCTGTTTGTTCCAAACGAATCATGAACTTCCTTCCCTTCAATATCCAGATGTTTTCTTTCGAAAGAAAATTGAGTTTAATCTGGTCACTCTGCAATGCTGACCGACATGTTTCTATTCAGAATCAAAGACGAAGCCATATTGATGGCGTTTGCACGAGGACCCTGCTGGTTGTGATGAGGCTGCTTTATGAAACCTGTCCGTTATTGGTTCCACCCCTCACTGCTTAGTTTTGTTTGGAGCTGGACGTGTTGTGGTTTGAACTAGTGATTATAAAAAGAAGGGGCTGCCAACTGGCCACATGGATTGCACTGGGCACTAATGGGACCCAAGCCTGATCTGTTTCACACTACAAAGTGAAAGCCACACATGGAAGGAGTTTCTTCCGTTTCTCCTGAACATGGGCCAAAACAAAGGAGACCCCGAGGGTTGTTATGACATTGAAGATAGAAGTCAGCTGTGTGAATGAATAAAGCTCAGAGCAAAAATGTAATCACTAAAAAGATTGTATAAATACGATTTAATGACTCTTCATTTTTACCTGCTGTAATATGTGCCTCTCCCTTAGTGCCATTAGTCTTCTGTGCAGCTCCACCAGCTCATCCAAGTACGCCTGCAGAATCAGAGATTCCATGAATCAATAACAGAATCTGTGATTTTTTTAGATTCATCAATCGTTGTCTTTCTAACTCTGTCTGGTCCAAAAGGTGCTTTTGACATTTGAACAGCATGTGAACATCAAATGTGGAAATAAAATGATAGAAGTTTTGACATATTAACAGATGGAGCCACTCAAAAACGTGAAAGTTTCAGTACACTGTAAAAAATTTGGAGTGTGATTTACTTAAAAATAGTTAGGAAAGTTTGTTCACTTAATAAACATGAGAAGTCAAATGAATTTCCAAGTGAAAACACAAGGAACAGTAGCTTCTCAAGTGAAAAAAAATCTAAAGAAGTAAAGTTTACTCAGAGTTTTCCAGTAAATGGTACTGACTGTTTATTTATACATCATGTCAAATTAAAAACAATAAAATTGAAACGTACACATTGATTCTAATATTTTTTATTTACAAAAGTTGAGTAGCTTTTAGTTTAAATCCACTTCGTTATTTGATAGTATCTAAATGTCCTTTATTTTTTTGGAATATATCCAAAAATAGATGTACTCAGCTAAAAGGTACTCAGATGATAAGAACAAAGATGCTAAGCAGCTATAATTAGCATAAACTGACATAGAGCATTGACTTTAGTTTGTCACTTTTTGGTGTGACTTGATTAGACGGCAAAAAGTAAGTAATATTATTCAGATAATTGTATTTAAATGTTTTTATGTACTTTTAGTATAATACATTACAAACGAAATGCAAGCAAAGTGTTGAAGTGTGCATGACCCTTTTGAGTAAAACCACATATTACTATTCATGTAACTTACTTATGTAATGGAAGCAATATTTGCTAAGTCCAAAAATCATTTTTTATAGTGTAGTGAACCCCCCCCCAGAGCTAAACAGAGTATAAAACAGTTCTGCCCAGTCAGTGACAGTCATAGACCATGTGAGAACATAGTCGATAAAAGTTTAATGCTGAATACATGTTTTAGCTAATGAGTAATAAAAACACCCCTCAAACGTGTAATGGCATGAATCAAAAACAACACGTCGAATAAATTGAATTGCATTTTAAGCTGAAGATTAGTATTTTGCAAAACAACAGTAGCTCGAAAGATGATAGATGCTTTATTCGTTCATTCATCTTCTTTCCCGCTAGATCCCCTTCAGGGTCACAGGGGTCTGCTGGTGCCAGCGTACTGGGAGATGCACACATTACAATTATTCAATTAACCTGATCGCATGTTTTTAGGATTGTGGGGGAAACCGGAGTACCCGGAGGAAACCCACACAGGCACGGCGAGAACATGCAAACTCCTTCCAGGAAGGTCAGCGTCAAGCCTTGAACCAACAACCTTCTAACTGAAAGGCCACAGGGCTATCCACTGCACCATCAAGGATGCTTTAAGTGGTTGCCAAGTGCCAAGAACTGCAATGAGAAGCTTAACCAAGACGTTTAAAGAGACAAACCAGCGGATAACAATAAAAGCAGAGGGTCACAGAGAGGTTGTAGAAGACCCAAGGCAGCCACTAGACAAAGTCTTGTAGAGAAATGCACTGGCGGGGTCACTATGAAAGACTCCTCCTCTAAAGAGACTCCTCCAAAATTAAGCTTGATACGGACAGCCTGGGAAATGTGATGCTTAGTGGAAATGTGTCCTAAAGCTTTTTGACCACAGAGATGTTTGGACTTAATCCCCCAAAACACTGTTCCTTCAGTGAAACATGGTGGTGGGAGTGTAATACTGTGGGGATAGCGCAGCATTAGTGCGTTTGGTACTGAGCACAGCAGTTTAGTGCGACTGAGGTACAGAGAATCTTCTCTTGTTCAAAGAAACATGAAAAAAATAAGAATACGAGTTTTGAAGTCACAAACTTTATGCCAGAAGACCAACACATCTCCAGGAGTTTGATTGAGAGATCTGCATAGGAACATTGGGTTATTGTTCCTCAGGAGATTTGCTATAGATGCTTAGAGAGGAAAGGGACTCAATAATAACACCACATCGTAAATGGTATAAAAGATGGCAGAAAATGAGATGCATAAAAAGTTCAGAACATTGTGAATATTTACACCACAGGCTTAAATCCCAATTAATGCAAGAAAAAGCCATTACCTTATCACAATCAATGCTTTTAGTTTTGTCCATCTTGCTTTGTTTGAGTGGACTCCTCACTTCATGAAACTGAAAATGTATAATGCATTTTATAAAATTATTAATGTGAACAATGTGTGGTCATTTAAAACCATGAAAAATGACTGTAAAAACATTTTACCTAATCTAAGGTAAAAAATACTATTTATTTAATGGAAAAAAGCAGCAACAGATATTTTGTACTGTAGTTTTTTACACGTATACTGCAAGAAATGTACAGCAATGATTTACAGGACACAATTTCCTAGTCATTCTCTGGCACAAACGATGGTCTGACGGACTCGCACCTGGTTACTGGTGGTCTTCATTAGAGCTGGAGGGTCATTACGAGGCAGCGGTGAGGAGCTAGAGCTGTTTTCGCTCTCACTGCCATCACTTAAACTCACCCTGGAAAAGAGATTGGCCTCATTATTGTCTTCTGAATGTCCAGATGTCAGTTTCACTGAATGACAAGGAGTCATGGATATATTTAAAAAATTTACCTGCGGTGGCGATGCGACATTTGTGTGTGTATCGGTCGCTCCAAGTCAGAATCCATCTCATTCTCATCATCCTCTTCCGAATCCTCCTCGTTTTCTTCTGAATGCAAATCCGGGATCACAGAGCGCAAAGGGCCCAACACTAAACGAAAAACATTCACAAAATAACTTTTACATTGGGTATGATTCCCCAAAAGAACAAGAAAAAACCTGTACTTATGAAATGTAGGGGAATATTGCAAATTACTAATGAATAACTATTATTTATGTATAATCCAACATTTGAATAGTATGAAGTTGTTCTAGTTTGAATTAGAAATCTTTTGTTTACATTCTTTGTTTCCCTCTATAGACCAATCCTAACTGAGATTCACACGAATCTTTGGATAATTTCTCAGCAGGAGAAATTTTTCTGAACTACGTCTGGGTCAAAGAAATATTAATGCAAATGACGCTCCCCGCCTGAAGATGGCGTTTATGGTACGACCGCCACCGACAGGGAAGCAGGAAAAAAAACGACGACGACAGAGAAGAAATCAAAGAACACTTAGAAAAAAAAATAATGGATGTTGAGCGGTTTATTCTGTTGATGGCGATCGCTGGGAGCTGTTTCTTTCCGGTTTCCTGTGTGAATTTGATAAAAAAATGTGGGATGAGCGCCACTGAGTGGCTTTTTTATGTCCTAATCACATCATCAAAAGAGCCAGCTTTCATTGGTCGTTCTCCTTGTGAAAAACCAATCCGATATGTCAGTGCGAAACTTGTCGAGACCACTTGTTTGGTCAGATGTGTGAGCCCCTGGTGGAGCGCTTTGTCTTAAGAAACTTCAGATCAAAAGTTCAGTGTTTTTGTGTATAAAGGAAAATTTGAAAGAATTAACAGTTCTGGGGTTTCCTGGGGTTACACAATGAGGGGAAGAAGTTTTTAAATAACATCTGATTTTGCACATTTGCCCACTTTGAAAAATCCAGAGCAATTCATTTGAAAAAGTTTTTAAAAAATGTACACTTACATTGGTGAAGCAAAATTTAACACCCCACCCACCTGCAAAAGCTACAAACTCTATTAAAGCCTTTCCCATCATCTCACTACATGTTAAATAGACACCTGACCTCAGATGTCATTAAAAAACACGCCACCATTGTCAAGATCTTTCCAAAGAAGCCAGGATTGTAGTCTTACACAAGGAAAAAAATGGAAGAAATATGTAATATAAATGACGATCTTCCTAAATCTTGGGCAGAATATCAGAAAGGAATCAGCCCAAAAATGCACATGATAATGCAGCCGGAGAAAAGAGGAATGGATTTACAACATGACAAAAAATATCTACGAAAGGAAACAAATGGCTGAATAAGATGCAGATCCAAATTCCACAGAAAATCGTGAGTAGAAAGAGGATCTGCAAAGACGAGTGGAACAAAATCCCCGAGAAGGAAGCTGGGGACCCAAGGAAATGTCTGAACCGTGTGAAGGAACAAATCAAAACAAGAGCAAATAAAGAGCAAGTTTTAACTTTTATCAAATGCATTTGTAGGAATTTTGGACTCTACTCAAATAAACCTTTAAATCCTTTTTTGAAATGGGGAAAAATTCACAATAATTTTGAGCTCAAGAACTTCTTTCCTTCGTATAATATATTTACATACAGTAAGTTAAAAAAATATATATTTTGTATGTAATTATAGTAAAGAAAACACCTGTAGCAAATTTAAATTGTATTCAAATCTATTTTGACCGTGTGTAGAATGTACTTTGTGACTGGCAAAGAACTGAACCAGGTGAACTACCAGAATAGGGTTATTTAACCAAATTTACCTTGGCGTTTATGTCCCCGTCCAAAGCCGGAGCTGGTGCTGGAACTCGAGCTTGCTGGACTGGCCTGGTCCGACTGAAAAACAAGCAAAAGAGAAACTTAGTCTAAAAAATTATTTCAGATATTTTACAATCTAGAGATTCACAATGTGCTAAAAATGGACAAAAGTCAAAAAAAGAATGGAGAGCAAACTGAGAAAATGTTTTCAGATTATCTCGAGAAACAACCAGCTAGAATGCCCAAAGTCTGGCTGAATTCAATTGTAAATGGGTGGCTTGGTGTTTTTTTAGGGCTAGAGCACCAAAGAAGTGTGGAATCCTATTGTAATTGAGCAGAGTATTGTTGTTTTTTGGCTTTCAATGCATTTTTGACGGTCTAAACATACTCGAAAAGTCACCGAATTTCACAAAGTGTTTCTGGCAAAATGGCTCTATAGCGCCACTTAACACATTTCAGCTTACAGTGTGCAGTTTGTCGTAGGTGAATCAAATATGGCACACCAGTGTAGGGTACCAAGACTTAAAAATAAGTAATATTGATCGCGGTTCCAAAATTGCCAGGAAGTCGGCTACTTTGGAGAAACCTCTAATAATAAAAACCAGTTTTGCTTGTTAAAGGAAAAGAATAAATTGGATGTGAATGTTTTACTAGTTATTAACATTTGAAAAGAACTTGTTTAGCGACAAAATGTTTCCGAAGGATCATGTTACAAGGGGCAGAACTCAAATGCACAGTACAGCAGGTCGTTTTATTTTACAGAAAACAAACATAAAATACCCGTAATAGTAAACTGAGGGGGAAAAGTTGGTGCGTCTCATAGACCGAATGCAGAGCGCCGCGAAGTCCAGTCATGGCCGTATAATAGGCGTAAGAGCTCCGGAGCTCCGGTGCTAAGCCGAAGCCGTGGCCATATTTGTACAGCCAGCGATGCACGCTGACGTCATCGCCCATCTCTGCCATAGCGCGGTCGTAACGAAAACGGGGGGGAAAACTACATTTCCCACAATGCCTTGGGCTTCCGCATCCATACTCACGCTCAGCTGCCATTTTTCACACATTGAACGTAAGACTCTCGCATTTGAGAGTCTCTCATGCTACAAACCCGTTTTCTCGCGCTAAAATACATTTCAAGATGTGAAATGGGCGGAACTAATAGTTTATCTGCGATGTTTCTTGAGCCTGATGTGACGCTTGTGCCGGATAGCCAGTGGAAAAAGAAGGAGCTTCAAGACGAGCACATCATCTCAGACTCAAACCTTTATTTTTCGCCTCCTCCAGCGTCACAAAACAAAAGTAAGCAATATACAACAGGGTAGCGGTCCCAGGGGAAGAGCAGCGCACACACTCATCTCTCCCTTTCCTCGCACACACTGAGGGTTTGGGGCGCAGCTCTTAAAGGGCAACATACATACAAATACAATGTGGTGCATAGACCTAGCAGTGGACGTTCCACTTACATTAAGGAGTAGTTACATTTATTTTACATTAAAATAATTATTAATTAATTATTAAATACTTATTATTTTACATCTGAGGGTGCCCAGATTCTTTTAAAGGTTTAAAGGGGGGCTCGACTAAAAAAGGGCAATGTTGCACTGGGACAGTGATGGTGATAACGAATGGTGGACTTTAGAATGATGAGTGGGGGCAAAGAAAAACATTACAGCCTTTTTTTTGTTACTTTTACTGTTTACTGTCTGTTCATGTTACATGTTTGGTTGTTAACTTTTACACAGTTGATATAAAATATTTTACTACAGTATTTGGTTCAGAATCTTTTTTTTCTACATTTTCCTCATTTAAAATTGGGTGAGTCTTATGTGCCAGTGCGTCTTATGAGCTGAAAAATACGGTAACTCAACTAGAGCTAAACGCAACATCAGACCAGGAACACAAAATACAAGAAACCAAAGTAACACATCAGGAATGGCGCTTGGAAATGAACCAGCTGTGATCAGATTATCCAGCTCAGAGACAAAATCCATAAGGGAATAAATAGAGACACTGCTGGAAACAGCTGAAAACGGGAACGAGAGACAGTTGCAGAAAATTAGAACAATTAAGGAGCGCGGGATGACGGAGCACGTGGGGTTACAAAACAAATAGAATGCACTTGCAGAATCACGCATGCGCAACAAATACAGATGCATAACTTCTGGTCGTTTATACATTTCTAAACATGTGGTATACTTTGTGTAAACAATGTTGTGAAAGTTATTAGTCAACATTTTTCTCTTTGAAGCATTTCTAGCATTTGTTTTGTGATTTACAATAACTTATTCCGACACGAAATCTAATACAGAAGGATGGATTTTTTACTTTTTAAGGCTCTTGAACTAAAGCACATGGCTAACAATGGCACATTTTCATGTAAAACTAGAGATTTTTTTTTAGTGAGTTCAATTTCTTTTTTGATCATGTGTACTTGTTACATAAAATGGTTGTTTTCATATTACCTTTGTAAATGACAAAAAAAAAAAACGATTTAGAGACCAACTTTCTATGGTCCCGGTCTTGTACCAG